>QEOQ01000508.1:5861769-6103172 GCA_010279815.1 Brachionus plicatilis
AATTTAAGTCTCCACATCGAGAGCCAGAGATACAAATCATTCAGAAATGTTTGAATGATGTGTATGATTTTTAAAATTAAAAAAAAAACTCCTTTTTTATCTTCAGTTATTTAAAAATAAAATTATGCTCAGAAGAAAATTTTACAAGAAGTAATTTTAATAAATATGGGAGGAGACTAATTTTAAATATCAGTAGAAATTACAGACGTCTCAGTTATTTAGAAATTTGAAAAATCCTATTGACAATAAACTTGTCTTATATTAAATTTTTTTAGCTATTAATTGATCTGTTTTTTGATTGATCTGATTTTAAAGACTTAAAATACTTTTTTTTAAATTAAAATCCACTGTAATCTTGTTCATTGTTATAAAAACTTTCTCAATCTCTCTTAAATTTTATGTCCCTAAAAATGTCCGACAAAAAATGCTTATAACAAAATAAAATAAAATACTTTTATTCAAAATATTTATAAAAGTAATAAATTTACCGTAAACCTTGCAAAACAATGCAAGGGATTTATTTAGAATCTTAGATTTTAGTGCACGTATAGGTGACAATCGACCACATGTTAAAGTCAGCCCCCTTGTGATGCGTGCACAAAAAAGTGCTTTTTCATGTTTAAACTCGGCGTTAAAACTAAAAAAACCTGCAATAAAGCCGGGTTAAAAACCGAAAATTCTTACATGAACCCACATAAAAAATTGAAAATAAAAAAATAAAATTGATGCATAAAAAATAGTTTTTTATTAAAAAAAAATCGATCATAGATTGATAAAAATTTTACCAAACGGGACATATTTACAAATTAATTAGAAATTTTTTTTTTCGACTTCACTTTAAAATTTTTTTGCATTTTGTAAAATTAGTTTAGGACATAGCTAACCGAAAATTGTTCATGACTACAACCTTGGATTTTCGAATGTGTATCACTGAATCCAGAAATCTAAGCTTTATACCAGCTCAAAGCTCAGCTAAATTAACTAAAATAATATGAATATTTTATTTTTTAATTGTTAAAATTAGTTTTAATAAACCTTTAAAAAATAAAACATATTTTTTTTACAATCAGACAAAAATAATTCCTTAGTCCATAATCACTTTAATGCATAATTTTGGTATAGAGAACGCTCATAATTTTTTTCATCTCATATAACGTAATTATAATTAACTTACATAAAATTAAAATTAGAAACCAATCATTAGCAATTAATTTTTTGATTGGATTGAGTCAAAAAATTAGCATAATTTAATCAGCAATTAGTGTCATTCAACTTTAAGCTTTAGGTTTTTCCATAATTAGAACATTTTAAATTTAAGGATAAATAAACTAACTACGCTATTAACTGTATAGAAAAATCGAAAATCGTTTACAATGCCACCTAAAACAGCAAGCAAAGGAGCCAAAAAAGCCGTCAAGCCGGTCAAAGGAGCCAAGGGAGAAGGAAAACGAAGAAAGAAAAGGAAGGAAAGTTACGCAGTTTACATTTATAAAGTATTGAAACAGGTTCATCCGGACACTGGCATCTCTAGCAAAGCCATGAGCATCATGAACTCTTTTGTCAACGATATCTTTGAGAGAATAGCTTCAGAAGCGTCCAAGCTGTCAACTCACAATGGCCGATCCACTATTTCCAGTCGTGAAATTCAAACAAGTGTTCGTCTTCTCTTGCCTGGTGAATTGGCAAAGCATGCTGTTAGTGAGGGCACAAAAGCCGTCACAAAATACACCAGTTCTAAATAAGACAAGAGCCAAACACTAAACCAACAAACCCCCGGCCTTTTTCAAGGCCATTCAAAATTTAATAGTAAAGCAAAATTTATGTATTATCTCTTAAGATTCCGAAGACTTCTTTTTCTAATTTTTTTACGTATCAGCGTTATTTTAGATGTGAACTAAAATTTCTTATTTTAAACATTCACTAGATTCAATCAGTAAAGAATAATTTTTCATCATATCTTAAATTTTTAATGTACCGTATACCCTTGCACATAAATGCATGCATCAAAACTTAAAATTAAGTGATTAAAGTTTAAAGTTTAGATGCAGCGTTAAAATAAAGGTTGAAAAAAATGATTATAATATTTTTTACTTAAAAAATTCATTTCTTAATTTTGAGTGCGGTGCTAAAATTAGTTTAAAAAATACAACAATAATTGAACCAAAAAAAACATCTTTCGATTTTTTTTCGACATCTTTAAATTTCAAAAATCTTTGTCATAAATTTATTAAGGAAATTTTTTAAATTGTTTATTTTTTAACAAATGAAGTTTAAATTTTCAGCAAAATTTACTAAAAGCATAAAATAATTTTAAATATAAGTAAACATAACTTTAGGAAAAATAATTTGAAAAATTGAATTTTTTGTTCAATTTTTGTCGTTTTTTTTTAAACTAATTTTTTTCTCCGCACTTAAAATTAATAAATAAATTTTTATAATAAAAAAAAATAAAAGTTTATTATTTTTTTTTACCTATTTTTAACACCGCATTGGACTGGTGTTGATCTAGGCTTAAGAATTCACTTAAACCCGTATTTCAAGTTATGATGCATGCATCAATGTGCAAGGCTACACAATAATAACGTTCTATCTGTTATCTACAAATGCCTGCATACTCTAGCATATCCCTAAACATTCAGACAAGACTAACTATTTCAAAACAATTTTCGATTTATGATTATTAGATTTATCAGATATATTTATTATTTTTTGTTTTTGTTGTTAAAATTTTAATTGTTTTTAAAAAAATAAAACTTTCAATTTTTTTCTTTTAATTTTCTTTTAATTTTGTTTGAAAAGTAGCTTTCTTTTTTTTTAAATAAAAGAATGTGCAATCTATGTTCAATTTATTCCTCTTTCATTTGAGACAAAAAATCAACTACATGATTAGATAATTCATGATTTTTCTTTCAGGAAGGACACTTTTCAAAACAAAAACAACTAAAATAGAAGAATTTTTAAGCTCTCTTCAATTTGAGGAAATACTTACTATTACTACACATTGCTTCGCTTTAGAATAAAATTATATTGTTATTTTTTTGTGATGATTCACTGTAAGCGATTAATGTCAATTTTTTGTAAGTTATATTAAAAAACAAATATTAATGGATAATAAGTTAATTCAAAAATTCAGATTTATAACTTTATTATCCATTCATTTAACCTGAAACAATTTTTTTTTTCATTAAAATAAATTTTTAAATTTTAAAAAAGTAAATTTATTTGTATTTAAAAGTTAGTTTTCATTGCAATCTATTATAATATTTAAACATATTAAAGTTCAATAAAAAGGGATATATTAAAATTTTAAATATGAAAATAAACTTGACATGACATGTCAAGTAATTGCTTTTGAAAAAATTTATTTTATCTCTATTATTAAAAAAAATATTACAGTTTATATTTTGATCTTTTGATCTTGATCTCAAATTTCAATTTGCCCAAAAATTTGGATTTTATTGCCAGATAAAATTTGTAAATTTTTGTAAAACCATTTTTAAAAATCAGTAAATTTTTTTTCTGTAATTATCCATTAATGTATGTCTTTTAATATAACATACAAAAAATTTATTTTGTGTTACCAAAGTTGTTTACAAGTCCGGAATTTAAAATTTTTTTTTTAAAAAAGTCCAAGTCAGGAATTGTTTTTTGAATTATTCAGATCAGGCTTCATATCAAAAAATTTACACACTCTTGGGTTGTCAAATGCAAATAGATTTGCCATATATCAGAATTTTCTTGCAATTTTAGCATAAAAGTCTTCACAATTCTTCTTTTGTATTAAAAATTTTAAAGCCCGAACTTAGACTTTTGAAAAAAAAAGGCCGGACTTGGACTTGACTTGAGACTTGTGACTTATAAACAACTCTGGTTTTTATGTAAAATGTACAGCTTTTTTTGTGCATTATTTTTCTGATCAAAAGTGAATTTAATTAATTAAATAAAAAAATAAAAAAGAGGAAAATTTTATTCTTATTTCTATATACGAAAAAAATAGAAATTAAAAAAAAAAAGTACGATATGATTGACTACATGAGGCCAAATGCCGACATTTTCTCAAACTAAATTGATTATTTTATTAAAAGAAATTTTTTTGTTAATTATTTAAGTTTTTAAAATTGTTTGAATTTCTGATTTGCTTTATATTAATATAATTTAAAGCAAATCAGAAAATTTTCTAGATGAGTAGTTAAAAACTTAGTTTAAAAATAAAATTTAAAGACGTTTTTTTAGCAAATTGACTAAAATTCTTAAAGCAATTAAAAATTATATAAATGCATTAAATGAATTGAATTAAAAGAAGCATGCATTTTGAAAATTTGAATTTAAAATATTACAATCGCAGAAATCTAGTAAATATAATTTTTTTTCAAACACATTTTGAAAATATTTTATTTAAGCAATGTCAACATCAAAATAAATTATTTTCTTGGATTTATTTTTTCTTGATATTTTGATTGTTTTTGCTTTTTTTTTTTTTTAAATTAATCGATTAGAAGCTATTCGACAAATTAATAAATTAATAAATATTTACCTTCTCAATAATCTGTTGAATGAAATTTTATTTTATTGCCAATAAAATTTCATTTCATTCAACAGAATAAGAAGAAGACGGTCTTCTTCTTATACCTTAAAATATTTACTTTTATAGTTTGTTTTATTATTTGTATTCGCCTTTCTCTAATGAGGGATGGCTCGTCGGCCAGAATTTCCAACACAACACAAGATTAAAATATTTTAATCATTATTTTATTTTTAGAAAAAATGAGCGATAAATTACAGAGAAGAAAGCCTATTTTGCACGAATTAAGCAATGATAAAAAAAATGAACTCCTTTTAAAGTTGGCTTTTGAAAATGTGAAAAAATTGAGCAAGGAGCAACAAATGAGAGTGGCCGAGATACTTTCTCAAAAACAAAGACTACGTCCAAGAAAATAATTTGAAAAATAATTTGTAATCTATTTTGTGCTCTATACCAGCGCAAATTAATGTGGTTAATTTTTACAGAAATTTAATTAGTTTATTTATTTTCAAATCAATTTATTATTTTTAATTTTATTAATACACACTGACTTAATTACCTAATTTATTAATTTATAATTTAATAAAACATCAGATTTGTTTTTTTAGTTATAATTATTTTAATATGCATGAAAAATAGATTTTACTAAATTGGAAGCATTTATTAGATAAATTTTACAAAAAATTTTTATAAATTCCGCCCGAAAGAAAAAGTAACAAATATAAAACAGCAAAAAACTTTTTTGTTTTAACGCGTTAAAACGTAAAAAACGGACAATAAAAAGCCAAAAAAAGAACGGAAAGATTTTAAAATAGACTTAAAATTTTTCATTAAAATAATTTGTAAGACTAATTTTATAAGACTAATTTTTTAAGACTATTTATTCAAGTTTTATTTCATTTTTTAAATTTTTTCCATTCTTTTAATTTTTTATTTGTTTCTTTATTGCATGTCACTTAAATATTTCTTACATTTAATTTCACTTGAGATTTTTTTCAAAATTGAAAATCTTACTGGTAGCCTGATATGATTTCTGTTAATTAGCCATCTCTTCTTTTAAAAGAAAGTAACGCTTAAGTTTTCGGAGATTTTTAAAAATCAAGGTTTAAATTAAGGTTTAAATTAAGGTTTAAATAATTTAAAATTCGTATTTTAACAAGAAAAATTAACTTATGTAAAAAAGCGATTAATTGCAAAAAAGATTCATAATTAATTTTTATTATTTTGTATTAGAGAACGTAAAAATATGGAGAAAGGATATTAATAAATATTCAGTCGATTCAAAATAAAAATTGCTTAATGTTTTAGCTTTTATTCATTGAATAATTTCGAATTTCTTCTGGAATAAACTTACAAAATAGTGGAGTTAAATTCGAAATTAAAAAAAAATCAACCTTTATTCTAATTTTTGTCTTTATTCTAAGAGTAAAAGTTAAATAAAAAAATCGATTGACACTAAATTCTGATTAATTTGAACATTATCTGATCGGAAAAAATATCGGTCCATATTAACGAACCCTTTTTTTTGGTCTAAATAACACTTTTGCATTAGCATGATTTAATAATATCTATTAAATTATTTTTAATTTTAAAATTTAAAATGTTAAAAAATTATTTTTTTGTTGAGATTTTTAGATAATTTTTTTTGGTTCGTCAGAATATTAAATAAAACTTTTCTCTTCAGACCTAGTGAAATGCTTAAGATTTGAATGATATATAAAAAATTTAAAACAAGTTTTTTTCTATTTTATTTGCATTAAAAATTATTTATTTTATATGTTAAAATTATATAAAAGAATAAAAAATTAAATTTAGTTCAAGAAAAATGGTGGGGATAAATGGCATAGTATTTATGGGGGAGATAAGTATGGGTCCGTGTTTTTTATTTAAAAACTGGAGGTCCGTGTTTTAGTAATAACCGTTTATAATACTTATATTTTTTCCCATTTTAACGCGTTAAAGAATCACGTTTTTTTGCTGTTTTATAATTTCTCTCTACAAATTTCAAAATTTGTACTTTTATTTAAAAAAAATAAAAGTGGTCGAATCGATTAAAAAATTGGAGACACGGAATTTTTTTTGTTTTCTTTAACATTCAGGATTAAAAATAATCACTAAAATAATCACTATTAATATTAATCACTCAAATAACCTTTTAATTTTTTTTAAACCTAAAATCGGAAATAAATTAAATGTTTTGACAATAACAATAAAATGGTCTTGGTCTGACAATAAAATGGATTGAAGCTTTCTTGAAAAATAGAAGACAACGAGTTATTCTAGGTGAAATTTTGTCGGATTGGGTTGAGATTTTTAGCGGTGTACCACAAGGATCAGTGATTATTCCACTATTGTTCGTTTTGTATATCAATGATGTACCAAAAGGAATAGAGAATGTTGTCAAAATGTATTCAGATGATACTAAAATGTTGTCGCAAACGGTATCAGAAATAAGCGCAGCGAAACTACAATCAGATTTAGATTTAATTTTCAAGTGGACTCATTATTGGCTTATTCTCTTCAACACATCAAAATGCGTGGTTATTCATTATGGTCATAAAAACAAAGAATTTCCTTATTTTATTAATGGTAAGCAGTTTTCAACGTCAGAAACCGAAAGAGATCTTGGAGTTATTTTCAATACAAATCTTAAATGGGAAAATCAAGTGATAGAGGCTACAAACAAAGCAAATCAAATGTTAGGTTGCATCAGGAAATCATTCGCTCGTTTTGATTGTAAGATATTAAGATCTTTGTATTTAACTTTTGTTGGTCCTCTTTTGGAATTTGCGGTGCCTGTATGGTCTCCAATTCTTAAGTCAGACTGTGAAAATGTTGAAAGGATTCAACGCAGAGCTACAAAATTTGTCACTTCAATTAGAAACAAACCGTATGAAATCAGATTGAAGACTTTGAACATTCCAAATCTGGTGGAAAGAAGAAAAAGAGGTGATCTAATTCAATTATACAAGTTCATGCATGGAATAGAATTGGTTGAAAAAAGCAACAATTTTAATGTCACAAAGAACCAAGGAAGAGGTCACTGCTTCAAATATCACAAAGAAATTTCGAGGCTCCAACATAGAGAAAACTTTTTTTCATAAGAAACGCTAACATATGGAATACGCTGCCAAATGGATTAGTTGAAGCCCCCAATGTTAACAGCTTTAAAGCAGGAATTGATTGCTGGATGAGCAACAATCAATAACATCAGCTGTCTTAGTGTGCCTTATCAGCACACTCGCTGGTTAGCCAGCTACAGTCAAAACTACTACTACTACTACTAAATTAAATAAATTCTGAGAAAAAATGTTTGATATTTTGTTAATAAATCAAATCAAAATCAAAAAAATATATCATGTGAGTGGTGTTATTTTAAACCTTTCTCAACTCGATAAAATACGCTTCATTCTGAACATTCTCTGGGGATTTTAATTATTTTTTAAAACTAGCTCTTTGGATGTCTTAAAAAATTTCTTAATTAAGCTGAAAATAGTGATTGCTATTCTTAAAAATAAAGTATTAATTGAATTTCAATTGAATATTTTAAATTTTCATGATCAAAATTAAAATTAATTCGAAATTTAAAAAAACTTATGTTCAATTTTTATTTATTTGTTTCAAAATTTTAATCCAATTTCACTTATTTTTAAACTAGATATTTGATTATATCGAATAAAATTTAAAAATTTTATTAATGTTTAAAATTTATGCATTCAAACAAGTTTATCTGATAGTCAAATTTTAAATGGAAAATTTAAAGTTAATTTTTAACTATATTCTGAAATTCATCTTTAAAAATAGTTCTTTTCATCCCTCTCTCCACAGATCGACATGATGTTAGATTCACTTGCTCTAACGACTTAACTTTCTTGATTAACATTCTTAAAAAAATATTTATTAATAAAAAATATATCGATTAATTAAATTTTAACTACTTAATCATTTCAGTATCTACGGAGGTTCCTGTTAAATTCAACTTATTTAGCTTACAGGCATCTTGATGAATAATAAAGCACTCAAATATATTCTTTAAAGCTGATGTATCGATAGTGCTCCACGATAAGTCCAATTCGACAATACTCTCCGACCATTTATCTTTTATTGCATTAAATAAATAATCAGAGTCAATCTGGGTCATATTTGAGTTGCACAACGATAGTTTTTCCAACTTTTTGGTCTTTATTAACGAAAAAAAGTTGAAATTTTTATCCAAAGATGTCTTATAGCATCTCAAATCCATAATTTTTAGCTTTTCTGAATCTTTACAAATCCTTAAATGCTAAAATTAATTAATTCCAAATTTTATTTTAGAAAGAGTTCATTACTTAGTTGTCAGCATTATCATTGGACTTGAGCCATAGTTGGTGTAAAATGATCCATAATATGACTCCAAATTCGGAAAAGAGACGTCTGATGCTAAAACACTGGTAATAGTATTGAATTTGGTTTTGGGAAAGGTTTCGTACATTTTGAGGCACTTGAAATTTTTACAATTTGATGAAATTAGTTCCAATTGAACGTTGCCTTTCAAATAACATTTTGAAATATCTAAAATTTCTAAATTTTCACAATGGGTCTTGAAAAATAAAAAATTTAGTCAAAATTTTCTCTTGGTCAATTGATTTTGGCTTACAGTCAATGCATTTATTAAATTTGATGGCAATGAATTCATAGATAAATTAAGACTGACAAGATTTTTGTTTAATTTTTCAAACAAATTGGTAATTGACAAAATGTTAATTTGCTTCTTTAATAATTCAAAATAAAATTTTGTTTAAACTTGTAAAATTTTGATTTTAATTCCAAGCAATAAAAAATGCTTTATTGACTCAATTTTTTATTGACTGAATATGATGGAATTTTAATAACTATAAGCTGATTAAAAATAACATTAAAGCCTTAAAAATATATCAAGAAACGGTTTGGAAATTTTTTGATAAAGAAATAATAATTACTATTAGTCATTTGTTTTTAAAGTTGTAAAGATAAGAGTAAAATTTCAAAGTACTAATCCTTAAAAACAGGTGTACTGAATTAACTTTTGTTTTAAAATTTTTTTTTATAAATTTTAATAAATCACTTAACAAATAAAATGTAATTAGAATTTTGTGTTGGTAATCGTTTAGAAATTAATGGACTAAATCAAAATTTTGAATATTAATGGAAATTAAAAAATGTCATATAATTTACCAGTAGTCCGGAAAGATTTAAATTGTTCAGATTATGACAGTAGTCACCAATTACATTTTCAAATAGCTTATTATCGCTAGAATAATTAATTTTTTTGCAATTAGCCAAGCTTAAATCAAATAAATTATTTGAATTGCATTTTGATAAAATTTGTTCCAAATGATCGCATGTTAAATAGTTTATGTCGCTCAAATCAAGCACTCGAATGCAATTAAACTTTTCGTTTAAGTCAGAATTTGAGCACAAACTTTTAATTTTTGTCTCAACTTTATTAACGTTTTGTTGAATTGTTAACTTATCTGTTGAGCTGGAAGCTAATTCATTGCCCAAAAGTGAAGAAAATTTTAAATTTTTCCATAGTTTAGCATCATCGGCGACATTAGACCAATTTTTGCATACTTTTTTTAGCCTATTAAGCTCTTGAATGTTACCATTACAATTAAACAAGGCGTGATATTGGAATATATGAAGAAGTATCTCGTATGGCAGACCATTGGCCCAATCGGAACAAAAAATATTTTCTTCATTTTTGATTTTGATGTTTTTATCTTTATTTAATTTTTTTTTCGGTCTCAAAGTCTTAAAATCACGTGGAACAATTTCAGGTTCATAGTCTACATCTTGGGTTTCATCATCGGTCTCTGATGAGTCACCTATGTCCTGGTTAATGTTTCAATACAAGAAAATTTATTAAATTACTTTAATTAAAGTTACCTTAATAAAAAAAAGAATATTGCTTTTCTTGGTATATCCAAGTAAGCCTTTTTTTTTCTTTTTTTTCACCCTCTTCTCGGAAAATGTCGACTTACGTTTCGGTGACATGTTGAAATTTTTTCAAAACTATAAGAATTTTATTCTAAATTTGAAATTTCAATCTTCGTCTTTTAAATTATAATAAATATAAAATTATGTCTTTATGAACAAATGCGCCGAAAAAAATATTGTATAACATATGCATCTAGATTTTAATTTTACACAATCTTATCTATTGAGATTTAAGAAAACAGAATTTTCTTCAAATTACACCCATTTAAAATTATGAAGCTAATCATTTCCATTTGCGAATCGTTTTTTACTGGGGTTTATTAAAAAATAAAGCCCATAATAAAAATAAAATGGTTCGGAATTTTAATTTTATAGTTAAGCAGAATTATGCCTTTTTAGGTGATTTTTTTTTTTAATTTTTTGCATTAAAAAATTAAGCCAAAAAGGCTTTTAAATATTAACATAATTTGAAAGAAATTTTCTTGAATCTAAAACTATTCATTTTTATAAGGAAATAATTAATTTTAAGATAATTTAGTGTGGCTTATTTTTTATTTCAATTACGAAATAAAGAGGCAACAAATCAAAATAATATACTTTTAAAATTAGGAAAAGTTTATAAAAAATTAACTTGTGTAAATAAATTTTTCTTTAATTAATCCAAGTCAGTCGAAAATTAGTTTTTTAAACTAATCCTTAATAAATTTTTTTGATCTGATCAAAATTTTTTTAACAAAACCAAATTTTCTAAAGAGTTATTAACATTGATTTTTTTTTTTTTTAATTTAAATTTGAAAGAATTATGAAGAAATTATTTTAAGAAATAAGAATAATTAAGAAATTTTTTTACATGGGTTAAAATTATTTAAAGGAAGAGTGTTTGTCATTGGATTTAATTAAGAGATCTTTGGGCTAATGGTCGGTTTCGGTTGAAACCCAAAGCTAATAAATGAAGCGTTTAATACAAAACGGTCATGAAACAAAAACTGAATATCTAGAAATGAAAACACTTCAAATCAAGCATATCTTTAATTTATTTATTTTTAGAATTTTTTAAATAAAATTTAACATTATTATTTTCGCTCTTTGACATACAACTTCCTTAATCGAATTACAAAATTCTCTTAAGTATTTTTTTACATTATTTCATGCCGAAAACTTAATCTTTAGTTTAATGCATCAAATTTCTATCAACAAAAAACTATGTCAAAAAAACAAATCCTCAAGGTAATTTGATTGTTATTTTGTCGAAATTTATGAATCTATTTGGAGCATTAATTATCGTATTAAGGTCATTTTTTTTCTCTCCATTTATACATTCTACTCAATTTTCGCTTACTAACCCACATTCAAATGTCCAAATAATGATGTTACCTCCATTTGTCTTTGAATTTCCATAGTTGTCGTTAATTAAAAATTGATCAAAATTTTTTTATTAAATTCAAATTCAATGACACATTAAATTTAATATCTAAAATTTATCTTATCATTTCTAAAAAGTCAAAGCATTAAAACTTCTAATTCAGTAGATTTTCTATTGATTAACGATGATTTTTTTGTTAAAATAAGTAATATTAATTCTTTGAAAAGTTTATAAGAAATTTTGTCAATTATTTTATAAATGCTTATCAGGTGCCTGGATCTCGCATTTGAGACTTTAAAAACCCTTAAAGGTCTCCTCAATGTTATGCAACTATTAATAAAAAAAATATCAATAAAACAAAAAAAATTCCAGGACTCAATTAGATCTGAGCGCAAAAACAGTCTGAATATTATTTAAAATAAAGTTTCTTAAATAGTTATTTATTTTCAAAGCTTAAAGTTCTGTTTGTAACAAATTTCTAGGCATTAGATATAAATTGTGTGCGTCGATTCGATTACATAAGTAATTTGCTAGAGATTTACAATAAGTTATAAAAATTTTTTATTCAATGAAAACTGATTTTATTTTTAATTTGAAAAAAGAAAATTATAAAATTTTTCAAATATTCTCCTTTTATAAATTCGATTAAAATTTTAGATTTGTTTTAAACACTTTTGTGCACAGATCAAATTTTAAGCAATACATTATTCGATCAACAATTGCATTCAATAAACCTAAGCCCTATTTATAAAAAGGCAATAAGTGTATGGATTGCAAACTTTTTTTATTTAAATTTTTTATCTCTATGTCCTCACTCAATACACATCAAATTCTTTTTACACAATTGGGTTTTTGTTTTAGTAAAAAAATTTTATTTAAATTGAATTTATTTTTATTATTTTATGTGGCGTTAATCAAAAACCAATGTTGATCAAACATTATCATTCCGGTGCAACAAAGCTTTTACATTTTTTGGGGCATTAATCAAAATTTTAGATTTCAATTTTAAAAAAATGATTTCCACTAGGTTATTTGATAACTTGCTGTTTGAGAGTAATTGGATACAGTTTTAAGTTTATCTAAGGTAAATTCTTAAAATATCGTTATTTGAATTGCTTTTTTTTTATTATTAATTGTTCTATAAAACCTATAGCAAAAAAAAAAATTTAAAAAATAGTCATTTTTGGTGCATTTTTGAGCCCGTTTTTTTTCCACAATGGTTTATTGTCAAAATAAAGGCTCGTTCAAAACCAAAGCAAAAATTTCAATGATTAATATTTGGCTTTAAATTTTTTTTATTTTAACTTAGTAATAAATCTTAATATATTTTTCTAAAAAGCAAGATAAAACCATTAAAAAGAATATATGTATTTTTTAGCATCAAGCTTTACTTCTATTTACTAATTTTTTTAGCACAAAATTTTGTTATCATAGTCTTTAGAGATAAATATAGATACATCAATTACAAAATTAAAAAATAAACCTAATTTGATGCGTTTTTTTAAAGAATTCAAAGCATACGGAAATATGCGGAGGATAGAAGCTATTTATTTAGTTAAAATAGCTCTTTTCATTTATTCTATATTAGATTTGTCTATCATAGACTGATTTTGTTTGCTTTTGTTTTACTCTGTGTTGTTTTGGTAACTAAGCTCTTATTCGCGTGTCAATAACCTGATTGTTAAATCATTAGGTTGGCTTTTGATTTTAAATTATTTACCACTCATATCTAAAATTCACCAAATTAAACTAGATCTAGAAACTCGATTTGATTTTTATCATATTAAAAAAATTCAAGTAGTAGAGACAAAATCCCAGCGGAAAAAAATGCCGTAATTTTTCAATTTTATAAAGAATTTATCAATATTTAATTTTTGAAAATAAAAGTTAACAATAATTTTAGATTTAATATGATCAAATGAAATGAGATTTTTGTTAATCAACACAATCAGCATTCGTTGTAATCAAAAAGCATTTCAAAATCTAAAAATCAATTTCCACTTCTAATTAATATCAAATCTTTTTTTTGTTCGATTTTAAAATTTTTGAAATTAGAAAATTGTTCTTTTGTTTTTTAGGAAAAAAATTATTTAATGGGAAAATTTAATGCTCAGAGTCAGCTTTTAAAAAATTAATATTATATCCGGTTTGGTTAAAAATTGAACTTAAGCAAACAAAAACTTTTTAATAAACAATCTTTCATTAAGAAACTCATTTAGCTCTGAAAATAAACGAATTCATTAAAAAAACACTAGGATACGAATGAGAACAACAAAAAAATCGGCTACTTTAGTCCGAAAAAGTCAAACAAAAGTTCATAAATCTCTATACCAGAAATTAATTTTAGAAAAATTAACAAGCATTCGTTAAAAAAATTGATATTTCATAGCAAATACTTTTATTATTGGTACTAGCAAATATTTTCCAAATAAATAAATAAATAAGTCTTATTTACTTTATGGATTAAAGTTGAAGCTTATGCAAATGGGCGATGTATTTTACTTTTGTGTTTTGATTCCCGTTTAGACGAGTAATTTACAGCTCCAAAATTTGACTTGGCTTTTTCAATTTCCTTCAATGATTGCATGATTTTGTCGGAAAAAGCTTTTAAATTCTATCAGAAAATTAAAATCTATTACTAATATTGCTTGTTTTTCATCTAGTGAGCTATGTGAGCAAAATTATCATTCAAGTATTAGCATATTTATGAGCTATTTAAATGCTTCTATGCTAGCATAATATCTTAGGTAGACATTATTAAATCTATTACTAATAAACACTTGAGAATAAATTAATTTTTTTAAAGATTTCAAAAAATATTCTAAGCTTGGTTTATTTTGAAACAAGGCTCTGGTTTCGCTTAGAAATCTATTTATTAGATAAATTATGCACCGGGGATGTTGGTATAATCTAGCGTCATTTGAACCAAGTATTTAGAAAAAGAAACTAAGTAAAAAGAAGTTAATTGCTCGCATAGAAAAATGTGGTTCTAGTTCAGTGAAAGTCTGAGAGTGAAAATTCTTAACAATTACAAAAAAAATTTTTCTCAAGAATTTTTGTATGCTAAATAAATAAAGTAATTAAATTGTTTAAATCCTTTTAATTATCATTGTTTTAATTAATAATCAAGCTCAAGATATCTAGGTTTCTTTTTTTTTTCTAAAATAATTAAAATAAATTTTGCTTAAATTTTTTATTTTATAACAAATAATAGTGATAACACTGATAGTTAAATTCAACTAGTAAAGACGAATCGAGTTCGTAAATTTTTTATTCGGGAATAATTAAAAACATGATGGAAATAGAACTTGAGTATGTAATCAAATATTTCCTGTGTAAATTGTAAAGTATGCCAGGGCTAATTCAAGACATTTTTCTAAATTTCCTTATTTGATGATGCTATGTTTTTTTTTGACACGTCTTCGGTCTATCGAAACTAAGAGCCATATTAATAGAAAAAAAAAAGATTTGAATTAGTGCGTCACATGGCCGATAAAAAGACATCTATAGCCTGGTATCAGGTGAACATAAATCATTTTTATACATTATTGTTTTCATGTCAATGTCGTAGATCGATAAATTTCATTTAATTATTTTTTTTTAAGATTTTTTTTCATTTATTTAAGAAAATCAATTTTTTTAGGATTTTTATATTATAGCTAAGTGACAATTAAGCCAAATTTCACCTTCTCTCTCTCTCTCTCTAGATCTCTCAAATCAACTAGATTGAAATTTTATGCCAAGAAAAATTAATAATCAATTTAGCTGAGCTCCTCTCCATACTCAAGTATTTCCATTTGAAAATAAATCAAAGTTTTTTGGATTTTTGTTTCTAAGTTAGATAAGTTTATTCTAGTTTTGATTTATGATGCTGATGGACCCATAAGCTATCCATATTCAGGTCTAGACTGGCAATAATTTTGCAAGCCTTGTCTGCTTGAACAGAAATTTTCAATCTATAACAACGCTTGGAGCATTTATCTAGTGGTCTAGATTTTCAGGATAATCATAGCTCATTGTTAACAATTTGCTTTATCTTTGCACCTTAATTTTGTTAAAATTTAAGTCTAAAATTGGCCTGATGTTTAGTCCGGTGACACTCGTTTTGTCGATCAACAATGATTTATTTTTAATTATGCTAAATTATATATACTTTGGACCACAAGGGAAATGCTGATAGTATAAAGAATTTAAATTATTGTTTTGTCTATTATTATTCTAAAATGTCTAAATCTAAAATAATTATGAAAAATTAATTTCGTATGAAATAATTTCAAATCCAGTTTCTTTATTTTCTTTCAAAAAATAATAATAATTGTATCAATTTAGTCTATTGTTTTCGATCAGAGAAAAAAAAAAGATAAGAAATAATTTAAAATTCAATATAACTATTTCAAGACCTATTTTAGCGGGTGTTGATTTTAGCAATTTTTATTTTAATAGCTTTCCAAATTGTTAATAATTTAAAAATTAGAAACTATCTAAATGATAGTTTTTTGCTTAATCATGTTGACCAAGTTGCCTGAGTGAAGATCTAACTTCAAACAAAGTTCAGTTGATCGTACCACCACAGAAAGTGGTTATTCAATTGATGGTATTTTAGAATATAACTAATTTGAGTTTGCCAAGAAATATGGCTGAGGGTATAATCCGATTTTAAGTTTAATTTTTGACCAAATATCAAATGCTTTTTTTAGAGAGAAATTTTTTATGCACTGAATTTAATTAAAAAATAATTAAAAATAATTCCAAGTAATTTTTACGATTTTTGTTTTTATGTTGATTGTGATTCAAGGCTCAAATCTTTTCAACAGGTATTCGAATAAATTTTTTCGTATTTTCCAACTATACTGCCACTTGGCACTTGATTTCATAGTCAATAGTTACATTCTCCACCATTTAAATTTTACAAAAATACCAAAAGTTCACTTTTCTTAAAAAAAAGACAAAAGAAAAAAACATTTAGAAATATTTATTTTACTAATTAAAAAACAAATGACCAAATTCAATAGAGGTATTGAGCAAAATTAGGGACTCTATAGAACTGGTTCTGAACTTTTTAGGTTTATATTTTTAATGAGTTTTTAATATTTGATGGGATTTATTTTTATTTGACAATGAATATCCAAAGACAAATTAGATTATCTATTTAGTCAAAATATTAATCTTAAAAAATGACGTAGTAAAATTTAGCATACCGCGTTTGGCTCAAACCTACACGAATATAAAAAAAAATAAAAAAAAAAAAGTTTAATTTATGTTATTAAATTTCAACAAGTAAAAAAAACACAAATAAGAAACTAGACTCGTTTCGAATCAACAATATTTTGGCAATAGAGAGATTTCAATCGAAAAAATATGAACTAGATTCGGAAAGCTAACAAAATTTCAACAAATTGTTGAAATATATTTTTCGATAGAAGAAAAAAATTATGTTCATCATTCGAATATAAATTATTATTATACCTTTGAACAGATTGGAAAAATAAAGAACACACTAGACACATTATGATCATGAGACTGGTTGTTTAAGGTCTTGTCCATGAGACAAAAAATGTGAACACTAGGGCCCAGCAAATCGCTTGATGGTAAGTCGCGCTCTACTACTTAACCAAATAGTTTTCAGAAACTAACTCAATTAATTATTATAATTTTTTTATTTTTATTAATATCAATATGAGCAATCGAAAAAGCTAGACTTTTTATTTATTGAAATAGAATTTAGTGATTGAGATCTTAAGGAATGAGCAGTGTCGCTATTTTAGAGATGGTGAGGTTGGTGGAAATTTTTATGTTGGAAATTTTTATGTTGAGCAGTTTTGGAATTTTAATTCTTAGAATTTGAAAAATTTGTTTTTGGCCAAAAGATAATTCTTATAAATTTGTTTTGAAGAAATTCGATTTTTAACTTTGAAGATTTTTTAGTGACAATTTGTAATGAGGATCATGTGCACCATCTTTAAAACAAGTCAATCCGGATCTTAGCAAAAATAGAGTATAAATCCAATTGAAAAAATTTTCTCGGATTCTCTAGTCTCGAGTAGAGTGCTTTTTAAAATCAGATTTAAATAAAAGAAATCAGACTAGTTTATTTTTTCAATATTTATTAATAATTAGTTAAAATATAGCAATTTTTGTTTGTATAATTTTTTGCTAATTTCCTTTTTTTATTGAGTAATTAATTCAGTTGACAAGTTCAGTCTTGTAATTTGTGTAGGCAAGAAAAACGATGCCAAATACTAAAAAGGGCCTAGAACCCGACAGGGCCGAAACAAAAAAATATTTTACCAAAGCTTGTAATGTAAGATGGTTTTTTACAGGTATTAAACTATTGCCAAAAAATTGTTTATGATAATAGAGTGATAAATTATTTAGTGTTTATTCTCAGCTACTATTTAAATTTTTATTTTTTTGTTAACAAAGATTTAAATTTTTAAAAAGGCAGAGAAAAAAAAAGAAGATTAATGCCGAAGCTAGTAGAGTATGATGATCAAGTGTTCGCAGTGTCATGACATGTTGTCTAAAATTGCTTAAAATAAAAGAGTGAAAGTTTATTTAATGCCACTATTTTAATTTTTTAAATTTTTTTGTTAACAAAGATTTAAATTTTTAAAAAGGCAAAGCAAAAATAAAAGTAAAGCATTTTTTTTCATATTTCTAAGCAGATTAGTCGAAAAATATTTATCAATTTAAAGAAATAAAGATCAAATTTTCATAATCACTTGGATTAGATCACGAGCAGGTTGAAACAAAAAAGAAAAAATTTTACCAAATCTGGTAATGTAAGATGGTTTTTTACAGGTATTGAACTATTGCCTAAAAATTGTTTATGATAATAGAGTGATAAATTATTTAATGTTTATTCTCAGCTACTATTTTAATTTTAATTTTTTTTTTATCAAAGATTTAAATTTTTAAAAAGACTAACCAAAAATAAAAGTAAAGCATTTTTTTTATATTATTAAGCCGATTATTGGATAAATATTTATTAATTTTAAGGGAAAAAATATTAAATTTTCATTGTCACCAGGATTAATTTAAGAATAGGTCGAAAAAAAAAATTGACCAAAGCAAGTAATGTGAGATGGTTTTTTTCATGCCACTATTTTAATTTTAATTTTTTTTTTATCAAAGATTTAAATTTTTTAAAAAGAATAACCAAAAATAAAAGTGAAGTATTTTTTTATATTATCAAGCCGATTAGTGGATAAATATTTATTAATTTTAAGGAAAAAAATATTAAATTTTCATTGTCACCAAGATTAATTTAAGAATAGGTCGAAAAAAAAAAAAAAAATTTACCGAAGCTAGTAATATAAGATGGTTTTTTACAGGTATTAAACTATTGCCTAAAAATTGTTTATGATAATAGAGTGATAAATTATTTAGTGTTTATTCTCAGCTACTATTTTAATTTTTATTTTTTTGTTAACAAAGATTTAAATTTTTAAAAAGGCAAAGCAAAAATAAAAGTAAAATTTTTTTTAAATATTATCAAGCCAATAAGTTGATAAATGTTTATTAATTTTAAGAAAAAAAATTCTCCCAATACACTTCGCCAGCCAAGGTGCTCGACAATAATTTATTTTAAATTTTAGAAATTAATAAACAAAAATAGAAAAAAGAGCAAGCGAGCATGAAACTCTAATTTCTACATTCAATCTGAACCAAACTAACGCAACATTTGAATTTAGCAACAAAAACACACACATAAGCAACTCGACAAGCAAAAAAAATCCAAAAAATCGATAATAAAATCAAAAATAATAAATACAACAAAAAATTAAAAAAAATTAAAATTTTTTTAAAATCAACAACTTAAATTGAAAACAAAAGAAAACAAAAATGAATTTTATTTTTTGCTGAACAAACAAAAAAAAAAAACCGCAACCGAGCCACAAAATAAAACGAACACAAAAAAAGACCGAGACCAAACAAAATATCCCAAGTCAGCAAAAACATCAACATCGACAAACAAACACCAAAATGGGTTGTGCCAGCAGCAAGAACGCAGAGGACAAAGACGAAATGCGCAAGCACTCGAAACAATCGCCGCAGTCGTCATTGCAGGCGCAGAACGCGTCCATCAACCTGAACGGCAAGGCGAACAAGTCCAAAGGCTCGAGCACATCCAACGCCAACAACATATCGGGCAGCCTGAGCCAAACGGGCCCAGCAGTGGCAGCAGCAGGGGCAACGTCGGCGGATCATCAGGCGTCAGCCCCGCGCCAAAACCCGAGCCAGAACGCGTACACTAGCGGGGGCCCGGCGGCCCAGAGTCCGTCGCAGATCGAGCAAAAGAGCGCGCTGCTGCTCACCGAATTTTTCAAGGCGGTGGGCAACGGCGAGCTCGACAGCCTCAAGCAGATCCTGGCGTCGGTGGACGAGCTGGGCGGCCAGTCGGGGCCGGTGCGCATGGGCAAAGGCGAGCTGCTGAACGCGGGCATGGCGGACGCGGACGGCCTGACCGCGCTGAGCATCGCGGCCGGCCGCAAGCACAAACAGCTCACCGAGTACTTGGCCGAGTTGGCCGAGGTGGACGTGAACAAGGCGTCCGAGAGCGGCATCACGCCGCTCCTAATGGTGGCCGAAGTGGGCTGGACGGACGTGATGAAGAAGCTGCTGCGGCGGGGCGCCCACGTGGACGCGGCGCCCAAGGGCCGCACCGCCGAGGAGGCCAAGATCGCCGGCTCCACGCCGCTCATCGGCGCCACCAAGTACAACAACCCCGAGGCCGTCAAGCTACTGCTGGAGCACGGCGCCAACGCCAACCACCAGAACCAGAGCGGCATATCGGCGCTGATGTTGGCGAGCGAGCAGGGTTTCGTGGAGTGCGTGAGAAATTTGTGCGAGGGCGGCGCCGACGTCGAGCTGGCGCCCTCGGGCAAAACGGCGCTCAGCATGAACCTGAGCGGACAGACGCCGCTGTTCTGCGCGGCCAAAGAGGGCCACTTGGACATCGTGAGGTATTTGGTGGAGCGGGGCGCCAATCCCAACGCCACCAACCACTACGGCGTGTCCGTCCTCTGGATCCCGTGCCAGCGTGGCCTCGACAAAATAGTGGCCCTGCTGCTGGAGCGCGGCGCCGACCCCGAGATCGCGCCGTGCGGACCCGAGGCCGAGGAGCGCAGCATCTCGGGCTGGACGCCGCTCTACGCCGCCATCAAGTCGCGCCAGTACCCCGTGGTCAAGCTGCTGCTAGAGCACCGCGCCAACCCCAACGCGGTCACCAGCCTCGGCTCGACGCCCTTCTTGCTCGCCAGCGAGATCGGCGACCTTGACGTCATCAAGTGTTTTGTTGAGCACGGCGCCGACCTCGACTACTCGCCGTCGGGCAAAGAGGCCGACGAGCTGAACATAACCGGGCAGACTGCGCTCTTCATGGCCACCCTCAAGGAGCAAAATGACGTCGTGCAGTACTTGATCGAGCGCGGCAGCAAGGTAAACGTAAAGAACCGGTACGGCGTGAGTCCGCTGCTGCTGTGCGCCGAGGGCGGCAACGAAACGTTGGTCAAGCTGCTGGTGTCGAGTGGCGCCGACGTGAACATGAGTCCGAGCGGCGAGCTGGCCGTAGAGCATATTTTGGCGGGCCAGACGCCGCTGTACGGCGCCGCCAAAAAGGGCCACTATCACATCTGCAAGTATTTGATTGAGAACGGCGCCGCGGTCAACGCCGAGACGATGACGGGCGCCACCCCGCTCTACACGGCCGTCGAAGAGGCCCACTTGGAAATTTGCGAGCTGCTCATCGAGAGCAAGGCCCACGTTAACATGTGCCCGCACGGCGAGTGGGCCCGCGAGCTCAATATTAACAGACAGTCGCCGCTGCTGCTCGCCTGTATCAAGAACAACACGCAGATTGCCGAGTTGTTGATCGAGAGCGGCTCCGATGTCAATTTGGTGAATGAGCGCGGCTCGTCGCCCCTGCTCGTCGTGTGCCAGTACAACAATTTGAAGCTGCTCAAAAAGTTGCTCGAGCACGGCGCTCTCATTGACCAGGAGGCGCTCAATTTGTACGATGCCAAAATAAATGCGCTCATAATCGCCACTGAGTCCGGCTCGTTTGCCTGTGTCAAGTGTTTGGTAGAGAACGGACTGGACGTCAACTATAGGATTGATGGCAAGGGCGAAACTGCCGGACGCACACCTCTTTTTTGTGCCAGTGTCAAAAATCATCCCGATATTGTCGAGTATTTGATTCAGCACGGCGCTGATGTGAACGCGTCCGAAGACGTAAGTTGACAATTTTAAATTTTTTTTTTTTTTTCTTTTTTTTTTCATTTAATTGATTTAGAATGGGTGGAAAAATTTTTTTTTTTTTCAACAAGCTCCCACTTTTACTGTACCAGAGTTGTTTAAAAGTCCCAAAAAAAAGTCCGGACTTGGACTTTTATTTCATTTTTTTTTTCAAAGCCCAAGTCAAGACTTTAAAATTTTTTTTTTCAAAAAAAAAATGTCCAAGTGGCTAGCAAAAAGTGAAGAAGAGATGAGTTGAATGGGAACCATTCAGGAAATCGGTCAAAAAAAAATTAATATTTTAAGCTTTATATTAACTTCTTAGATTACAATATTTATTTACTTATTTAAAAAAGCATTATAAAAATTTTTTTCTAAATAAATCTATGGAGTACTAGTTCTTACTGCTATAGCTGTACGTTACTACGCTACAGATTGTGGATAAGATCCACGCAGTTATACTATTACTACTACTACTACTACTAGTATTCAAAATTTTAAAGCCTGGACTTGGACTTTTGAATGAAATTTAAAAAAAAAAATCAAAGTCTCTGGTCGGACTTTTGAAAAAGAAAAAAAAAAAGTCCAGACTTGGACTTGACTTGAGACTTATGACTTTTAAAACAAATCTGTACTGTAGTCATGAAAAATTATCTTGGATTTAAAAAAATTTAAAAAAAGAATTTTTTTTTTTTAAAAATGACAAAAAAGATAAAGTGACGGATAAATTCTGTGAAAAAAACTGTTTAGAAATGGGAAAATTCATAATATCTTAAGCAGTCAGCAACATAAAAAGCTCCGACTTTTACTGTACTCACGAAAAATTATTTTAGATTTAAAAAAATTTTTAAAAAAGAATATTTTGTATTTTTTATTTAAAAATTGAAAAAAAAAAGATAAAGTAGCAAAAAAATTCTGTAGATTAAAATACAAAAAAATATGATTTATTTTTTTCTCGATCTAAAAATTTTGAAAGCATCCGACAAATATATTTTTTTTTTTTTTCTTTTAAGACAAAAACACACCAAATTCTAATTAACAATTTTTTGATATTTTTCCATTCACTCTTTTTATGCAAGTGGTTGCTCGATTGTCTCTTCTAATCAAACTCTTCCAAACTACTGATGCCCATTTCCTTGATTTTTTTTAATTTCAGTTGGTTATTGTCTATGTTTTTATCATAGTTAGTTTTGGACGAACTGCACGAATTTTTTTTGAAATCACAGTCCTTTTCAAGTTACATCTTTTGAATTTGAAATCTATTTTTATAAATATAAAAAAATATTTAAATTGATTTGAGTTATTTGTTGTGATAATTTTTTTTTTACTTGGTAATTAGGATGCCATTGAAGAAATAAAAAATATTAGCTTTCATTAAATTTAGAACAGCCTAGAAATTAGCCTATTAGTTTAATGTATTAAAAAAATCTTAAATTTTTAGAATTTAAAAGAATTTTTTTTATTCAATTGAAATTATTTTTTCTTTTTTTTTGTTTGTCAAAATTTAAAACTGTCGCAAAAACAGTGAAATTTAATAAATTAAACGCTCAATTTGTACGATGCGTTTTATTAGAAAATTTTTTTCTAATAACTAATTTCAAAGTTTTGATTTTTAAAAAGATTTTAATCAAATTTGAGTAAATTTACTTTGGATTAAACGAAATTTTATGGATATTTTGGTTAATTTACATTAAATCTGAAATATTTACCTTTTGTCGCAAATTCCATTTTAAGTTAATTTTTTTTTAAATTAATTTTTCAAAACATTTAATGAAATTTCTATGTAACTTAAGTTGGCTAAAAAATGATAATTTCAAAACACAATTTAAGATGGCATTGATTTTTTTAAGCGAGAGTTTTTTTTTTCTTTTCCAGGAGCTTCCATGAAATAAAAACAAACAATTTTTCAAATTATTAATGCACTGTAAAGACAATGTATTAAATAATTTTAACATAACAAACAAATTGAAATCAATCCTAATAAATAAGTAATATGTAAATTTATTAAAATTATTATTTAATAAAGCTTTTTTAGGTGAAATTGAGGTTCATAATCAAATCAAAATTTCAAATCAAAGTTTAAAATTTAGATTTAAAAAAGGTCCTTTTTATCAATTTATTTATTCATAAATGACTGTGATATAGCGACATCTTTGTCGATATCACTTGAGTTAATTAACTTAACCATGAGCGTTTAAGTTAAGAGGGAGCATAAATACATGTTCCAATACGTCTAACGAGGGAGATCGGATAGACGGGCCCAAGGGTACTAATGTAAACATTACAATGACTAACTTAATTGAACATAATTTTCTAAAGTTTTAAGAAATAAAAAATTTTGAGAATTTTTATGTGAAGTAAAAATTAAATATTAATCAATATTTTGAACTTTTGCAATTCAAAATTTAACTCTGTTTCGCTATAATATATTTTAATTGAAATTAAAATATCATTTTAAAGCGTTTATTTGAGCCTTAATTTGGATAGCTCAATGTGTTTGTTTGTAAAATTTTCATATTAAGATTTTGGAAGAACCAATTAAAGACCAATTAGAAAAAAAATATTTATTTTTTTAAATTTAAGATATTAAACATTTAATGCTTAATTAAAAAAAGAAATAAAAAAAGCTTTTTTCATCATTTTTATTGAGATTTTAATTAATTAAGTTTTGATCATGTGATAATGATCATGAACTTCAAGTTGCCTTTTTTAGCTTTCTCTCTTTAGCAAAATTTTTAAAAAATTCTTTTTAATTTTTTATTGTATTTAATTCTCTCATGCCAATTTATTTTGCATATTTTAAAATTTTTTTAGCAATTTAATATTTAAAAAATATAAAAATAATTAATTAGATTGGAAGAAAAATTCGTTTTATCTTTCAATTAAATTAATTAGTAATCGATTAATTATTTTTGTTATTTTTTTCCTGTTCCTCAACAAAAATTTATTTTTCAAATGAAAGAATAATTTTGTCAGCAAAGTATATGAGAGTCTAAAAAGGCAATATCTTATTTTCCGTCAGTTTAATCTTTTTTTTAATTTAATATTTAATTTAATTTTAAATTAATTTAATAATGATATCCCCTTGCATTATCGATCGCTTTAGTTTTGTTCTGTTTTTTTTTGGAAATTAAATAATTAAAAAGAAAGAAATTTTAATTAATATCAAATAATAATTTATTGATCGAAATAGTTTGTATGTCCTAAAAATTACGATTTCAGACATATATTCGAAAATAAAAATATTAAAACAAACTAATAAATGAAGAAGACGATATAAAAAAAACCTTAGGGAGAGGGATAATTTTCTGTTATGATTTTTTATAGAAAGTGGATCAGTTCATTAAAGCAAATATTTGTAATTCGTGAAAAAAATATAAAAAATTCTAAGCTATATAAATTTAAATAGGGATCAGTACAATATTTACAATTTTATTGTAGATTTACATTTTTAAATGAATGTGGAGAATTCTTTTTAGATGGAGTATTAGTTAGTCCTTGTAAATTTAAATGGAGACTTAATCTTACTTTTTGTTCAAAAAAAAAAACAAAAGGGACTGAAACCCTTTTTAAGTCATAACTTTTCAATAAAATTGTAAATTTTCAAACAAAAAGATGATTTAAGAATTAAGATTTTTTTAATTTTTTTTTATATTTTATATTTAATTTTCTTTAAATTTTTTTGGGGTTGTGAAATTCGTTTCAATTCGATCATTTCAATTCAGAAAAACTTGAATAACTTTTTTACTAAAAGAGATAATTTAGTTCTATAAAATGCTTAATTATAAGCAAATTTGCTTAATTCAGTAAAATAAGTCTGGAAAATACTCTGAAATTTTATGCATTTTGCACGCCATTAAAAAGTATTCAAATAAATTGTGCATTTACTTTGTAGAGTTTTGCAGACATATATTTTCGGATTAATCAAAGTTGCTTAGACATTAAGCATTTTATCACATTAAGAACTATATCATTCCTTATAATAAAAAAGTTATTAAAATTTTTCTGAATTGAAACGATCGAATTGAAATGAACTTCACAGTCCCAATTTTTTTTCCTATTTCCACTTTAAAAATTATTCTGATTTTTCTTTTAATAATTTTTTTTAATAAAATATTCGGCGAGTGACTAATCATCCCTGAATACTCTTTCACATGAAGATCTGTAATGTTTTTACAGTCGTGTCGCATTAATCCGAACTTTTTCGGAGTCAAGAATCTCGGTTTGGATTAAATTCTTCGGATATAAAAAAACTTCAATTTTACAAAGATAAGAAACATTTTATTGAATTATGAAAAAATTACAAATTTAGTTATATTTTAAAATATATAACATAACAAATATAAAATCTATATTCATAATAAATTTACGGATAAAAATCGAAAATTATGTCTTGATTTGCTTAAATGTTTCTGGATGGAAATTTGATTTGAATTATTTGCTTTTAAATCTGAAATTTGATCATTAAGGCAATTAAACATATCTAAAGCAGATTCATTATTTTTTGAAAATTCAATATATTGCTGAACAATTTTTAATGCATCTAAAACACTTCTATATATAAAATGCTTAATAGCTGTTTGAAGAATCGCAACTTATCAAGTAATCTTTTTTAGCTATAATTTCGCTTAGTGTTGATTTTGGAATACGTAAGATAAACTCTTTAGAAAATTTATTTGTTATTTCATATTTTTTACATTTTTGGGTTAGCAACATAAAATTGACAAATTTGTTTCTTTTGTTGAACTTGTAGTTCATTTTTTGACATTCTTTTACTAATTTTGTCTGGTTCGAATAAAAAACAAATAATTCTAATTGACATTAAATTTTAGCAAATACTGGGAATATAAAATTTTTGTTCGAATCGCAAAATAATTCGAACATTTTGGTTCGCTTAAAAAAAAAAATTAACATCAGTTAATATTGAAAAGGGTATAGGGAATAGAGGAAATTTGTTCGAAACCCAAAAATTTCAAATAAATGAGGCTCGGATTAATGCGACACGACTGTATTACTTTTTTTAGAGTTACCCGGCTATATATTTAAAATATTATTTAGATATTATGGTATAAAGATATGTATGCTTTTTAAATAAACTTGATTTTTTTGATTTAAAATGTTTTTTTAAGTTTTGAAAAATTAAAATTTTTTTTCAATTAGTTACAGATTTAAAAAATAAACCATCAACTGCATTAAAAAGTCAAGCTTATTTAAAATATTTTAATAATTCCTTCAAAAAAGTTTATTATTTAAAAAAAAATAAAAGATTTGATAAATTATTTAAGGGCTAATTTAAATTTTTATTATTTAACTTAAATTAAATGTAAAAGAATTTTATATTTTTAAGAGCGGACTGTCCTGTTTGCACATAGCGGCCACCCTAGGCCATGACCGAGTAGTCGAAATTTTATGCAAAAATAAAGCCGATATCAATCAATCAATCATAATCGACGATCAACCTGTAACTGCCTACGATTTGGCACTTACACAAGAAAAAACAAACGTTTGTAATATATTAGTAAAATACGGATATCAGATCACGAATTAAGGCGTCTTAAACACAGCCTATAATATAAAAAAAAATTATAAAAAATTTTTGTTTACATTTTTTACGTTTATAAATTATTTATATTTCTATTTAATGGAAGATTTTTCTTTTTTCGAAAGATTTGTTTTTCATATAAACTAATATGAAGGCCAGTGGTTATATTGTGGTCATTTGGTTTTTATTGGTTTTATTTGATGAAAGTTAGACGCGTCTTGCTTGTGTTTATCAGTTAGTCAAATTCTATTGTGATATAATTGAATTGTGATATAAAAAGAGATTTTGTGCGAGCTAATAGATACGGCACAAGTGACTGGTGATGAAAACAAAACGTGTCTTGCAATGGTTTTGATTATAAATTCGTTTTTCAATTTTTTTTTGACCAAATTTAAACAAATAGACAAAAAAATTAAAAAATTTAAACTTCAAAAATTCGACATCCGATATACTTCATGAAATTGTTGTTTGCCAAATTCACCTTGAACACAAAGCATTTCAATTTTTATTTTGCTCTTTTTTCAATTTTTAAAGTTTTTTTTTTATAATGTCGTTAATGAATTTGCTTTTTTTCCTTTTTGAAGATTGGTTCCAATACTATTGACGGTAAATTTTGCTTGGTCAGTGGCATTTTTAAATCTTTAGTTTAGAAATCGTTTATTTTTTATCTAATTTTCATATGTGTTTAAACAAGGACCTATTAAATTTAATTTCGTCGACAGCCAACTATTTGGAACCGATCGCCAAGATCAATTAAATGATAATGGAAATAAGAGAAAAATTATAAAATAGAAATTTTGTTCAGGTGTTCCTTTTTTTGTTCCTAAGTAAACTTTTAATTGATTTTAAATTTTAAAAAAATTATACAATAAAGTTTAAAAAAATAAAAATGTTTTTTTTTTTAAAGTTAATTTTAGTTCTTTTAAATCCCCTCAAATTTCGGAAAGATGTAATTATTTTTCCTTCGTAAGACCGTTCAGTTATAAGAAATTTCATAAAATATTTCTAGTAAGAAGGTGCAGATTACTATTCGAATTTTTTATTCCTTAACACTAGAAGACCCGATTTTTTTTATACCGTTAAGTCCCAAAATGGGTTTAAAAAACCCATTTTGTAATTTAACTCTAACTAAGGTCAAAATAAAGTTTTTTTTTCAAAATAAAATTTATTTAATGTTATTTATGCTAATTAATAGTAGCTTGATTATGGAGAAAAAAAAATGTATTATATTTAAGTCATATTATTAGAAATTCTGAATTAATTACATTTGAAATAAAAGAAAAAATGAAATTTTTAATGAAAAAACTCTAATTTATAACTTTTTTCCATCTTCAAAACACTTTTGACATAAAGCTATGTTTTTTTGTTCTTTACAACATGTACCACAACAATACTTTTTACATGAAATACAGGTAACGTTTGTTTTATTCTGATTACAAAACCTAATTTGACAATTTTTCTTATCCTTTTTTGTGTCCATTTTTTTGGATGGAGTCGAATCAACATTCAAATCAACTGATGCAAGTCTTTTACGAGTAGGCGGAGTTTTTAGTGTCGTTGGTTGACTATTAGATGAAGATGCCTGAGAATTCCTTGAACCTTTAGTGGTCTCATAGAGCTCCTCAACAAGTTTGATTATGGTAATTTTAGATTTGCAAAAAATCGAATAAAAATCAGAAAAAAATTTTTTTTTTTAATTTTTTTTTCCTCTTCAATTTGAAATTGAATTGTTTATGTAATTTAATTGATGGAATTTAAAAATTATAATTTTTTTAGTGTCAAAAAGTTGAAAAATTTAACTGGGTTTAAAAAACCCCCTCCGGGACTTTATGTATAATTTTTTTTTTTGACACCAAAAAATTATAATTTATAAATTCTAACTATTAAATTACATATATAATTCAATTTCAAATTGAAGAGGAAAAAAAAATTAAAAAAAAAAATTTTTTTCTGATTTTTATTCGATTTTTTGCAAAAAAAAAGAGCTTAAAAAACCCGCGGGTCTTCTAGTGTTAATGAATTCCTGCTAATTATTTTTTTGATATTCCTTATTTAAAATATTCGAATTACAAACCTTTACATCTCAAATATACGAAAGTAAATAAACAAAGAAATGGAAAATTAGGAATATCTGATTATAGAACAGAAAAAAGAATCCAATTTTTAACTTAAAACAAAATATTATAGAAATTAAAGATTTAAAATTATTAAATTAAAATTTTCCTTTATTGCTTAAAATAACATAATTCTAGAAAACTATAATATATTCTTTTTTCTTCAAAATTAATCATTTTACCATCAAATAATGCATTCATTTTTGTTCTAAGATGATTCCAAGAGTTCACCGTTCTTTTTTTGCATCTAGCATTCTATTTATTCATTTTTCAAAATTTTTTTTTTAAGTACAATTTTTGATCAAATCATAAATTTAAAATCTGATATAAACGCCATTTGTCATCTAATTGCATTCAATTTTACAGCTAGTTTTTATTTAAATGTAAAAAATTTAGCTTCAAAACTTTAAAAATCTGAAATACAAACAATTATTTAAGTTTAATTTGAAAAAAAGAAATTTAGTTATAAAATTTGCTTTGTCAGATAGTTTTTAGTTATTCAAGTCCTTATTTTTTCAAATTTTATTAATCCAATAAACCTTGCTTTTTAGTTCCTTCACGATTCCTTTTCACAATATATGTGAAGATCATTTAAATTCACTCATATCAATTGAAATGTAACTTTACAAAATTTACAACCATTTGAGTTCCAGTGATGAACGGCGATAGCTACGAATATAACAAAAATACTTCCTAATATTTTCTAGGTTGTAAATTACGAAAGGCAGGTTATTTAAAAATTAGCTCATAATTTTAGCTAGAAGTTAAGCACTATTCTGAATCTTAGAAAATAGTCTGTAGAATTCAAAAAAATATCCATTTTTTGTTCAACACTGGAACTCAAAGGGAAAAATCTAGTTAATAAATCAATTCAGCCAAATTTTTCTTTTAAAAATATTTCTGTACTATCTAAAAATACTGATACAGATACAGTTGGTACAGAATTCTAACACAAGGTAATATTCTGCGGAAATTTTGAAGATAACATTTCACCAATTTACTGTAAAAAGCAATTTTTATATTTCATTGAATTTAATTAAGAGAATTTAAATGAGCTTCACATATATATCTAACCTGATATATTGAAACTCAAACTTTTGTTCAAGTGACTCTGTTCAGCCCTTAGAAAAATCCAAAAAGTATTGCATGCTTATTATTTTATCTTAATCTATATATAAATTGATTAAAACTCTGGAAAATAGTGAAGTTCAGAGCAATGGACCAGGAAAAATTTGCGAGTGATTAACATTGGTTTCGACTCGGTAATAATTGCAGTGTGATCAACTCGATGCAGTAACCTTTGTGAATCAAAAAGGAGATGAGCGCTTCCCCTATTATCGTGTTGGATGGCATGGGATAAATTAATAAAAATAAAAGTGACCAAAAAATAGCTATATCAAAATAAATTTTTATGTCACTTTGCTGCATTCTCAGAACTAATTTTCCATTACTAAAAAATTACTAATTAACGTTCAATTCTTTTAATAAGAGCAATAATGAAATTCTTCCTGCTTCGTTTCCAGAGTTGGTGAAAAGTCAAAGTCAACGTAAGACTTTGACCTTAAAATTAAAGATTTAGGTTTCATTAAAGACCGGAAATTTTGAAGAAAAAAAATTTTATTTTAAAAAAAAGTTTTAATCGGTAAGAACAAAATTCAAATCGAAATCAATCAATTTCTCTTACAAAAAATAAATCTAAAAACTAAAAATAATATCTTGACCTGACTTGAAAAAAATAAAATTTAAAGTTCAATTCCAGACTTGACTTTGACCAATTCTGTTTATTCCTTTTAAAATCAAATATTACTTGACAACATACTCTAGTATCATATAGCTATGTCTGCACTATCACATTGTATAATTATTATGGCAAAAATAGGTAAATATAAATATTGAACCATGTTATTATTTATTGTTTATTTATTTATTTGTTTTCTGTACTGAGCTTATGCTCCTTCAAAATAAAATATAAAAAAATAAACATAAAAATAAATTAAAATAAAATAAAATAAAATGGGTTAAAATAAATAAATGTTCTTGTAAATAGATTTCTAAATGGAAAATTTGTTCTCAATTTTTGACACTAGATATGAAAAAAATGAATCAATTTAGCAAGTTTTAATTATGAAATTTTTACCTTAAAATAATGAATGACCTAAATTTTAAAGACAAATTTTCATAGGAAATGTCAAAGTTTATTGGAAAATTTCTTGGAAATAAGGTATTTATTTCTTTAAATGTGGTGACACAATATTACCGTACCAAAATAATTTATATGATGTCAATTTTAAAAAAAATCTACAAACTTCTCAATCTTTAAATAATATTAAATAAATTAATTCCATTAAAAAATATGGAATTAATTTTTTAAAAACCAAATTTAGATTTTGCTTTTAAAAATTTAGTTTTTTTTAGCATGTTTTTTATTAGATTGTACAATAGTAGTTAAATAGATGAATTTTTTGCGCAAGTTGATCAGACGTCAGGTAGCAAAAACTGGCCGTCAAATTGCTGATGAAACAACGGCTCATAATTTAGAGCGTAGGTTAAATCTGGCAGCGCTTATTTTTCTAAATGTTAGCAATTCAATCGGTTCTGGCATTTATGTTCTGACTGGAATGGCATCAAATTTATACGCAGGTCAATTCGTTTCCGTCTCTTATTTCATAGCTGGCATTGCTTGCTTACTGTCAGCGTTCTGTTTCGCAGAGTTTGCATCCCGAATCAAAACATCGGCTGGTTCAAGCTACACTTTTATTTACCACAGTTTGGGAGAATTCTGTGCTTTTATAATCGGCTGGCTTTTGTTCATAGGTAAATTTGCCTTTTACATTTGAATTAAATTAACTTCTAGACCAAGGCTCATTAACTTCCATTGCGGCAACGTCGATTACTTGGAGCGACTACTTGGATACCATTCTTGATCATGCAATAAAAAATTTCACCACTCAAACATTACACGCTTATTGGGAGCTGCCAAGTCCCTTTAGCACTTTTTTAGACATTCCAGCAATTCTAGTCACTGTCACCTTCTTCTTGGTCTCTTTACGCGGCATTCAGCTTACTGCTCTTTTCAATAACATGCTTGCGGTGTTAAACATTAGTCTTTTATTAACAATTACCATTGGGGGCTTTGTTTACGGAAATTTAGACAACTTAATCAACACAAAGTATTCAAATGGTTTTAATGGAATCATTAAAGGCTCATCTATAGTAATATATGCTTATATAGGATTTGAATCAAGCACATTTGCCATTGAAGAAGCTCTAAATCCGGCATCAAGTGTACCTCTTTCAATGATTATTTCAATATTTTTGATTATGTTGACCTATTGTGGTTCAAGCTTGTCACTTAATCTGATGCAGCCATTTGATAAAATTGATTTGCATTCTTCTTTTCCATCCGCATTTAAAAATGTTAAATTGATGTATTTTGTTGTTTCAATAGGACCGATAATGAGTCTTATCGGTTCCTTGGTTTCCAGCATTTTTTCCACTGCTCGCATCGCCTACACCATGTCCAAAGATGGTCTCTTGTTCAAGTGTCTATCTTCAGTAAATGTAAGCTCCAAAATTCCTGACATGGCTACTATTTGGTCAATGATAATATGTTTATTATTGATACTATTATTTGATGTTGAGAATTTAATTGGGTTCACAGATATTAGTGGTTTTTTGATTTATTCTGCAGTTGCCATGGGTCTTTTGGTTATGAGATATAATCATGATACTGAATCAACAGTCAATCAAACTATGATTGAGAGTTCACCTGATAGTTTTGAACTATCAGAAGATAGAGTGAATTTATTAGACAGTGTGTCCGAGTCTGAATTGGCAACGCAAAATATCTTTAAAAAAAGTTCAACTGCTATTTTAATAATTATTTCTATTTTTTTATCAAATGTTATCTTGTTTTGTTTACTTCACAATTTTGAATCTATAAAGGTTTTACTCGTAATTTTAATTTTATTGATAAATTCTATTTTGTCGGTTATTTTGTTCTTTTTTGAACAAGCTCCATCTCCTCCAAATATGACATTTAAGGTAAGTGATAAAAAAACAATTATTTAAATTAGGATGATAAAAAATATTATTAAAACAATTCTAGGTACCGGGTGTTCCTTTTTTGCCAATTCTTGTAATCGTTTTAAACACATATTTAATGATGGCTTCAGAATCAACTGAATGGGTTTTGTTTATCGTTTTAATTATTTCATGTAAGCATTTAATAATGATCCAAAAAATAAATCAAATTAAAATTTTTTTAGGTACACCAGTTTATTTTTTATATGGAATGGATAACAGCAAATTATCAATTAGTGAAAGACTGTAAAAATCAAAAAAAAATAATAGTAAAGTGTTTAAAGATAAATTAAATTTCAGAAAGTTGATAATTTATTTAAAGACAAAAACAGATAGATTTTATAAAATATAAAAGTATAAAAGTAAAAATTATAGATTTAAAATTCTATTAAAAATTTAAAATATGTAATTAGTTTAGAAAAAAACTGCAAATTCCATTGCAAAAAAATTTTTATTTTCATTTTTTTGAGCAACATATTTTTTTAATAAAACATATGAAGTTTTTATTAATTTAGACATCTATTTATTGAAATAGATGTATTTTTTATTTAAATTTGACTTAAATTGAATAAATTAGATTTCGTTTAATTAAAATTAGCGTAATAAAGGTCCAAATTTATTCACAAATCAAGACTTTTTTGATTTTAATTTGACACTGTTAACGGGCTGAATTTTCTTTTTTTCTCTCATCAATAAGATTAAATCCTACAGTTAGCAATTGATATTGTTTAAGGATGGTCGTTTGATCGACTTTTGATCATTTTATGAAGTCATTTAATATATGGTGTGTTGATAGAGACAATTGTCAAAATTGGAAACAGGCTAAATGCACTTGTCCTAGTTTTCTTAAAGAGTATATATGCAAGCATGTTGTTGGTTTGGCAATTAGATTAAAAAAAGTCAGTCCTCCATTAATAGCTAAATCAGTACCAATCGGACAAAAAAGAAAGAGAGGCAGACCCACCTTAGCAAAAAAAGCAATTATTAGAAAATAATTTTTTTTTTTAAATTTTTTTTATTTCTTATAATACTCAATAATAATTTTTAAAATACCCAAAAATCATTTTTATTATACTCGACAATAATTTTTATAAACAGTCGACTCGCTTTAATCCGAAACTCTTTTATTCGTAAAATTCGGCATTCGGATGTTTTTCTTCGGTCCCTACCCCCTTTCCAATACTTTCAATACAAATTTCATCACTTTTATTCGTAATTTTTGTTCGGTTTATTTTGCCATTCGTAACCAAAAAAAAAAAATTCTAGATCTGCGAGGGCGAGGCCCTAACAGATCAAGATATAATTGAAATTGTTCAAAAAAACAATCAAAACTGTGATGACGAAGTTGAGGTAATCGACCAAGAACCTGTATCTGTAAGTTATAAACAAGCAAAGCAGGCAAAAGATCAAGTTCAATTTTTTTTTGAAACTTCAAATTTAAAATTTCTTTCTTTCGATTTTAACGAGTGTGACTTAGAATTGTTATCGAAAATAAAAGAGCGGATGTCTGATTTGAGGCTGTCAAGTCTTAACCAGACACATATCGAGATTTTGATGACACTTTAATATTGCGAAATTATGTAAATCAACTCTCCAGAACCAAATTACCGTGAAAAAAAAAGGGAATCATTTTATGGCAATTTAGACAAAATATAGAATGAATCATTACTAAGTTGATATCGATTATCAATTAATCAATTAGATTCATTATTATTTTTTATAGCACACTCTATCTTTTTAACTATCCAATTAAACTATATTTCTATAAATTGTTATCAATAAAATTCATTAATCCGAAAATTTTAAGATTTTTGTTCGTTTACGGATTAAAGATAATCCGTAAAACTTAATCCGTAATGGTTATTTTCGGTCCCGTCTGTTACGGATTAAAGAGAGTCGACTGTACCCAGTTTTTATTTCTTTTACAATAAATTTGACAAAAAATAAATACCCAAAAAATATTTTTTTTAACACCCAAATAAGTAATATAAATACCCATTTAATAATAATCCTAATAAAAATTTGATTTAGTTTTAATTATATAAAAGTTTATCTGGTTAGATGTTATTTTGTTTTAAAATAATGAAACAAAAATAAATAATTAATTCCTATGATCTTTTGTTTTTCATGCCATTATAGAATCCATTATGAGTTAAGTATGGCAGCAAGCTTGAAAGATTGTCAATCGGTTGATGTTTTCCCAATTTTTGTTCTATTTGAAATTGATGAATTTTCTACTGCGTTTTCGCTGATTAATTGTAAAGGTCTCTAAACGCTGGAGTCATTGCTTCACGCTGATGGTTTATGATTTCACATTTCATTCCGAATTCTCGCTACGAGTCTTCACGCAAATGGACAATAGTCTCGTTCAACAGCCTGCTTTCTCGCTGTGATTCTTCACGCATTTGGACTTTATTCTCGTGTAACATTCTGAATTCTCGCTGCGAGTCTTCACGCAAATGGACTATAGTCTCGTTTAACAGACTGCTTTCTCGCTGTGATTCTTCACGCATTTGGACTATATTCTCGTTCAACAGCCTGGTTTCTCGCTGTGATTCTTCACGCATTTGGACTAGAGTCTCGTTTTGCAGTCTACTTTGTCGCCGCGAGTCTTCTCTCAATTTATTAAGAGTCCGGCTTAAAATTGTATTGTCTTGCTGCGCATCTTGTCGTATCTGAATCAACAAAAACTGCTTTTTTTTATTTGAATTAAAAATATTCAGAAAATCTCCTATTTTTTTATTAATTTGCCAATTTAACTTAAAGCTTGCAAATACATCGCAAAATCTCGTGTAACAGTCTGCTTTCTCGCTGTGATTCTTCACACATTTGGACTAGAGACTTGTGTAACAGTCTGCTTTCTCGCTGTGATTCTTCACGCATTTGGACTCTAGTCTCGAGTAACAGTCGTCTTAAGGCATAATCTTAAAAAGTCAGCCTTGTAAGCTTAAAAAGTCAGCCTTTGGTATACTAATGCTTCTAGTTTAAATAACAAGATTCATTTACTAGAAGCGAATGCTGCTTCCCTGACATCAGAAGTAATTGGAATAACTGAAACACGGTTTGATGAGAGATCAGTTGTAAATCTTTTTGGCTTTTCTTCATTTAGATCAGATCGACAAGACAATAGGACAGGTGGAGGTGTTTGTATATTCGTCCGTAATGAAATTGAAGCTATAGAAGCAGAGGAAAACTCTTTTCTGTCTAAAGACTGTGAGCCAATCTGGATTTCAATTAAGCTTAATAATGAACCTCCACTTTTGGTCGGATGCATCTACCGGCCACCATCGAAAAATATCTTAATTGAGTCATATATGATGACTGACAGAAGTATCTCACGCTCCATAGATACTGCTGCAAAGCTTCTTTCTAAACGTGTTTACTCAGGTTTAATCTTGATTGAAGACTTTTACATGCCTGATATTGAATGGAATGAGAATGGTAGTCCGGTTTTAGCAAACTCGATTCCCACAAGCGTAGTAATTATTGACGTCATTAGCAAATCGTGTCTTCTACAACTTGTTACAGGTAATACTTTCATATCTAATGGCCATACTTTCACACTTGAAAAAATTCAAGTGTTAAGTGTAAGTGTGATTGTTTACACTTACAATCACTTAAACACTTAAACTTACGAGAGTGATGTTAATAATCATGAAGAGGAAATAGATGAGCAAAGAGCTGAAGAAGATGAAGTAGAAATACAATCAAATAGCACAGATAATTTTTATTATAATTGGAATGAAATAGATCAAGAAATCGATCTATTGATTCCTGAAGCAAGAAGTTTTATGAATTTAGCATATGAATATGAATCTGATAGGAATGATGAATTCTAGGAAAATCTTGAAAATGAGTCTGATAAAGACATTCACCCAAATGAATCTTTAAGACTTCTTAATATTCAAATAGGTACAAATTCTGTTCCTAGATATTCTTGCTCTGCCCATAAAACTAATTTAGCTATACGGTCTTCAATTAAGTCAGTAAGTGCATTTGTCAAAATGCTTTCAAAACTTTCAAATTTTGCTTCAAGTATAAGAAGATCAACAGTTTTATCATATGGCTTTTCATCTAAATAAGTAAAACCTAGATATGAGAACGGAACAAGGTGGTCATCTTCGTATTTGATGCTAGTTTCCTTTTTTTAGCTTATAAGAAAAATGCTTTCAGCCTAGAGAATCCTTGCCTTTAAGTAAAAATAAAATAATTGGTTTTTTAAAAATTTTAAAACCACTTTATTTTCTCAATGTTTTCCCAAAAAACTTACTGGCATATAGGAGATCTTATTCCAAATCTTATTATTATTATACACGCTACTTTTATGCTGAGTCAAGAAAGAGGCAATTACAAAAAATTAGTTGAAGTTCTAATTCAAACTTTAAAAGAGCAATTCAACTTTGAATTTATTTCTAAAGTTTATCTTCTTGCTGCAATTTTGAAAACATCCAAATTAGACCTTTGGTATGGGCAAGATTTTGGTTAAGTTATAGGCAAAAAGCATTGGATTGTTTTACCGAAGCTGTTCTTTTTATTGTAGGAAATGATATGACTAACAATCATATAAAAAATTTACCAAGAATTGATTCAACCCTGAATTTTCAAAGAAGATCATTTGGCCATTTTGAAAATCAAATTTTTATGGCATATGTACAATCAAGTTCTTACGAAGCTCCTGTCGATAGAATGCGAATAGATTGAATTGAAACAATAAACCGTGAAAAAGAGATTTTCCTTGAACTCATCCGTGACCGAAAAGAACTTCAAAAATCAACCCAAACATTTTGGACAACAAATTCATCTTGATTACCAACCTTTAGTAAATCAGCAAAAAAATCTTCCCTATTCCAGTCTCAAGTGCTTTCGTAGAAAGGTATTTCAGTGTTTGTGGCGTAGTAAGAAGTAAAAGAAGCAAAAATCGAAGACTTTTGATAATAAGGTTTTTTTGAGAGTAAACGTTGATCTAATATAGCAAATTTGGGAAATGCGGAAAAAAATTATTTTCATGGATATGTATATAAATTAATAAATAAATGAATTTAAAATTTTTTATAAATAAAATAATTTATGTATAAATTTAATTATAATTATTTATTTATTTATTTGTTTACATTTATTGACTATAATTAATAATTTTGATTTAATTTATATTAAAATAATTTTAAATCAGTAAAAAAATTAAAAGTTTCAAATTTATTTTTATATTTTACACATGAATTTTTAAGTTTTCCAAGTTTCAGAACCAATTTTTACACTTGAAAAAATCAAGTGTTAAGTTTAAGAGTTGACTGTAAGTGTTAATAATCACACTCACACTTAACACTTGAATTTTTTCAAGTGTGAAAGTATGCTAATGGCCAGTTGAGTAGTTTGCTTGACCTTGTATTAGTCAGCGAATCTAATCTATGTCGAGTATCTGATGTCGAGATTGGTCCACCTTTAGTCACTGATATTTTAAGGAGCCATTGTAGTCTGAAAGAGCTAGGGTTAAATCTTTTAACAGCTGAACTTTTAATTTGAGGAACGGTGATTATGAATCAATGAATTCACATCTAAAAACACAAAATTGGAATTTATTCGATAGAAGGTTAATTCAAAGCAAATATTCTTCCTTTTTAGGGATTTTTGCAAAGACTGCAGAAATGTTAGTCAGGAGACATGGATCACGATAAATTAACGGTAAGCCTCCGTGGTGGAATAGCGAGATAGCTAGTCTTGTTCGCCGCAAAAGAAACCTTTTTATTGGCAAATGCGCAAATAAAAACAATAATGAACTGAATGAAAAGCATAAAAATTTATGCAAACTTGTCAAGATTGCTGTTAAAAATAGTGTTATCGCATTTGAATATAAATTAGCAAAGGATTCCAAGGAAAATCCCAAAAGATTGTACTCTCACATAAATCGTCAATTTTCAACAAGGGAATCAATTGCAGCTCTAAAGAACCAGGAAGGAGACCTTCTAACGAATAAGGCCAGTTTTTGCGAGCTGCTTAATAATTACTTTCATTCTGTTAGCAAAATCAGATTTTAATTTATTATCAATTATTTAGAAAATCAAAAATTTTTGTCTTAAATAAATCTTTTTTTAGTTTAATTTGAAAACCAAAAATGATTAATTAATTTTTCTATCCATTCTGGCAACTAACTTCATATTTAATAATTTTGAATCAATTCGTCATTTTTATTAATTTTGGTTAATGTAAATTTAAATATTTAGTTCCAGGATAAATCTTACTTTTAAATCAAAAGATAAATAGTAATTTCATTAAAAATCTTTCCAATTCGTTGTAGTAATTCATAAGTCTTGTTCATATTTTATAATTATGAAAGTTAATAAATAATTAAAATGATCTTTTTTAAAATATTTTTTAATTAGTGACTATTAAATAAAAATTTAAAGAAGGCATAAATCAATAAATAGAAATTGTTGTTCATGTGTTTGTTTAATATGTGCTTATTTTTTATACCTAAATTAACTTTGAATTAATTTTTCAATAGATGAAATTAAATTATAAATTGCTAAATACGTGTCAAGGGTCTTTTAGATTAAAAAACAATTATTTATTATTAAATTGTTTTCATTTTTTTTCAAATTAAAAATAGAAATATAATTTCTATAGATCTGAAAAGTATGGTTACAAAACATTACCAGGAAGTTTAATAATCGAGAAATCTTGATTCATAACCATCTCGATATTCATCTATTAATCTGAAAACAAATGGAAAGTCTTTGCACAAAATAGTACTCACTCATTTTAAAAAGGTCAAATCATCATTTTTTTTTCCTCAAATCTGATCAATACAACTAAAATTAAATACTTAACGTTTGTGAATTGAATTGTTTGGAAATTGAACTTGTCAAAAGCAAAGCTAGCTTATTCTTAACTGTATCATTGTAAATTTTAAAAATTTGATTCATTTTTTTTTATTAATTAAATAAAATAAAAAATTTCGAACAATTGAAAAAAAATTAATAAAAAATTTTTATGTGCAAATTTTGAAAGATTTCGATTTTAGATTTTTTGAAAGTCTTTTTCTTCACCATTTTTATTATCAAAATTTGATGTTTTTCCAATACTCACATATTCCACAACGATTTTAGGTAAAGATCCCCATTGATCAAAAGCTTTCAGCCACTCGCTATAATTAAATAAAAAAATATTAAATTTTATAGAATTAAAATTAAGAGTGTTAAATTAATTGATTTTCCTATAAGATGAACGGAATGGAAACGCACTCTTAAAAAAATAATTACCATTCCATCCGTACCATTCCATTCAATCAATACCATTCCATACATTCCATCCATTCCGTACCATCCGTTCCATTCCACCTGTTCCACTCCAACCATTCTATTCCCTTCATTAAGTAAATTCAAAACAAGCGTTCCGTTGATTGGAACCATTCAATTCCGTATCATCTATTCTATCCGTTTCATTTAATCCATTTCCTTCCATTCCAATATATCCATTATGTCTATTTCATTAATTTTTGGTTGGAATGGAACATATGGAATGGAACGGACGGAATGGTTGGAACGGAATGGATGGAATAGAACAGATGGAATGGAACGGATGGAATCAAATGGAATGTAATGATTGGAACGGATGGAATGGGATAGAACAGATGTAATGGTTGGAACGGATGGAATGGGATAGAACAGATGGAATGGTTGGAATGGAACGGAATGAAATGTAATGGAACTGTTGGAATGGTAATGGAATGGAATGGGAGTGCTTTTTTTAAGAATAAGTCTCCATTCCATTTCTCTTTTAGGAACGAAACGTTTCCCTTTTGCAAGAACCTTCTAATAATTTAGAGAATTTCAATTCCGGAAAATATTTAGTTAAGATTCTATTGTCAATTAATCGAATTCATTTGTTTTATCTTGGGATATTAAGTGCATAAATAGCAAAAAGGTACAGAGTATGCGCTTTCTAACCTATTAGCAATAATTTTATTTCAAAAGTACAAAAAGAACATTTGTTTTAGGCGCAAAAAGGACAGAAAGTTTGGGACTTTAAAACAAATATGTTTTTTATTTAATTTTTCCTAATAAACTGGTTCTTCAAAGTGTTACAACCCGTATAAAGTTCGTTAAAGATGAGACATAAGTCTGCAATAACTGTGCAAAACCTTATTTAAATCATTCTTAATAGAGTGAAAATGCATAAGTTTGCACGCTATTATGCGGACTCTATCATGATGTGTAACAAACTTGTTACAGATTGTAACATTTTGTAGTACCAGTTTATTTTGGCAAATTGAAGTTTGAGATCAAAATCAAAGGATCAAAATATAAATTCTAATATTTTTTTTTAAATAGAGAAAAAATAAATTTTTTCCAAAGCAATTACTTGACATGTCAAATCAAGTTTATTTTCATATTTAAAATTTTAAAGGTCCCTTTTTATGGAACTTAACTAAATATTTTAATTGATTTTAATGAAAACTTACTTTTAAAGACAAAGAAATTTACTGTTTTAAAATTTATAATTTATTTAAGTGGAAAAATAAAATTATTTAAGTTTGAATGAATGGATATAAAAGTTATAAATTTGAATTTTTGAATTAACTTAACCTGAATTATTTAAATTATTGATTGTTTTTGTTAAATAAATTAGAGATCAATCATTTTGATAATAAATTGATAATGAACCATAATTAGACATAACATGTTTAGTAATGTTTAGTATTTATTTTTTAAAAATTATCAAAACCATTAGATTAATTAAGTTTAAAAATTTTAAGTGATCTTAAAACTTTATCTGAAACTTCCATTTGCTTTTATTTTATTCCATTTAAAAGTTATTGGCAATATACCGGATTGAAATGATCGAATTGAAACGAACTTAACAACCCCTCCTTTTTGTACTTTCTGTACTTTTTGATAATTAAAATATTAATTAATAGTTTAAATATTAATTATAATTATAATTTATATTTTTCTAATCTACAAAATACCCGATTTCATTAATCAAAACTCTGCCTTGGACATGGTTTAATTTTTAATATTATGATTGAAATAACGAAAAAGGACCGAAGATTAGATAAATATAAAAAAGTGAATACCAAAAAACAACACATAAAAAATCCCAAAATTAACTTCCTAAAAAAACAGAAATATTAAAATAAAATTTCAAATGATAATTAAACATAAATTCCTCAATATATTTGACTAAAAATTTAGATATCTATGAGATAAATATTACATAATCATTAATAAGGACTGTTTTTGTCCAGAATGTACAGATTAATTTCAATAATTTTTATGTGTTTTATGTGTTTTTGACTTTATTTGAGCGTTTATAGAATAAATAAAAATTTATGTGTAATTCATAGATTAGGGAATTTATTTTATGTGTAATTTCTTTTTTTGAATAAAATATTTTTCTTTTATGTGTTACTCACATTATTTATGTTTTTTAAATCTATTTTTATCTTTCTCTAATCTTTGTCCACCAAAAAGTACAAAAAAGAGTAGGTCCAAATAAATAAAAATTTAGATAAAGAAGAAAAAGTACAGAAAGGAAAATGGTTTTTTAACTATTTAATCTCAAAGTATATCCATAGCTTGTGTCCTTATATCTAATTTTACGTCTAAAATACTTTAACTTATTTTGTTTAAAATTTAAAAAAACGGTTTGGTTTAATGATTAATACAAATAATTTTTTATTACTTGTATTTTTCTAATTTTTCGAAAAGTAATGTCAAACTTTTGTTTGATCTTTGTCTAAGTGGAATTTCTATTAGCATCACTTTCTTTATCTCAGAATGAATCATGCACGAACTTTTTGTCTGACTAAAAAAAAAATTTATGTTGGGTAATCGACTTTTTTCAATCGAGTTAGATGAGCTATCATTCAAAACGACACAATTAGTGGTAACTGTTTTGACTCTTATTTTCTTGTAAACACATTTTAAATCAATTGAACGTTTAACTTGGCCATCAATAAGTTTGTACAAAATTCCGTCTGAGCATAGCTTGAAAGTAGCTTTTTTCCAATTGTCCATAAAGATGCCTTTGTGCAAATAAATTAAAACATCCGACAAAACCACTGTCATTTTTAAATAGGGAATTTGTTAAAATAATTTTGATATCTAAATATGAAAAATGAAAATTTAAATCAAAAAATTAGATTTTAAAAAATGGACAAATTTGGAGAGGTCTATTTAGATTTTAGCCAAAATGATATCAATATCGATGATCTTAACCTAAACACCTTATGGGTTGAATTGGACAAGGGTTTGTTGATGATTGCTTTTTTAAACCTCATTTTGGATCTCATCTTTATCTAAGGTCTTTTATCGGACAACATTGGTCAACAGTCTGAATCCATTGTCAAGCTGACCGAGTTGTTTGATCGATATCCTTTACCAGTTTTTGTAAATAGTGGCTTTACCCGTTTGGCAAAAGTTTTTCAGAACGGGTAAATATATATCGTCTTTATTCTACCAGAGGGTCTATTTTAATACTTTTTTTTTTCAGAAACAACTTTCTTAAGCTACAAATTATTAGAGTTATCGAAAAAAACCAAAAACACTTGACAAAAATAATTAATATAGAAGAAATTTTGAAATTAATTTTTTACAATATTCACAGCAATGATGCAGTTTGTAGGGCGCTGACCCTAAGAGCCTTGGGCGAAATATCTCCCATTATAAGCGAAAAACACAATGTTCAGCACAGTATTCGACTAGCGCTAGAGTCTAGTGACGAAACTGAGGCCAAAGAGGCGTTTTATGCTGCAAATAAATTTTGCGCTCTTTCAAAGTACTTTCATCTAAAACCCTAGCAAAATTTTTTATTTCATTTTTTGTCAGATATTTTTCAGCATCCTTGATCGACAGTATTTCGGCAATGATAGAAGCTATCCATACACCTTTAAGTCGAAAAATGAGGCTTGTATCCCTTCTTGTTCATATGCATCATGACACAGTTTTGTCTTCAAAGGCATCGGCCTTATGCAAATCAATATATGACTCGTTTGCGAGAGAAGACACATCAAAAATAATCCTCAGCACTCTTACTCAAATCGCGTGCAAAAGTCTAACCAATATACCTGATACGGTAATATTTTTTTTTAAATTTAATTGTTCAAGAAAAAATACTATTGAACATATCTTTTGATAAGCATAGATAAATAATGATTTTTTTGTTTTAAGTTGACATTTTATTTGAAATTGTTGTCAGAAGAACCACGCCAGAAAATTCAAATTTCAATACTGAAAAACCTTCATATCCTGGCAAATAAAGTAGCTCATCTCTGGACCAACGACAATATATCTAGTTTGATAGAGTACATTACAAAGCGGATAGGATATAGTAATTTAGTTCTTAAGTCGTCTGAAATATTGACCGAGTTGGCCAAAAATTCTAGTGTATTTTTTCTCGATTTATTTAAAAAACAAAATGAAGAAAAAGAAGAATTTAAAAATCTAAAAAAATTGATTCAATCTTTGATTTTTTATGAAAAACAAGACATAGCATTCAATTTTTGCATCCTCTCGACAAATTTATTGCTTAATGCCAATAGATATGGCCACAAAACAGATCAGTTTGAGGACTTTTTTGAACAAACAAAAAATGGCTTATACTCAATTATAATCGAAATTGATGAAGCCATTCAGAATTTGGATTCTATGGAATCAGATTTTCAGTCCAATCTTGCTTATTTTACAAAAATACTTCCCAATGCTCTTAAATGTTCGATCGATTTGATAGGAATGAACGACGAAAACTACTACAAAGAATTATTTGAATTTGTAATCTGTCTTATTAATTCATTTAGTAAGTAGAATTTATTTTGAAAATTTCTCTCATTATTATTATTTTGATTCAAGTCTCATTAGCAAAAAAAATATCTAAATAAATTAAGAATAAAAGATTCGGGCAAAAATAAATAAGTTCCTTATAAAAATCCACAATTGAATTGAATTTAATTTAATATTCTTTATTTTTCTTTTAAATAAAATGGTATTTTTATAAAACAATTTAAATTAAGTAAAGAAAAAATTTCTATAAGATGTCGCAAATTAACTCAGCAAAATCAGAATCATAAAATTAAATTTGCAATTATTAAATAAAATATGTATAGCATTTTTTACAAATAAAATGTATTTTTAAAGGATGTAAATTCATTAGGTTAAAACACGAGCTAAATTATTCAATCATTTTAGATTAAAATCTTTGTATCTTTCGTGACAAATACTATCAACTGATAGTTTGAAGTCGATCGTTAATATCTAAAACTGATAATTATATCTGATTAAAAATTAATGTTCAACTTATTTGTCACTTTAAAAAAAACTTTATACATTTTTGTATTCATATAAAATTAAATTATTGTTTATATCAAATTGAGCCTTTTTGATTATAAGTTAACATTTGTATCCTAGGTTTTATCTAACTAATAATATATTGTAATGTGAAAAAATCTCATGTCATAATATTTACAAAACTATTTAATATTATCGACGTTTTTAAACAGTGCCTGTAACTGTTTAGTTAAATTTCTTTATTATTTAAAAAAAAAAGTCTTTAATTATAAGCTTAATTTAGACCTAAAGTAATCAGTTAGTTTTTGATTTAAAAATTTAGTTTTAATGAATTCTAAAAAAATTTTATTAAATATGATAAATTAAAGACAAGAATTGAGTTTTTTAATTTGTTTTTAATTTTCTTATTTTCGGACCTGTTTTTTCTTAAAAAATCAAAACATTTTTTTAATTTTTTTTTAAATATTAACTTAAAAATTTTATTTAAAAAAAGCTCTTTAAAATAAAAATTTGAAAAAAGATTGCTTCGAATATTTATTTCAATTTAAAAACCTTCCAGTTAATTTCTTTAAGATTTTCAGAGAAAAAAATTCTTGATAAAAATTTACTTTGTTATTTAAAAAACAAAAAGATTGTAGTTGATAAAAATAAATATTTGAATTATCCAAATAATTGACTTAAAAGTATTAAATATTTTAAAATTGATCATGAACTCGTTTAACTGAGTTTAGGTATTTGACATAATATGAATTTTGGTTTCTTTAACAAGTTTCATTTTTATTTTATTGTTTTAATAAAACTGTATCGTTTTTAACTTTTTGATAGTTAATTATTTTGATTAAATTAAGGCTCTCAGTAATTAAATCCTTTTTACTTAAATTAAAAAAAAAAAATTTTTAACACATTTTAATGTATTTTATCTTTATTGATTTTTATTATCAGTAATTTCTTAAAATTTAATTTTGTAATTTAATTTATTTTATTAAACTATAAATTTAATTCAAACAGGGAAATAAAAAAAAGCTATAATATGCAGTAAAGAGGGTTTAAATGAACACACATACCATTCGAACGATCCCTAGAGTAACTCAAAATGTTTTATTATAAAATAAAAATAAATGTTTTTAATTAAGGTAAGAATAGACGACTTATTTTTGTTGTTTCTCATTTTATCTTACCAAAATTATTTACTAAATAAAAAGATTCAATTTACTTAAAATATTTTTAAATAAAATTTTTTTGTCTTTCTAAAAATCTATTTCCCACCCTTTTGATTTTATTCATCATATCACAACTTTCGTTATCTAAAGTTTTGTCTGTTTTAAAGTTAATTAAAAAACAAAACCCATACAGAAAAATTTGACAAGTTTTTTTCCAATTAATATTGAAACTCTATCAAAATAAATTAATTTCAGTTAAATAAAGTTTAAATTAGGTCGAGAAAGTATTAATAGCCTGTTTTTTAGTATTTCTTCAAGCAACTAAATAAATTATTATCTTTACAAATATTTAGTTATCATGAGCTGTAGTAGAAGTTGATTAATTATTAAGAAAGTTTATCTTAATAAGTAAATAAAATACCATTCTTATCAAAAGTCTTTTTTTTCTGTTCTTTATAATTCACTTATTTCGGATTATTTCTCTAGATTCTAAAATCAAGAAATAAAAATGTTTGTTTCTTTAGACTTTATAAAAATAAAATCTATTTGAACAACAGAATCAAATTGTTTTCCAGTTGTCTTACTCTTGAATTTGTCTTTAGTGATCGGAAAAATAATTAGCTTGAGACATCTTTTTAACTCAATTAACCCTTAAATACTGAATGAAAAATCAAAAACCAAAAGTTTTAAAAAAATTGCATAAGAGCTCTCGAAAGAAAAATGATTTGAAAATTCTGTTTATGCCATAAGCAGAATTAATTTAGGCTTAATTTAAACTATTTAATTAAGACAAGCATACAATTAGTTATTACATCGAAACATTATTGGTATTATGCAGTTATCAAGACACGAACGGAACACTGCACCCAAATTCAAAAGAAACCGGAGCTGAAAAAATTGAGGAACAGTTAGATAATGGAATACATTTAAAAAACGACATTATTTATGAAAAATTGAGCTTGATAAAAGATCTTTTTGAAAAATTGGTAGAGCAAAATTTAGATACCAATCTTCAAGTAAGCTTTCTATGAAAAAAAATTTCTTAAATTTAAAAAAATATATTCAAAGCTCAAAACATTAAATTTAATCTTCGAGCTCCAGGTTCGATATTTCCATTCAGTTGATTCAGAAATTGTCTACATACGAAATTTAGTTGAAAATTTTGCCAAACGACACCAAGATGACTTATGGTCAGTTTACAAACTAAGCCGAATGTGTGTCCGATACACACATTATGACTTGAGTGAAAAAATTTACCAAAATTTATCTTTGCTTATGACTGGTGCCATCCACAACATGTCCACTAATGACCTTAGCTACAAAAGCTGGTTTGAGTTTATGTCTCTTGTATGCAAAGCCGAATCGGCACTTGTAAAAACTGAATTCGAAAGCTTTTCCGAATTGATGACCAAACTGAACCAATCTTTCAATGAATACACTCGAGCTCAAACACTTTTTAAATCCCTCTGCTCTAGATGTCTGACCCATTCCAACTCTTTGACTGTGCTTGAAAATTCGAGCACCTGTTTTCAGATTCGATTTTGTGAACTTAGATGTGAACAAATTAAGCTATTCATTCATTTAAGTATGAGTTTGTTGACTTACCGGACCGTTCCGACCCCTGTGTTTCAGCTAAAATCGTCTGAAAACTTGGCCAGGTACGGTCGAATAGCTCAACAAATGAAGTATGGTGTAGTTGAACTGCAAAAAATGAATCAAAAATTCAAAGATTTTATATCCGAATGCTTTGATGCCGATGAACATACCATCAACATACTAAATATGTAAGTGACAGTTTGTAAAAATATTGAAAATTTAATAATTATAAATCCTAGGTAAATATCTTAAATAATAAGGTAAATGCCTAGATCAATTAATATTATTGCCTTTATTTGAAACTTGAGTCACAAATAAATAAAAATCGATTCTAATAATAAAAATCCGGTTTTTAATAATGCTAAAATTATTTATATAATTAATTAAAATTATGTGTTATGACATTTTAAATTAATTTTAATAAAAACTCTTGGATTAAATGAAACATTCCAAATTGAATATATTGGAACCAATTTAAAAAAATATATTCAGCTCTCTATTAGAATTAATTTCCTAAAAAATTTTAACATCGGAAAAAATCGAAAAAAAATGTTGTATCCTCAATTGGGTAGAACAGATCTTAAAACTTTCAATCGAATCGAGAATCGAGTCGAATTTTTTTGTTTTCCAAATATTAGTTTTAAAAAATTTTGACGAACTTTTTTTTCAATTTCAATTTATTTTATGTAGAAATTTCTCTAATTAAGATCTAATTATATTATCTAATTGTGCTTTTGTTTGAAATTATAATCACGAATTTTTAAGTGTTCTTATCACAAAAAATACACCAAAAATGTTTTAATGAATACTCTTATTTAATTGATAGAATATCATTAAGTATTGTGAAATAAAAAACATTTCCTCTCCTAATCAGTCCTGTAATTCATAAAATTCCATTCCCAATCTCGACGCTTTTAAAATATTAACTAAGTGTTTTCCTGTAAACGGTTTAGATGATTTGAGGAAAATATTTGCTTAAATTACTTATTTATATATTTGTTTTCTTACCAAGCTTAAAGTCCTTCAGAATAAAATATAAAATAAAAACAAAATTAAAAAAGATGTGTTGAAATAGAGAGTTACAGGTGACACATGTTTACTTTGCAATGCTCTTTATTTTCGTCTCCCAGTATTTTAAAATTTAATTTAGAAACAAGTTTACTACCTAGAAAATTTTTTTTTTTTTGGCTCTCTATTCCATATGGTACATGTATCTAATTTTTAAGGCTCATTTATTTAAGGCTTCCCTCTTTGTTGTAAATGAAAAATATAACCAGGTCATCTGCGAAAAGCAGAGAGGATTTATTATTTGTTTTGTATCTTATAGGGAAATCATTAATATATTACTTAATAAAAGAGGACAAATTAACTTACACTTGCAGTTATTTGGCATTCATTGCTCAAACTGTCATTCACAACAATTCACCATAAATTTCATTTACATTAGATTTCCTAGAGTCCAGAAAGTATCTAATCCAGTTAATTAAGTAATGAGGTGGATTTATTTTTAATCAATTTAAAAATTAAATCTTCATGCCAAACCATATAAAAAGCTTTAGAGATATGAAAAAATAGGAAAGAAACTCTTATCTTTCTATTAAATGACTCTACAATTTTTTTAATTTAAAAGAAAAGATTATCGTCGATATTTTCTAAAACCAGATAGCTTAAAATTTTTCATTTATAATTTATTTAAAAAAATTATTTGGGCAGACACCCAGGCAACTTCCGAATTCAGCTCCATGTAAGAAATTGTATTGTAAGAAATGTTGAATTTTTTTGAACATTCAAAAGGCTGAGGAAATGAAAGAGAAAAAATAACTGATAACTCAACATAAAAATTTCCATTTTTAAATAATGATCTTTTAAGATGCAAAAAACAAAATGAATGCTTAATTTACTGTATTAATTTTTTAATATCACCAAAGAGTAAATCGTAAGCTTTAATAAAAATATTCAATTTTTTTTTAACTCTTTAATTATAGCAAGCTTTTGGATGAATTTTATACGAATTTTTTGAATTCATATGTAGTCAAAAGCGAATCACTAAATGACATATTTCCTGAAAAGGGCCCCAAATACGTACAATACGCGGTCGAATTAAAGATAGTGGAAAGTTTTTTATTAAATCTTATTGAAAAATTACCAAATTTATGCACAAACGAATCTGAATCGCGAACAGAAGTATTATTTTTGTTCATAACCTAAATTAATTTTCGATTAGTTAAATTTCTTGAAGCACATTAGGCAGTTTCAAGAAATATTTGTTGATTTTATTCAATTGCCAATTCCGTTGCCAAGAGCCTTTTTTACGTCACTACAAAAAACTTCTATCAAACTAATTGTAACACCAAATAACAAAAAAACAAATTCAATACTTACAATTAGAAATGATCAAACTTTGGTAGTAAAAATTGATGGTATAATCAATCAGCATTTTAAAACTAAAAACGCGATTAGAACTGTCAAAAAAGTTCAAATTTGTCTCACCACCGAATTAGATAGTAAAAGCATTCCGGATAATAAAGTAAATTTTTGAGCTTATTTCACTCCGGAAAAAATAATTTAAAATTTAAGTTCGGTAACATAAAATTTATAGATGTTAAAACAATGCTCGAAGTTCCAAAGAACGATTATTTCACCTCAAATATTCTGGTTAGTTTTCCATATTTTGGGAATTATGTAATCCAGGTAGATCTGTATATTTTGGATAACAGTGATATGATATGGAGGTATACTTCGACTGAGAAACATCAGATTTTGGTAAAGGTAGAAGAAGATTTAAACAGGCAAAAATTGTTTGCTGCAATGGCAGCTGCTGCAGTGGCTTCTGGTTCAAATCAAATACCTAACCAGTCAAACCGCAATGTGATGGAGAGTGAATCCATAGAAAAAATGGACATTCAGATTTAAAAATTCCAAATTTAAAATTTTTTTTTTAATTAAGAACTAAATACCTAGTTAAAAATAAAAATCGAAATTTATTTTTTAAAGACTCCTTATCTAAATATTTGAATAAAATTAAAAAATCACTTTTTATAAAAAACAAAAATGAAGTTTTATTGATTTTAATGCAGAAAAACAATTTAAAAATTTAAAACTGGAAAAGTCAATTATGTTCGCTCCTTTAATTAATACTATCCGGTTTAACTCATTTTTTTCTAACAAACGAAAAACGAAGAAAGCAAGCTTATTTATGAAAAAAATCGATTAAGAAAGATTTAAAGTCAATCAAAATTTTTTTTCAAACATATCATTTATTTTATTTAGATTAAAATCTCGTTATATAAGAATTTTAGCTACAATTTTTAGCTTATTTTGAAATGAAAACACCTTTTTTTAATTACCACACAATATTTTTGTCAATTTTTTATGATTTTTTCAAAAAATATTAATTTTTCTAGAGATTTGTTTACGCCAAATTCATTTTTTTTTTAATTTATTAGAATCATGTCTAGCCGACTTATTTGGAAGAAATATTTTGCAATTAGTTTACATTTGCTCTTTAAGTTTTCTACTCAATTTTTTTTAAAGTTTATACTTTATTCAAATTTAAATAATATTAGAATTTAATTTTCAAATATTTTTGAAGTAATTTTAACAATCTGAATGGCTTTTTATTATTTATTGGCGATTTATAGATGTTTTTTTTATTTTAAAAGAAATTGAAATTATCAATAGAAAATTCTATAATTATTTCGAAAATTTTTTTCGCTAGTTTAAAATGTGTTTTAGGCTCTTGAAAATCATTTATCACTATTTTAATAAAAATTTAATTTTTATTTGGAAAAAAATATTTAATTAAAATATTTATCAAAAAAAAATCTAATATTCATCGACATTTGTTTCAACAGAACCAATGCTTTAATTTTCTAAAAGATTATTTTATTCATTACCCAGTTAGACTTTATTATCAAGATCTATTTTTCTTTTGTTGCACTCAATAATTTTTATTTAAATAGAAGGCTTTTTATTATTACATCTTTTTAATTTAGATGAGTATTTCAAATAATAGATTGAATTAAAAATTTTTTTCGTTTCTATTTGGTTGCTATTAAACTAATTTTTTTATTCAATTAGATGATAAGAAATAGTATTGATGGTAATTAACTGATTAAAATAATAATAACTACAGTTGATTTTTATGCAACTAAGCATGATTCATTACGAACCTACGCTATTTTGATTGGGGAACAATTGAAGACATTTATTCGACTGAAGTATTTATTAACTGTCTCAGACAACTTTTTTTTAGATTTTTTATTTTTTTAAATAAAAAAAAAGTTATGAATAGCTAAAAATAAATTTTTTTGGCTTAATTGCAAATCATTTTCCATCTAATGCCAAAATAGCATAATTTGCAGAAAGCTGATGTACTTGAGTAACTACAGACCAAAATATAATTATTAAATGCAACAAAAAGGAATGCTTTTGATTTAAAAAAAAAAAAAAATACATTAAACACAAATTTTACTAGACTTCGGAATATTGTCAGGAAAAAATTGTCTTAAATATCGGAATTAATTAAATTCTCATAGGACAATAATTTTTCTGGAATAAAATTAGAACCAAAAATAAATTTCAAAAAATTTTGTCTTTATTTATTTAAAAATAATTTAAGAGGAAAACCACCTAGGCTGCTCCAAACGGCTTGCGCTTTTTTTCAACAATATTTTAATTTCATGTTTTTTTTCATGTTCAATTTTTAAATTATGGAAATTTCAAAAAATATACAGAAAATATGATTGAAAAACTAAAATTAACCTAATAAGGAAAAAATTATTAACAGACTACTTAAACTGATTTCAATAAAAGCCTCTGAAAAATTCTTCTAAGATTTATTCCTTGAACTTTCTATTTTTATGCTCTAGTCTAGAATCAAAAATGGCAGGCTTTCAAAATATACTATATGGCGTCATCAAATATTCTCTTCTTATCAAAACAACCATGGATGCAGTACGTAAAAGGGGAAAAATTTAAAAATTTAAATACGAATGTTAAAATAAACAAGAATCTAAGAATGATTATCTAAAAACTTCAAGCCTAATTACAAAACTCAATTTGACAAAATTTAATCTCGTAAATCTTTAGTTTAAGGATTTATTAATTAATTTTTTTATCGTTTATTATAAAATATTCTAGATATTGTATAAAAAAGCTCAAATAAGGCTTTGCCATCAAAAAAACTGCCTTGGGAATAAATTTATTTTTTTTAAGTCTGAACAAATTTATAAAAATGCTCTCATAACTTTTGCTATGGATTTATTTAATTGTCATAATCCAGTGAAAATTCCATTAATTTATGATTTTTAAAAATTGATTAAAAAATAAAGCTTATTTAAGCATTCATAAATGCTTTTGAATAATTTGATTTTCAAGTTTTGGATAAAAAACAATTTTTATAAAAATCATCAAAAAAAGCTGTTTGATTAATGTAAAATGAAACTTATTCGAGTTCTTTATTTGATAGAAATTTTTAAATTTCAAACCAGAAACCTATTTATAAAATAGAAAAAAATATTATTGTTTTGTTTTAAATTAGATTATTTTGTTTGAGAAACATAAAATTCTTATCAAATGAAATAATTGTTTGACTAAAAAAATTGGAGATTGTTTTTTTAAATATATTTTAAACAATTATTTCAATTAGTATTTATTAAAATAATTAGAAAAAAAATAAGCTCAACTTAAATAAAAGCTAAATTTACATTAAAAAAAGTTTATTTTTATATTGAAAATTGACAAAAAGTGCTATTTCTGAGTTAATTTATTGTTCGAAATAATAAATGAAGCCAGAGTCAATTTTAGGTTGAGCTTGCCATTGAAGACTCTCACTTGGATATTTTTTACCGCCGCCTTAAATTAAATTAATTCAAAATTCAAAATTAAAAAAAAAATTCTATTAATTTACCCAGTGGTTGGTGTCTAAAATTTCCCCAAGTATCCACAGCCGGTTGAGCCTTCCAATCCAGTTTTACTTTTTCAATAGTTTTTTGTGATACCGGAGTTTGATAACTTAGGTTTCGATCATCAACTTTTGGTCCAACATTCTGAGGCCTGAACACTTGACCAGATTGAATTTTGACTCTAGACGGCGGTGGCTCTTTCCACCACAGCTCTCTCTTAGCTATTCGCGTTCCTTCACCAAAGCGAGTCGGTGATTGAGAACTGTTGGCTTGCCGCGGTGTTTGATTCTGGTTTCTGGTGTTCAAGTCATTTCTCTGATTGATTCTTCCATTCCCTCTAGGAGTCTGATTCATATTTTGTTGGTTGAGATTTTTTTGATTTGACGGACTTATCGGCTGAATATTTTCGACCGATATGTTTGTGGATTTTTTGCCTTGACTCATTGCCCAGCTGATTTAGTTCTACACCAATTGGTGTCTCTCCTTCTCAAACACTTTACTCTCAATTATAAAAGAAAAATTTAAATAAAATCTAAAAAGGTAAACTTTAAACACTATTTTTGAAGTCTTCCAGGTAGAATGAGTCCTACGATACGGTTTGATTCATTTGATTTAAAAAAATTCAGAAATAAAACAAATCTGGTTTTATAGCAAAAAGACTGCTTCTTATAAATTCATGTCCCCAAAAAGCATAGGGATTTGGAAATTTTAATTAATCAGAAAAAAATGATGAGGAACAAAATGCAAGCAAAAAATCACTTTTTTCGATTAATTAAAAATTTTTTAAAACGTTAACTAATTAAAATCATTGATCGAGAGACAGTGATCACAATTCTTAGTTTAAATGCCAGTTAGCTGGCATTGAATTGTAACTATAGTTACTTCTTTTATTTCGGGTATGAAAAGATGTTATTTCTGCCGAAAATGTTTCCAGAACAATTGCAAAACTTTAATTAAAACAATGTCATTGGAGGCCATGTTAAATGAAACAAAAATGCTTATTTATTTTCTTTTATAAGTTAAACAAAAAAGTCTACTCTTAAACGGTTTCATTCGTAAATTTTCTGGAAAATTAAAAAAAATGCTAAATGCAATTAAGATTGGTTTTACATCAATATTGCATAGTATATTCATCTATGATACCAACTATTAATGAAAATAAACAATGTTCTGTTGCCAATAACATACTTTAAAGGCCGGATTTATTTTAAATATTTTGCGACTTAAGTTAAATTGTTTTAAAATAGCAAAATAATGAAAATTGAATGTTCCTAAATTTGAGTAAAACTTAAAATATAATTGGAATAATCTCTAATTAAAGGTTTATTTCAATTAAAATACAGTATAGTGGTTTCTAATTCATAGTCTAATTTTTTTTTTCAAATTCACCTTTATTCTCTCAGAAAAAGTCTTTGTCCAAATACAGACATTATTATCACATTTTTTTAAACAAAAGTGAAAAAGGAAAATTTTTTAAATTTCTCTCTTTTGAAAAAAAGTTCTTGACGAAATTTCTTTATTAAAAATTCCTTTGTAAAATTCAAATTTACATTAAAATTTTACAAAGTAAACAAATAATGTTTAATTTATCAAGTTTTTTATTTTAACATTTTTATTTCAATATTGGTAAATAAAAACTATGGACTTTTGTGAAACTAAAACAAGTTCCTACATAAAAGAAAATAAAGAATCAAAAGGAATTGCTTTCGAGGATTCTTAATAAAAATTTTTTAAATGCAGAAAAGTTTGCTATTTTTTTTAATTACTATTTAAAAAAATCCAATCATAAAAATGGCACATTTATTAAAATTAAAATTTTTTTTAAGAATGAATTTTTGCTTGTTTGAAATTGAAATAATATTTTTTAATATTTTTTTTAAATATTAGCTTGTGAAAAAGACCCAGTTGATAACTCTATTTAATTGTTATTACTTTCAAAATGAATGCTCTCTTTTTGTTAAATTATTATTAGTTTACAATTTAGACCCTCGTTAAAAGATATTAAGACTATTTTGATAGTATTTGAATATAAATATTTAACACATTTTATCTCTCAAAAAATGATTTAAAATACAAATCAATTTTAAACTTTCTAAAAAATTGCTATTAAAATTTTCCTTTTTAAATTTTTTAAATTTAAATTTTTTTTTTATTTTAAACCATTTAAAATACTTCTGAGGACATTTTTCTAATTAAATTAATCAAAAATTTTTGTGAAATTTGAAATCTTACCTAAAATTATTTTTTACCAGAATATTAATAATTATTAAAATTGCAAGAATTTTTTTGGGACTTAACTTTACTCTATTCCCTCGTTTGATTATGCTGCACCACAAGCTAAAACACGCTTTTGGAACATGCATCAAAGTACATCTCGCCCATGCTAAAACATTCTGATATAGTTTTAACATGTTAAAAAATTTTTTATTAAGAACGTATGGTCAAACAGCATTATCACGGGTTTAGGAGCATTATCACTGAAATTCTAAGAGAAATTTTAAATCTGAATATTTTTTAAGAGAAAAAATAAAAAGCATTTTTTATGAATTTGGTGCAATTCCAAGAATTAAGAAAAAAAATTATTTCGATTTTTTTATTAACTAAAATTTGATTTCTGGTGCAGCATTGTTGCTGTAAATTTTATTAAAAAGTAAAAAAAAATTTAAGGTTAATAAATCGATTTTATCGAAATTTAGAATTGATAAAATGAATAATTAAACAATATTTTTGTTTTGATTATTTTTCTTGATTCTTGGTGCTCCACCAAATGCATAAATGAAAATTCTTTTTATTTTTGTCTTAAAATCACGTTTTTATCCTAGAAATTTTTTTAAAATCATTTTGAAATATATTTGAAATTTTCCTAAATCATAAATCGTTGCTATTAAGATAAGAGGGTTTTTCTCTATTACAGTGCTAAAATAAGACAATTAAAATATTGTTTTAACTTAAATTTAATTCGATTTTAATTTAATTTATTCAATTAAAATAATTAGTCCATGTGTAAATGAAAATTGCCTAGAGATCGAAAACTAAAAAAAAAAGCAAATTAAAAATAAGCGAAATTAAATCTAATGCTAAAATCTCAACTTTACGATCCATTTACTGATCCGCAACGACCTGAGTTTTACAATGAAAAAACTTTACGAAAGAACACTATAATAAATATACCAAATTCAGGAAGTTTTAAATCATATAATTCAAAATTTTGTATTTCAATTAAATCAATACTATGTCGTCTGCTAATGATTTCTTACTCAATGTTTCTAATTATTGAAACCACTGTTTTATTTGAAGAAAATCTATTACTTTTAAATATACTTTTTCTTTTCTTAATATTAGCCGATGGGTTTGTTGTCATTTTCAAGAGAAAAGGCTTAGAAGATAGATGGTGTTGTTTATCAATTCTGTATTTCATTTGCGCCATTTCAACTCCTTTTTGGATAATTGAAATCAATCATGGCATTTTCCTTTCTCTCCAAATTTTCAATCCAGATTTCATGCACCATTTTGATCACCATTACAGACCTTTAAAAGATTCCGATGTAGTTTTAACAAAAGGATCACTAAGAACAGGTGAACAATTTGACACTGACACAGATTGGTTAAACATATCCAAAAAAGAGGTGTATTCTTCAATGCTAGAGAAACATGAAGCATTATTTTGTCTGACCCTTATGATATGCAGGGTTTTTATACCACAAGCAACTCTGACATGGGGAGCTATTAGCAGCTTGGTTGAGTTTTCTTTCAATACAATTTTCGATATTTATTCTACTATAAATATGTGCAGGGATCCGCGAGTAAATTTGTCGTATAAAATTAGAATAGCTGGAGTTTTGGTAAGTAATGGAGCACTGCTACCGATTTCGTTAAACATTTTTCCTGATTCTCAGTCTTTCGATGGACCGAAAATTTCACTTTTAAGAAAAATAACTGATAATTTTTATTTTCGTTTTATTATTCAAATTGTTCTAGCTGATTTACCTTTTTTATTGCTTCGTTTGGTCGTTTTACACAATCTAAAATACGTCAAAAAAGAAATGTATTATTTAATAGCTAAACAAATAATAATCATTTTCGTCAAAATCATGGTTATGATCTACAATTTTGTTACCAATTTTATTTCATCAAATAATTTAAGAGAAATAGATGCAATGAATAACCTGACTAAGTATAAAATTTTTTAAAATAAATATTTTGATTTCAATGATTAATTTTTGGTACTGCATTAATTTGGGGTCCTGCTAAAACACTGACCCACAAATTTTCTCTATAGTTTTTGAGATATTTATATCTAAATAAAAGACCTCAGATATTTCGAGAATCGAATTTTAAAATTCTAAATTTCCAGCCTCGTTAAAAGATATCAAAACTGCTGTAGGAGTTGTGAAGTTCGTTTCAATTAGATCTTTTCAATTCCAGAAAAACTAAAATAACTTTTTTACTATAAAGAATAATTTAGTTCTGTAAAATGCCTAATGTTTAAGCAACTTTGCTTAATCCGAAAATATATGTCTGCTAAAACTCTGCAATGTATTTGCACAGTTGATTAGAATACTTTTTAATGACGTGCAAAATGCAGAAAATTGCAGAGTATTTTGCAGACCAAATTTGCTTATAATTAAGCATCTTCTAGAAGTAAATTATCTCTTTTAAAAAAGTTATTCAAATTTTTCTGAATTGAAATGATCGAATTGAAATCAACTTCACAGCCCCTTAATAAATACTTCAGTTGAATAAATGTCTTCAATTGTTCCCCAATCAAAATAGCGTAGGTTCGTGAGGAATCATGCTTAGTTGCATAAAAATCAACTGTAGTTATTATTGTTATTATTATTATTATAATCAGTTAATTACCATCAATAATATTTCTTATCATCTAATTAAGTTTTTCTGAATTGAAAAGATCGAATTGAAACGAACTTCACAACCCCCCTGCTGTGATAGTATTTGAATTTAAATATTTCCTTTCGATTCAGAATTTTCTAAGCTTTTGATCAACTATTTTTTTTACCTAAAAAATATAAATAAAATTTTCAATTGAAAAAATATGTTCCTGCTCTAAAAGTATGGATTTGACTGAATCATCTACTTCAGTACTTAATGTACAAAATCCATTCATCGAATGGGAATGAGAATGAACCTGAAAAATGCAAACATGGAAGACCAAATAAAATTACTGCAGGTTCTTCAGATACAATCAATAAAAAATATTAAGAAGGTGCAAAATCACCAAAAAAGACGTGATTTTTTTTGTATTGTTTGTCTTTGCTAAAAATGATTATCTTTTCTAAACAACTTTTATCTATTTTTTTATTTTTTTTAACTAATCTTATTCAAATAAAATATCTACTAGAAAAGAAAATTATCTACAACTAGAAAATATACCCAAATGCTTTTGACAGCCATTCATTACATTCATTTTCAAAATCGTTTTTGATTTAAAAGTAAAATGTAAAAAAATGGTACCAAGGGGAAAAAGCTCAATTAGTTTTAATAATTCTATTTTTTGTATAAAGAAGTTTTAGAGCACATTAGAAATCTGGTAAAGTAGCATAAGCAAAGAAGGTGCTAGAAAAGACATATCTTTGTATTTTTTTTTTAATTACATTTGTAATATACAAATTTAATTAATATTGTAAGAGTTGAAAATTTGTTTTGTAAATTATTTTAACAAAAAAATGGAAGAAATTATTCAATATTAGTCTTATCAAATAAGAAAGGTTCCAGAAATTCAAAACTTAAGTACTATCTGAATTTCTAATTTTTGATTTAAAATTCGTAAATTACGCCCTTTGAAACCCTAGATTTCATTTTTTTTTTGGAGGACAAAAAAAAAAAAATTATAGCCAGGTGTCTAAAAAGAACTAACCCTTTAAAAAGTTGTAGATCTTCCAGACTCAATTACTCAAAGATAAAATTAAAATCTTTTTTAAAATTATATATATTCTGAAAGAGCATAAAATTTTCTACACCCTGTTATATAGTTTTGTTTGAAAAAAAGGGTGTGCCAATTTTTATTATTGAAAAAAAGCCAAAAAGAATACTTTTTTACAGTTTAATCGTATGTAGTCCCAGGGATTACTTAATAAACCAATTTTTTTTTTAAACAAAACGTTCAGAATTTTGTCTAGTTGTCCCTAGTTATAAATTTTTTTTTTGTCCTCCAGAAAAAAAATGAAATCTAGGGTTTCAAAGGACTTAGTTTACGAATTTTAAGTCAAAAATTAGAAATTCAGATAGTACTTAAGTTTTGAATTTCTGGAACCTTAGCTCGAAATTTTTAATAATTTTCTTTGATATGTTGGTTTTCAAAGATCTTGATTTTTTGTAGCTGTAATTTAATTCATAATAATTTTAAAAAAACGCAGGGTTCCTCCTTTCTAAACATGAAAGATAAAGAAGAACAATTCTCTAAGGAACTTTTTTTTGTGATTTAACTTTTCATTTAAATCATTAAACTCTTTGGAGAGAAGATTCAAAAACATGGCAATCTTCATTATATAATTTTTTATCTATAAATTTTTAATTTGATTTTTTATGGAAATATAACACCGCAAAAAAATAAAATTTTAACTCAATTTTGACAAAATTGACATCGAATTTTGAATAAGCATATCAATTAATTAAAAAACTAAATCTCTTTTTAAAATAAAATATAAAATAAAATTTATGGTCAACTAATAAAAATTTAAACCAATTAATTAAAACACTTTCAAACAATATACAATTAATTAATGATCTGCTAAAATAACGATTATTTAGTTTTTTTGATTTTTATTTTTCTCTTTTTTCTTTTAAATTAGAACTTATTTTGAATATCTATTTTATAAAAGATCGAAATTAACTGAAATTTTACAATAAAATAAAATGACCATTTCAAAATTATAGCTTTCAAGTTCAGAACGATAAATTAATTTTAGACTAGGTCAATTGATAGTTAAAATATTGTATTCTTTCTGGAATTTGTTAAATTTTTATTAAATTTTTGTCCTCTAAAAATAAAAAATGTCCTCCTCTTTGACCAGGGAAAATGAATCATCTAAATTTATTTTTTGATGCATTTAAGGAACTAAAACAAAATGATTCTTTTATTATTTCAGGTTTTTAATTCCATAAATTCACATTTGATGATATTAAAAAGGCTTTGGAAGAATTACCCTCTTCTAGCTCACCTGGTTTCATTGGAATACACTCAATAATTTTGAAAAGTCTTCCTGAGATATGTATTCCCACTCTACATATACTCTTTAATGAATGCCTTAATTTGAAGAGTATTCCAGACGACTGGAAATTAGCTTTAGTAAACCCTTTATACAAGAATAAAGGTGATAGATCAGATATTAATAACTATAGGGCTTTAACTGTTTTATCGCCAATTTCGAAAATATTTGAAAAACTTTTGGCGAAGCAGATAAGCTTTTATTTAAGTCAAACAGTATTTATTTTAAAGGTCAGCATGGTTTTAGATCTGGACATTCCTGTCAAACGGCTGTACATTAGTATAACGTATCAACGTATAATCACTAAGGTATCCTGTCAAATGGATACCTTAGTGATTTAAATTCCGCGAGAGAGAATAAATTAACAACTCTTTCCTTATTTATTCACTTTATAAAAGCCTTTGATGTGATAGATTCTAATCTTCTTCTTTAAAAACTGTTCCACTATAGCTTTAATAATGAGTCCTCGGGCCTCCTTTCTAATTTTACAAATAGATCACAAATAGTTGGCTTGGGTAAAGAAAATTCAAAACCTGTAACTCTTGAATAAAGAGTTTCACATGGGTTAGTTTAAGGCCCTCTACTTTTTCTAATTTTTTTGAATGACCTTACTTTTCTTTTAAAGAAATTTAGTAAGGTGCGCGTCATTCAATACGTATCGATATTACTTTTTCCCAGATATCTATATATCATTTTGTAGAGAAAAAAATTCTAAGATCAACATTATATATCATTTTATAGGTTTCTTAAATTATAAAGGAGATATAAGGCTTTAAAAAATTTTTTGGCTTTTAGAGTATATTCGATAAATTCGAATATCTTAGGGTTGGTAAATGCGATTTACAAATTTTTTTTTTTAATTTTTACCGAAAAATGGTTATTTTATTAGATACTGGATTTGGCTTCGACAAGTTCAATTTTTTGTGTCCACAATCGTCCTTGACCCTTATTTTTTTGACCAATACCCTGAAGTATCCTTTTCATGGTAGGTCCTATAATCTTAAAACTAAAAAATTTAAATTCCTTTGTAATTTTTACATATGGCGACCGAATTTTTTTTATTTTCATTTTTATTTCTCTTAAAAAAGGGGTCAAAATGAGGCATTTTAAAAAAATTGAAAAAAATAAAGTTAATTGAAATTTTTAATCAAAATTTGTATCAAAATCTTTTTTTTTTTTTTAAATTTTTTTGGGGGGTATTCGACCATGTTGATCACGAATTTGAACTTTGTTTTGGTCAAAAATCAAACAATTAAAATCAACAGACAGAATGTTATCATTCTCTTTAATGACATTATTCTATCAGAACTCGCCTGAGAATTTAAAAGATAGCCTAATCAAAAATGACTCGAGAAATCTAAGCTACAATTTAAAGAAAAGTGCGAACCTGATTGAACCAATGGCAAAAACCAACAGAGGTAAAAAACGTTTGGATTTTTTTATTCTAGATTAATAAATAGCTTTGTGATCAAAAGATCAATGCTGAATTATGCAACATTCAAGCTATCAATTTACAATAATATCAAGTTGATCATTATTGACTTTATAAAAAAATTGAAAAAATTTGGTTTAAATTTATCAATGCTTTTTTGTTTTCATAAAAAATAATTAATTTTTTTTTTGTAATTTTTTAAAAATCTTTATTTTAAATATTAAAAAATTTTATTAAAATTAAATAAATGAAGTGCTAATCAATCGACTACGATAAGGGCACTAGCCTGTTGATTAACCTTGAAATTGAAATTGAACTTAACAAAAAAAACATGAAGCAACACGTTTCCAAGTTTTGCTACAGGAAAAGTTTTCTCTTGAATAGAGTTGTAGATAATTCTGTCATAAAATAAAAATATATGAACAAAAGAATGACTCAAAAAATTCTCAAAGGGTAAGATCTAATCATGATTAGTATCTTAGCAAGCAAAGATTTGCTTTACAGTTAATCTGTCATTGATGATTATTGCTATTTTTATTGTAGTTTAAAGTTAGATTTTATTTCAATCTTTAGAAATCTCAATAAGATTTTTTTTAAAAATTAAAAATAACAAAAAAATTTCAGAACTCGCAAAAACATATTTTTTCATTTCAATTTTTATCTCTAAACATAACGGGTGTTCAATAAAGGTTGGCGCGAGTTTGTTTTCGATAAAATCTGTTGATTGGTTCATACAAAACTTTTGAAATTTTATACATATATACATTAGACCTTCATGATTATAAAACACTTTGTATAATTTATCTGCTTTGTTTATACCGGAAATAAACGGCATAACCTTGACTCCACATAAATAATCTCAATGTCCTCCTAGTTAATGATATTATTTTAATAAGTTTTATATATCATCTGATAGATAATCAAACAAGGATCAAGATGATATATAGATCTTTTTTTTATTACATTCGGTTCAAAAGATATACTCAAAAACCCTTAAATTTTAACCTTATTTTTAAAAGTAAAAAATTTGGTATATTTTTGATTTTGATCGCATAACTTTTGAATGGAACAAGATATTTACACCAAATTTTGAACACTTTTATAAATTTGATTCAACTTCATAAAAAAATAAAAATTTTTACAATTTATTATTTCCTTCACTATTTTATATAATCTTTTTTATGAAAAATCTATTGTAGTCTTTAAGTCAAATTTTATTTATAATCACTTAGTTCAAAGTATAAGTTTGTGTGCTTAAATTAAAGCTAATAAACTGAGCTTTTATTTGATATACAATATTTATCACTGTTCCTTTATTGTTTTTTTTTTTTGCAATGAAAATTATGAAATTTTGTTTCTACTCTTTGAAATCGACTTTATCTTGAATAATTTAATCCTTTACAAAAATTGAAAACTTTTAACAAAAAACTTTTAAAAAATGAATACTCAGAAACCAGTTTTATTGAGAGAACTTGCTATCGAACATTTCACCCATGGAATGACAAATAAAGAAATTTTTGAAATCCTATTAGGAAAGGTGTCGCTAAGGACTATTCAAAGATGGACACAAGAATTCAAAAATTCCGGTAAAACTGTTCACTCTAAATCTCCTGGAAGACCAGCTACCATTTCGAGTCATATTTTAAAAAAAAGAATTAGGTCTTTGGCTAATACTCACTCGCAACGTCAGATTAGTCTTAAACTGAAGATTTCTGTGGGGTCGGTTTCAAAAATTTTGAAAGAATTAAAACTCAAAGTATATTCTTTAAATCAATTTCTAATTTATTTTTACCTTAAAATTTTTTTTTCGTAGCCATATAAAAAGAGAAAAATCCCTCTTCTCACTCCTAACCATGTTAAAAAACGTTACACTTTTTCACAGTTTTGGAGGAAAAAAAATAAAATTATGTTTAAAAACTTACCGATTTTGTTCTCAGATGAAAAAATATTCACTGTGGATGGGGGTTTAAACAAACAAAATCAAAGAATTTATGCAATTTCTCGCGAAGAAGCTGACAAAAAAGGAGGTAATTAATTAATTACTAGAAAAACTCAAAATTTTTGTAAAATTTATTAAAAAGGACATTATGGGGTAAATAAAAACCCTCTTTCAGTAATGGTTTGGATAGGGATGACAGTGTTTGGCCTAACTAAACCTTATTTCATAGGCGAGGGTAATTTAATTAAAATTAAAGTAAATCAATTTAATTTTATAACTTCGAAAAGGTGAGACAATAAACTCTATTTATTACAAAAGAAAAATCTTACCTTTTGCAAAGCGTGAAGGAAATCGGTTATGTGGAACAAATAAATGGGTATTCCAGCAGGATGGGGCGAAGCCACATACGGCAAATATAAGCCAGAACTATTGTAGAAATAATCTACATTTGTTTATTTCGAAAGAAATTTGGCCGCCCAATTCACCTGACTTGAACCCATGCGATTTTTATCTTTGGAATGCGATTGTTACGCGTATGAAGGTGAATAAATTCGTAACGAGGGATGAATTTATTGAAGAAATAAAAAGAGCAATCACTAAAGTACCAACAGGTGAGGTTAAAAAATCAGTTTGTTCTTTTACTAAAAGAGTTCGTAATGTAGAGAATTCAAAAGGAAATTATTCGAATAATTAATAAACTTTAAAAATAAATACTTTTTTTTTAATTCTGAATTGAAAATACAAAGGAACAATCATAAATATTGTATATCAAATAAAAGCTCAGTTTATTAGCTTTAATTTAAGCACACAAACTTATACTTTGAACTAAGTGATTATAAATAAAATTTGACTTAAAGACTACAATAGATTTTTCATAAAAAAGATTATATAAAATAGTGAAGGAAATAATAAATTGTAAAAATTTTTATTTTTTTATGAAGTTGAATCAAATTTATAAAAGTGTTCAAAATTTGGTGTAAATATCTTGTTCCATTCAAAAGTTATGCGATCAAAATCAAAAATATACCAAATTTTTTACTTTTAAAAATAAGGTTAAAATTTAAGGGTTTTTGAGTATATCTTTTGAACCGAATGTAATAAAAAAAAGATCTATATATCATCTTGATCCTTGTTTGATTATCTATCAGATGATATATAAAACTTATTAAAATAATATCATTAACTAGGAGGACATTGAGATTATTTATGTGGAGTCAAGGTTATGCCGTTTATTTCCGGTATAAACAAAGCAGATAAATTATACAAAGTGTTTTATAATCATGAAGGTCTAATGTATATATGTATAAAATTTCAAAAGTTTTGTATGAACCAATCAACAGATTTTATCGAAAACAAACTCGCGCCAACCTTTATTGAACACCCGTTACAATAAATGAAAATAAAAAAATGAACAAAAAAAATTTCAAATTAACTTTTGAATTCTTTTATCTTTAACAAAAAAAATGTTTTTTTACCCATGAGTAAAATAAATAACTGTCGTGACTGACTCTCAGCAGAGTAATTGCTAATGATGGTTACATTGATTTTTTTTCTTATTGTTTTTTTTGGTTCTCTCTTGAAGAAAGAACAAAAAATTATCAACATTTATTTACTCGTTAAACTTGAATAATTTTTTTAGAATTTTTTAATTAGTTTTAAAAAAATCTATTTTACTATTTTTATATTCATTCGGAGAACCATTTTTAAATTTAATTATTTTACATCCAAATTCAATAAAATTAAAGTAAATTAATTAAATTAATTCTTTGAAAAAAATCTTTTTTTATTTATAAATTTTATTGAATAACTTAATCAATTAGAAAAATAATTTAAGAATTGTTCTCTTTTAGTTTGCATTTTATATCCAAATAATAATTTTTTCTATACGGATCGACTTGATCAGCAAGTTTATCCAAATAAGAAAAAATAATTTCTTTGTACTTATCAAAATCCATTATACCCATCAATTCAACAAGTTTTAACATGCACCATTTAGAATTTTCATTCTCAAATTGATTAAGTTCCATCATATTTCCAAAGTGATTTGATAAAATTTCTGAATCCAATGTTAGATCGCGCATCTTAAATTTAGATTTAAATTCGTACAAATTTTTTTCATCATTTAAATCCAACAAAAGCTCAATGGGAAACCCGCTGCTCTTAATCATAATCTCTAATTTTACTTTTGAATGTCTTGATCTAGTGAGGTTTTCGAACAGTTTATTCAGTTCACTTTGATCATCGTTTGAACCAGTTTTCCAAATTTTTTCTTCTAATCTCCAACCATTTTCATCAAATTTAAAATCTAGATTATTTAGCTTAATAAATTTTAAACTTTTATTCAAGTCGATTTCTTTGGTAAAATGAATAGAAATTTCTCTATTTTTACAGTCTAGTACGAGCTCTCTGATTATACTTTTTTGGTGTTCAAGCAAGAGCCATTTTTGGTATATCCAAGCACTTTGGTCATTTGGATCGGTGTAGACCGCGTTTTCAATTAAATTTAACTCATTTTTAAATATTTCATTATCAATTTGATTTTGATAGTATAACTCCTCGATTAATTTATTTCGATAGTGCCATGAGCTGTAGTTGGAAAAGTTGGAGCTTATTTTATCACTTGTAAATTCAAGTTCGTTTTTTTTTTCCAAATTTCCGTGCGCTACCACAAAAAATCTATGCCTCCAGCAATGAAAATTTCGCTCATCCTGGTTCAAAAATTTGCTGCACAAGTTCAATTCGTTTTTCCAGTTTAAATTTTCATTTTTTTCTCCCAATTTTCTAGAATTTGACCTCAAAAGACACCATTGACGATGGTACCAAGTTGGATAGGATTTTGGATTTTTTTTCAAACAAATTTCAGTCAAACTAATTTCATTAATATACATTTTAATTGTGTCTTCTTCGCAAGCCGATTGTTCAAAAAATTCGACATTTTTTTTTCGCAGATTCCACAATGTTTGGATATCAGGATTTGAGGCTAGGACTTGTTCGCTTAACTTTTGTCCAGTTTCATCGAATTGTTTGTTTTTAATTCGAAGCAAACACTCGGACATGGCATATTTGTACGCCTTGAGCTTTTTTTCACGCTCCAAGCGCTTTCTTTCAGCTTGCTCTTCAGTTGTTCTAACTTTTAAACGACCATGCATTCTTTGTCAAATTTATTTGGATTAATCAGTGAATATTTTATGAAATTAAAATTTATATGTGAGCTGATTATTTTAAAAAATTTAAACGAATCCAAAAATTTAGTCTTAATAGCAAATCGTGATTATTTTAATTTTTAATAAATTTTTTAAAATTATTGAACTTTGAAACTTACAAAAAAGAGTTATGACTTTGAAATTCCTTTGAATTAGTATTAAAAGTATTAATTTAAAATTTTATTAGGCTAATACTAGGCAAAAAAGTGCGATTAAAATAATGAAATTTCCAAGATATCATAAATTGAAAGTCACATGAAATTCGAAAGAAACTTTTTGAAATACTTATGTAAGAATGTCTAATTAAGCTTTATTTTTCTAAGTTAAATTTTTGCGTTTTTAAACCAATGTTAAAAATTTAGAATTTTTAATAATAAGAAAAATATTAAAATAAATGATATATTCACTAAACATATATACCCATAATTATTAAGGGTTTATTATATTAAATATTTTATTTGAAATTTTTTATTATTCTTTTTTAAATTTAGAAATTAATAGATATTAAAATTAAGTTATTTTCGATAATTTAGCAAATATTTCCGGATATTAAAAAAAATCACAAAAAATGAAAATTTTTGTTTTCATAAAAAAATTGAAATCTTTAAAAAATCGAAAATTTTTATTGGAGTGCTATTTTCAGGATAATTTTTTTAATTATAAACTGGATAAGATTTTACTCAGTTTTCAGTCAATTCCATTTATTGGTGAAAAGGTACTAATCAACAGTTAGAATTTGCAAAAATGTCCAATAAATTTTTAATGTGTCACGGGTGGGGCTCATTAAAAATTTATTCCGACATAAAACTTAACAAAAATTGTTTGATAATTCCTGATTTAAATTTTTTAGGTATTAAATCTTTACTTAAAAATCTCGTCAACTTAATTGAGTTTTTTACTTTAGTTATAAATTTAAATTTTATGCAATGTAATTGTCTATGAGAATTTGATATTTAGTAATCAAAAATAATAATAAAAATAAACATGTTTTAATATTTTTTATTTTTTTTTAATATTTATTATTCTTCCTGAAGATTATAGAATTCTACAGATTTAATTTAAAGCTTTGTATGCTTGTCAACTGCAAAAAGTTCTCACGAAATTTTTACGTGATCGAATATTTCCTTTATATAAAATATTAATCCGGGCCGAAAGCTGTTTTTTCAGTGAAAATAAAAATAAAAATAATAAAAATTTATGAATTTTTTTAATTTTTCAAAGCGAGAATTTATCAAATATTTTTATTTCATTTCTGATTTCTTGTTCTTAAATTCACAATGACAATAATGCTGTAAATTTTCATATTAAATAAACCGACTAAAAAAAAAAAATTTTATGAATTATATTATCGCTAAATAATATTACTTAATTTTTTTGCATTTAGCATACTGATTAATAAAGCTTTCTTTAGTTTCTTATTGTTCAAATGAAGCGGAAAATACTGTCTATCCTTATTTAGTGATTGATAAGATCAGTTGAAAATTATAAATCAAAAACAGTATTATAATCAAAAATTAGTTATTTTATTCTTATAATTAAATCGATTATAAAATGTCTAATAGCAGGGACGGGATCGAATAAATAAATCCTTCTTTTTAAAATTTTTTGGAGATATAATTGATTAAACAAAATATTTTGATTAAATTAAATCAAATTAAAAAATTTAATTAAAAAAATTCAGTTTTATCAGGAAATAAAGAAGAAAATTCATTGAATTAATCTGAAAATGTAAAATAAAAACTGCATGATTTTGATTTAGTTTAAATAAAAAAATTTCAAATCAATCACAGTCGGATAAAAATCAAATAATCATTGAAAGAATCAGAAAGATTTATGATTAAATAATCAATTATTTGTAATTATTAAATAATAATAAGTTATGAAAATTTTGTCATTTAATTCTCTAAACTTAAATTCTTTTAATGAAATTTTATAAAAATAGATTTATCATTATCCTAATTCTTTTCATTTAACGAAGTAAAATAACATTATTAGATCAGTTTTCTTTTCTTTTCTAAACTCGGAAAAGAATAATAATAACTGTTGAATAAACCACTCAAGCATTTTAATATTTTATTTTTAAGGATGGCAAGTTTTTGAAGATTAATTGATTTAATTCAAATAAATTACACTTGAAGAATGCATTCATAATAATTAATATAATTTTCTACGACCTGGTTATACAAGAGGTAATTTAAGAAAGCTTCATTTGAAATTTACAATACTGATTAGTTAGAACGAAGTTTATTTAAAAAATTATCTGAGATATTTTTTTAAATCAGACTCTTTTTTTAATAAAAAATAACATTTATTTCTCAATTAATTAGATTTTAAGTTATAAAATTTGTATGTAGATAGAGATTAAAGATGATTATTTATGATTAATCGATTTCATTGAAATCATCAAAGTATTAGATAAAAGGTAGAAACTAGCTACCATTCTTGGCGAAAATATTCAGATTTAAGTTTTAAAAATAAAAAATCATTAATAAGCTATTATTCAGTTTTAGAAAGATAAATTTTTAAAAGCAAACGTGCTAATTAATAACATTTAATTAAATTTTAATAGCTTTTTTGAGAAGTATCATTAAATGAAAACAATATTACAGAAAAACATAATCAAATGTATGAAAAATTTTTAAAGAATATAAACTTTTTTTCAAAACCAAATTTATATTTTTTTAATGGTAAAAATTAAATTTTTTACATATTGTTAAACAATCAATTTTTCACTCATTATTTCAATTCTTAAGATTGAGGATATTTACTTTGATACACTTTGATTAAATTTTTTTACGATAAATAAGATCTTGTAAAAAAGCCTTAATTGTTTTTATTTATGCATTAATTTTATGCCGCGATTTTTTTACTACGACTACAACTACTAAAATTGGTTTTCAAAAACTTGTTATTTTCCTCTCATTTTAACTCAATTGAAACTTCCTAATTCTATAAATAAAAATTACATATTTTCCATCACAATATTATTTTACGAAATTTTTTTGTAAATAAAAAATAATTTCATAAAATAAAAATGAGAAAAAAAATATCATGATTAAATTGTTTACAGCAATTTTATTTCAATTCAACTTATAATTTCACGGATACAACAAGGGTATAATTAAGCATTGTAATATCACTCAATATTTTATTTTTTATTTTAATGACTTAAACATGGCAATTTTGTTTGATGTTTCCTTGAGCATGATAAAATTTTAATTAAATTGTTTGAAAAGTATTCATTGAATAACTTAATTCTTATTAATCAATAATATCTAGAATTCAAAATTAATTTTAAGTAAAATGAAAATAAGCGAAAAAAAAATCTTCAAGAAGACTTAGATGTAACTGATTTATTTCAAAGTGATTAGGTACAATAAACTAAAAATCATTATGATCATTTTAGAAATTAAAATATTTAAATGTAGTACCTTTAGTTTTGAATTACATGCTGATGTTGATAAATCATAATTTTTTCGATTCATTTCTGATCTAAGTAATAACAAATAACAGTAATCGATTAAATTCAACTATTTAATTTATATTAATTAGATAATTAATAAAATAATTTAAGGTTTTTAAGTTCATTATTATTATTCATGAAATTTTAAAAAATTCTTATCAGATATTTGAAGCATTTAAAAGTAAAGTGGTAAATGGAGTTTAGACTGCTGTGTAATATTAATTGAATTGACATTGAATTATCTCTTATCAGTTTGACGCATACGTTCATGGATTCTATTAGCTGAGCCTTGTAATACCAGAACGTCACTATATTGAATAAAAAAATCTATTCGAATGTTATCAAATTTTTTTTTTTATTTTATTAAAAAAATAGCTCATATTTTTTCTTTATTATGAGTTAATTTTTGTGAAGAGATCTAAAAATAAATTTTAATAGAACTTAAATAATCTTGTAAAATTAATCCTAGTTTTACAAAAGCTCCTAAGGCATTTTCTGCTTGATATAAGCTAAGAAGCTTTTTATGATAACTTAACAAAAAAAAAATAATGAATGTCTGAAGAATTTGTTTAACAAGCGATTATCATTTAGTTTTTTTAACAAGTGATAGCTATTATCCAAAAATCTTGACAAAATAATAATGAATTAGCTTGCAAATTTGTATTTTATTATTTTTAATAATTTTTATTTTTAATTGACAGATTATAGTAATATCGATGTATTGATTAAATTAGTATTTGTAAATAAAATAAACTACATAAAATTCATAATTAATTAAATTTTTTATATGGAGTTCTACATATTAGGATGAATCTAAAATGTGTGTTTTTTTAATTGTTTTCAACGCATATTTATTTTTACTTATTTTCTATTTGTACTTGGGTGATTTTTTCTCATAATTGCCGCAGATTTCAGACTAAATTTTAAAAATTACTTGTAGTATGAATCTCATCCAGAGCTTTTTTTTTAGACTTACAAAACTTACTAATTTCACCACAGCATCCACAAGCAAGCTCTGATTTTTTTTAATTGAGCACATATTGAGCAACATTTTGTATCATTATATCAAATGAAATAAATTGTTTTATGATTAAGTTATTTAATTAGACTTGAAATTTTGTAATAAAAAAATGTCATAAACGTGAAAATCTTATTATTTTTTCTAATCTACCGTATTCCCTCGTTCGATTATGCTGCACTACAAGCTAAGACAGGCAAATGAAAACATCAAATTTAAAATATTTTAGCATGGGTCAGATGTACTTTGGTGCATGGTCCAAAAGCTGGTAGCTTAATTTATGGTGCAGCATAATCGAACGAGGGAATACGGGAATAACCACAAACTCATTAATTTTCTATTAAAGATATCCCTTATATTCATGTCAAAAGCTATTTTATAAAGTTTTTTTCAGCCAATACACCCCCTCTTTGCCTAGCGTTTAAAATTATATAAAAAAGACATCAAATTACCCCATGAAAAATCGGGCATCTTGAAGTTTAGGATCAAAAAAATCAGATCAAAAAGTAATTTTTTTATAACTTTTGAATGGTATTTGCCTATTCTAATATTCAGCATGTTTTTTGCATTATTTAGCATTTTGCAGAGAGATTTAATCAAATACCATTCAAAAGTTATAAAAAAATTACTTTTTGATCTGATTTTTTTGATCCTAAACTTCAAGATGCCGAAAAATCGTCAAAAAAATTTATATCTTCTATAAATATTTATAATATTCCTATAATAAATATTTTAATAAAATTTCAAATGTAAAAAAAAACTAAACGAATTTACTTAATTAAAAAGTCATGATATAAAATTCAAGCTTTGTATTATAAAGTTACAAGTCAAATCAAGCTCAAGCAATCTTCCAAGAAATATTTTTATAAAAATTTTGACTAAAGGATTTCCTAAAGAATGATAAAATAGATTGATTTAAAATTTAAGAATTATTATTATTTTTTAATTAAGGCTAACAATAAAAAATAAAATAAAAAAAAACACAAATTTGAAAGATTCATCTTTTCAAAATGAAAATAAAAAAATTGAAATTTTTTATTTTCAAAAATCAGAATTTTTTTAAAAAAATCTCTGACAAAACTTTGCAGTGTTTTTAATCATTTTTTAAAATTGGTTTCGGTTTCTGAGTATTCAGAAACTGTTTTTTATTTTTTTTTAAATTTAATTCTTTATTTTCAGTAGTTCTAATGAAAATGTAACACTTCTTGGTCACTCGACCGTTCACTAATCGATTTGCTGGTCTATCCCGTTCTATCAACAGCGCCGATAGATAATTCTTAGTGTCGCACGGGTTTGAAAATAATTAAAACCAATTTAATGACATAAAAGAAAATTAAAAAAAATTGTCTTCATGAAATTTTTTGATTTTTTTTAATTTAGTTCAAGCAACGAAGCAATGTCTTAAGTTTTGTTCATCCTGTTAAATCAAGTCAAATTTAAATTTGTTTGAGTTAATAAATTCAATTTGTTGATACGGGAATTATCGCTTTTTCTAGTTTTCAATGGAACAAACTTTCTCATGTTTAATTTAAATATTTTATTTATTTTAGAAAGCAAAATGATTTAATTCAAATTCTAATAAAAAATGCATCATTGCATATATTTATTTTTACTTTCAGCTCTGTTGGCAAAAAATGCTGAATCAGCTTCTTCCGGAGCTGCATCATCGGTTTTTTCGAATCGAAACTCGAAAAATACCCGGTATGAGAGTCAAACTAATAAAAATCACTTTCAGCCAGAAGAATGGCTTTATGAAAGAACTCTCAACTTATCCAATATTGAAATCGACAGGCCCATACCAGATGAGCAAATTTTGATTGCCAAACTTTTGCTAAACTATGATCCGGCATCAAGACCTGTTTATAATGCATCTCATACAGTTACAATCAATTTCGGTCTGGCTCTAATTCAAATATGTGACATGGATGAGCGTAATCAAATATTGACTACAAATGTGTGGCTCGAACAGGAATGGAAAGATGAAAGATTGACGTGGAATAAAAGTGAATTCAATAATTTGGAAAAAATTCGACTACCCTGTAACAGACTTTGGTTGCCGGACATTGTCCTATATAACTCGGCTGACGACTATACCGAAGGTTACATGCAGTCCAAAGCTATGGTAACAAGTGACGGAACAGTTTTTTGGTACCTTTTTTAATTTTAGAAAATTTTAAAAATTTCAGTTTTGAAATTAGGCCTCCCCCAGCAAAATTGAGAAGTAGTTGTAAAATCGATGTTACATATTTTCCATTCGATGACCAAGTAATTTTTTATTTTAATTAAAGCATTTTTTCAATTTCGTAGTGTCTTTTGACACACTAAAAAAAATATATTAAATTAAAAATTGCATTGTTAAATTCAATAAAATTTAACAAAAATATTTAGCAAAAAGTTAAAATATAGGGTTAGGGTTATAAAAAACATTCTTTTTTCAATATTTTCCCACTATCTTATATATTAAGTTCTTGACCCAACAAAAAAATTCAATTCAAGTTTTTAATATAGTATATCTCATCTTAAATTTTAAAATATTTTTCTAGAGTACTTACTGTGTTTTATTCGTCGAATGTAAAATAAATTTGTCACATAAATCCAGGCATTTTTTTTTAAGTCACAAGTCTTAAGTAAAGTCAAGTCAATGACATAATAAATCCATATTTGATACCAATAAAGTAGTTGCTTTCAAATTCCTAGCTATTAATCTTGACCTATGTGGTCTATTTATGTAACCAGATTATGAAAAAATTCTTTAAACTGGTCCAAATGAAGCAGATATTGATAAAAATTTTGGTGTAAGTCATGACTTAAATTTTTGTGACTTAGACTTAAAACTGTGACTTATAAACAAGTCTGCATAAATCAGATTCAAATATTTTTTAAAACTCTATCCTTACACATAAAATATTCACAATTAATGTCAACTATTTGTACCGGAAACCGAAAGGGTTTTTTCTTTTAGTAGATTTTATAAAAGTAACCAAAAAACTTTATAGTTATTCTCTTAAACTAAAATATTTGAAGAAATTTGAGATGTTTTAATTTAATAATTTTAATTATGAATAATATTTAAAAAAGAAACAAAATTCTTAGACAAAAAGCTCATTATTTTTTATTTAAAAAAGATTCGAATTCAAAAATTTTAAAAACACAACTTTGAACTACTCTACAAATAAAAATATAAATAAAAATAACTAAAAAGATAAGCACCAGTAAAAACAAATTTTTCATTTGATAGTATATTCGCTCTAAAGAGTTTGAAAATATTTTTTTTACATTTCTTTAATTTTTATAGATTTTTAAAAGTTTTTTATTTTTTTTCAAGCGGATTTATCTTTTGTAAAAGACAAAAGTAAACAATCATTTAAATTTAAAATTGATTTTTGGTTTAATTGATTTAAAAAGAAATTGAAGATTTTATTTTAGGCAAAAAATGAGCAACATGGCATGCTACACTATTTCGGAATTTTTTATCACGATTTTTTTTTTTCGAAAATAAAAATATATATGTTCATTTTAGTATTGTATTGAATTTCACACACAGTTTTAAAAAAAATTTAAATTTGTATTAAAATTATGATTATTGAAGCAGTGAATATTATTTTCGTTAGTTTTAAAAATGTTTGACTGACTGGAGTAGAGTGACCGTGAATCAGTTATGCTTCATCAAAATAATAAAATCGGAAACTAAATTTTTCTGATGCCAAGAGTTTGTGTAAACGCGATTATCTTATGTGCGATAACTAATTAAATTTTATCCCGATATTCGACTAGAAACAAAATTTGGAATTTATTTTTAAAAAAAATACAAATTTATAACTTTAATAACTAAAAATACTGTAATACTAAGATAATAAAAAAAAGATATTTTAAACATAATCTTATTTCATTTTTTTAATTCAAGTTTATTTAAGATTTGCCATTTAAAATTCGGCTCATGGACTTATTCAGGCTGGCAAGTGGATATAATGAATAAATCAACAACAGTTGACTTGTCAAATTACATAAAATCTGGTGAATGGGACTTGAAAAATGTTTATGTACAACGAAATGTGAGATATTATCCATGTTGTCCTGATGAGCCATTTCCTGATGTTTTCTTTTATATATACATTAGACGGCGTATTCTTTATTACTTATTTAACATAATATTTCCGTGCGTGTGGTTATCAATTTTAAGCTTGATTGGTTTTTGGCTTCCACCAGACAGTGGTGAAAAAATAACTCTTGGTATAACTGTTCTTTTGGCTTTTTCCGTATTTATGCTTTTGATTGCTGAAAACATACCTGCTACAAGCGAGATGGTACCATTAATTGGTGTCTACTTAACTGTGATAATGAGTTTAACATCATTATCGATTATATTGACTGTAGTTGTACTCAATTTGCACCATGCTGGTCCAGTTTCACCAAAAATACCCGAAAATGTTTACTTTTTTATGACTAGAAAAGTTGCCAAGTGGATTTTTATGAAAGGAACTGTTCAAATTTTTGAAAGTAATCGCACCAACTCAATCCAAGAGTCCTTAAATTGTGATTCTAAATTGTTTAAATTTAAATTGTATGATAAAAAATTCAATTTAATGAAAAATTTATCTTCATGCTGTCGTAGTAGGGGCTTTGATGAAATATACAGCTCGAATGGTGCAAAATCAGCAATTGGAATATTAGCTAATGATAGAACAGATTTAGATGCCAATGATTTTATAAAGACGAACTATCAGGACACAAATGAAAAGATTTTAAAAACTAGAAAACTTAAAACTTCATACTCAAGTGATTCGGAAGATTTTCACGAAGTTATTAAAAGTCGATCTAGTGAGTTTAAAGACACAAGTTATCACAAAAGTCGGTCACCACATGTGAAAACAGCTGAAAAAATAAATTCAAATGGTCTGAATGTACCAATTACTAAATGCAAATGCAATCTTTGTCAAGTCAAAGTTCGAAGATATTCAAATCAATATCAAAAAGATTTATTGAACATATTGGATAATTTTACAAATAATTTGAAAGAATGTTTGGTCAAAATTGAAAAAAATATTGTTCAAATCAATAGTGCTAATGAGTGGAAATTAATTGCTATGATCATAGATCGATTTTTATTTTGGATCTTTACTTTTCTTACTATTTTGTCCACTTTTGTTTTACTAGTTGCCATACCAGTGCTAAAAAACCGCAATATTTTGTCGCCGTATAAATATAATGAAGAGTTTGCGAGTATATTCGAAAATTTTTGAGAAATTTTTTTTATCAAAAAAATCTTATTAATACAAATAAAGGATTTAATTCTAAATTATTTAAAAAAGGCACCGCCGGGAATCGAACCCGGGATCTCCTGTTTACTAGACAGGCGCTTTAGCCACTAAGCCACGGCGCCTTCAAAATTCGATATTTAATCAAAACATCAATGCAATTTATTTTTAAACTTCAAATAAAAAAAATTTTAAATGCAAAAAATTTTTTTGTTTTTAATCTTAATTTATTTTTTTATTTAAATTAATTTTATTTCTTATTCTTTAGTTGCTCCCCAAAATTTAGTTTCTAAAATAGCTAAATATGAATTTTAAAAAAGATCAATTGCAAAATCAAAATTTCGCCCGAAATCTTAACTTTATCTATTTTTCATCTTTCTTGTTTTGTCATTAGAATTTATAACGTGTAATATTTTATTAATTTAATTAAATTATATATAAAATTTTTTAATCAAAATAAAATATATTAATTAAAAGTCAATTTTTTTGTAAATGACTAGATTGATAAAAAACAAAGACACTGGTTTTTTAGAAAGAAAAAAAAAATATATTTCAGAATAATTTCTTTTAACAGTTTAATTGATCTATTCAAAAAAATTATTTCAATGATTATTATCTAATTTATCAAATTTTTATAAAACTTTAAAACTTAAAGCTTCTAGTTTGAAAAAATAAAATTTAAAATTTTTATTTTATTTTTTAAAATAATCGATCTGTTATAAACCTTAAAAAAAAAAATTCTTTCCAGATTTTTTAGGATCTGATGGTTCGCGGTTTTAACACAAATAATAAAAGAAATTAAAAAATAATAATGACTTTATTAATAAATGGACACTTCTAGCCTGAACTGATAATAAAGGAAAAATGGAGAAAAGAAAAGAAAAAAATAATAATTTCAAAGTTTTTCTTCTAATCGCACATGTCTAAAATTTTACACAGTGTTAAATACTATCAACTTGCTAAGCGCATGAGATCATAGTATTGCACTGTGAAACTATAGACATTTACGATGTAAAGAGTCGGTGTTATAGTTATTGAGAGAACTACAACAGATCAGATCCATGTGATTATAGGCCTATTTCTTTAACATCGAATCGCTGAGAAAATATTAAGAGATTTAATCATAAATTAATGTATCGAAAATAGAATAATTAGTCGGATTCAATGTGGAAATGTACCAAATAAATCGTGTACAACGAATCTAATTGAAACCAAAGATTTTTTAAAAAATCAACTTTCAAATGGTAATCAAGTCGATGATGATGTACTAACTTTTCCTTGAAATAGATGGGAAGTAAGATACTAACTTAAAATAAAAAAATAATCTTTATCGCTTTTTTTGTCGGTGTAGTTTGTAGGCATTTACAAAATATTTAGCTTTCTTAACAAATAAAGTTCCAATATTCTAATTAGTTTATTAATTATTAAATATGTGTTAAATTAAAAGTAAGTAAAAGTTAGAATGTCAATGCGAAATATTTAGGAAAAAAACTCGAGATTAAGTTGAAACTAATAAATCGTATCTTATCTTATTATTTAAAAAAATAGAAGAAAAAGTGTAAATATCTATTAAAAATTCTTCTTACATATAGAAAGCGAGACAGTGCCTGGGATACATGAGGTTTTACTATAGCTTATTTTACTATTTCAATATCTTTTTTTTTTTTTGATTTTTGTCTTTTTTTATGAGAGATTTTTTTTAATAATAAAGATTATAATTAAATGATTCATTTCTGAAAATTTTTTGTACACATCATATTTCCTTTTAATATTGCTACCAGACTTGTTTTTAAGTCACAGTTTTAAGTCTAAGTCACAAAAATTTAAGTCAAAGTCATGACTTAAAATTTTTTGAAACAAATATTTGAAACATAGCATTTTTTCAATGTTGTTTCAACATTGGATATGTTTTGTGATTCAAACACAAAAAATTAAACAAAACAGATATTGAAATATAATATAACATTAATAAATATAATATTTTTTTATTCATTTGTTTATTGTACCGAGCTTAAGCTCCTTCAGAATAGAATTATATAAAATAAAATCAAATAAAAAAATAAAGTAAAATAGGGTAAAATAAAGATTTATAGTAATCTATCGCCAGTTTTTTCTATCGCCAAAAATGTAATGCCAATTATTTTATTGCCATTTTGTTAAATAAGAATCAATCGCCAAAAATAAAAATAAGGATCTAATGCCATTTTCTTAAACAAGAATCTATCGCCAAAAATCAAAGTAAAGATCTAATGCCATTTTCTTAAATAGGAACCGATTGCCGAAAAAAAATTGAACAATTTATATTTATCTTCAAAATAAACAAACTTGACTCAACTATCTTGCAAACATAACCGTTTAACGGAAACGGAATACTGTTATACAAAAAAAAAATATCTAGGTTACTTAACTCAGTTTCGGCATTTTGAATCAATTGAAAATGTGATATATATTTTTAAAAATTATTGAAATATTCATAAAAACAAAATTTTCTTTAAACATGAATAATAAAGTTAGCTTTATTACCAGTATATTTGGTACAACTGAACAAAAAAATGCACATCCGATCGCAATTTACGACAATTATAGTTACTGGTGGAAGCGAGATAACAAAAAATCCACACAATTCGTTTGTAGTCACGAATCATGTTACGCTAGCATTCATTTAAAAGACGATATCGTTTTAAAAGAATCTGGAAAACATTATCATGATAAATTAACCGAATACGAAATACAACTTTTAAGAGCAAAAAAATACCTAAAAAAAGCGGTAACAAATGACTTATCCAAATCAATTTCAACTCACTATAAAGAAATGGAAGAGAATTTAATAAAATGTAAAGAACCGGCCCGAATAAATGCAGCAAAACTCCCCTCTTAAAAACAAATGTACTTTGGGTTACAAAAAAGCCGAACGAAATTGATGCCGACGATTCCAAAAGATTTTTCAAGTTTAGTTATTAATGGGGAACACGCGATTACAACAAGTGGTGAAGAATTTTTACGATTCGACAATCAATAGAGCTCAAATCGTATTATTATATTTGTTGACGATAATTCACTCAAAATTCTTTCAGAATCGGAAGAGTGGTTTATGGATGGTACATTCAAGTCGGCACCTAAACAAATGATGCAGCTCTTCACGATTCAAGCTCTTGTCAAAATTTTAAGCAATATCAATAATGATGCGACAGTGCCATGTGTATATGCTCTAACTCAAAAAAAAACAAAAAAAGCATAAAAAGATATTTTCAATGTGCTTAAAGACCTTGCGTTAGGTGCTAAATTAATTCTTAACCCAAAACGAGTCATAGCTGATTTCGAAGCTTCGAGTACTTTTGCCATTCAATTTCATTTTCCGAACGTTGTTATCAAAGGTTGTTGGTTTCATTTCAGACAAGCGATATTTAGACGTGCTGTTCGCCTCGGATTAAAGCAACATTATCATTTAGACGAATATAGAGAATTTATCAGTTTATTCGGTGCTCTTGCTTTAATTCCTATCGAAAAAATAAGCGAAGGCTATGAGATTATTAAATTATTTAAACCAAATGATGCTAAATTGGATCAGATTTTGACATATTTTGAAAACCGATGGCTTAACAAAATGTATGGAATCATTTCGACTCAGATATTCGAACAAATAACAAAATAGAAGGATTTCACTCCGGTCTGAACAAGCAAATTATTTCAGATCATCCAAATGTTTTTCAGTTAATCAATTTTCTCAAGAAACAACAGTCAAGTAATTCAATTGAATACGAACGTTTAAAGCAAGCTCAAGTGAAAAAAAAGAAGTCAAAAAAGGAAGAAACCAAAGAATTTCAATTAGAATTGATAAAAACTGAACACAAAAACAGTCCGAATGTTAAAGAGTTTTTGCAAAGTTTGTGCCAATTTATTCAATATTCGTACGAGTATTGGTTCGACGAACAAAACCTCGAAGATTATTTAATCGAAGAGGCTGAAGATGACGATAATAGTCAAAATGATAACCCATTACAACATCAAGATTCGAATTTCAACGAAGAAATCAATACAATGGTTTTCAATCAATTAGAGGCTTCAAGTTCGTAAATTAATCTAGAAACTGTCGCCTTTAACAATTCGCCTGTAAACGATATCAATAATGAGCAAGTTAATAGACGAATACCTTTAGCTTCGATAATTGCTTCAGATCCTAATTTTTACGACGAAATTAATTCCGACACGTTTAATTATGTTGAATCCATCGTAGATAGATCACCGTTGCGGAGAATGAAAGGGCGAAGAGGCAAGAGAAAGAAAAAGTCGAAAATGCAATTCAAGCTCGTGTACAAGAAATTTCTAAAAATGATATCGATGAAGAGGTAAAACGTTACTGGACAAAAACGAAAGCAAATGATAGATCAATAATATCGAAAACAGATCGTGATTTTGCTAAAAAACGGTTAATTGAGAAAATACGCGAAGAAGACGATTTAAATAAACATTTAGAGTTTTTGAATCGTTATAGAGATTTTCAAGACTATTATTTTTTTTAAGTTGTTTGTACTTTTTTTACCTAATTACTAAATTTTTTTTTATTCCATTTTTGTTAACCTAATTTTATCAATAATTACGTTTATTTTTAAATAATAAAGTAATGTAAATAAAATTTTTTCAATTAGTTCTCATTTTTTTAATCTGGGATTTTTTTTTGCTTTAAATTCCTATTTCAAAATTGGCATTAAAAAAACTGGCGATAAATTCGTAATTTATTTTTGGTGATAGAATTTTTTAGCGATAGTTTCTTAATTTATTTTTGGCGATAGAATTTTTTGCCGATAGATTTTTGGCGATAAAAAAAATGGAAATAAAATAAACTGGCGATAGATTCCTTATTACCAAAATAAAGTGAAATTGTAAAGTATTCTTTCTTTTTATAAGTGAATTTTATTATTTTGATATCAACGTCTAATCAAATTCAGCACCTAATTAAAATAATTTGGTACCAAAAGTCACAAATCAGAGAACATTTTATTTAGAACAATTTATTAAGATGAGTCCATTGAATAGGAAAAAGTGAAAAAAACTAGGGGGAACGGAAAAATTTAGTTACCTCCCTTTTTGTAGTTTTTGTAACTTATAATCAGCTCAAAAACATCTAGCTCTGACTTTTGCCGATAACGATTGGAGGTGTAAACAGGCCACAGTGAATTTATCTGGTGAATGGGAGCTAAGCACTTGCAGTTGCAAAGATTGGCTTAAGAATTATAAATATGATCATGTAATTGCAGTCGGTTCTCGGCTAAGTAAGTTTTTATCCACCAAATGTGATTTGAGAATCAGCGTCGTGAAGAATCCGTCTAGAGCCAATATCAAAGAATCCGTCTCGAATAGACCCGAATCGTTATTCCAAAGCAACAAGTTAAAAATAAACGTGGCAGACCAGTAAGATCAAACAAACTAAACAAAAAGTAAATTGAATATTATTTTTGTCTATATGTTTAATTAATTTTGTTCTTATTTGATATAAATTGTACTATTTTTTTATTTATATGACTTTATTATAATAGAAAAAAAAAACACATTTGTTCCTTAGTTCAGTAATTTTGCTTTTTATTTCAATACAAATAACATGATTAATAATTACATGCCATTTTTTACTATCCTTACTAATGACTTGCCAGATAAGCTTTAAAAAAAATTTTTACTTAATGCCGATGACTTTTAAGTATTTTGAGTAATTAATAATAATAATAATAATAATAATAAATTGAGTCATAGCAGGGAATCACCCTGCGAGCAATCCAAAACAACTTGAATCGCTATGATGACTGGTTGAGCGTTTGGCAAGAAGGAATGTGGGACAATGAGTTATCGAGCTAAGGCCACCCCAGTCCTAGCGTAAACGCTTCTGGGGAGTGCCCAGGCCTTCGACTTACCGTCTCACTGACTGGGCCATGGTTGGTCGTTGAGGTTTAGGTGGTGGTGGTGTTCGTGCGGGCAAGATGTTTGTCGAGGCTGGCCTTGAAGCTGTTAAGGGTTGGAGCGTTGACTGTTGAGGACGCGAGGTTGTTCCAGGTAGATGCAACTCTGTTATTAAGGAAGTTTGTTCGCGCCGGGCAGTTGGATAGTTGGACAAAAAGGCTAATCGAAATAACCCAAGTCAACAGTTTAAAGATTAACATCATGATATAACTTGCATTATTGAATATTTTATCTTTTCAGTGCACAAAATTTATGTCAAATTTATTTGAAAAAAAAACAAAATGATGATTTTAGAGTAATTTGGATCAGGATTAAATTTTTTGAATAGAAAACTTTTATATTTTGATATTAAATTATTTTTCAGACTTTTAAAGCAAAGTCTGATAAGCTTTTTTAGGAAATTTTCAGTTTCTTTTAAACTAAACAATAAAGTATCTATGTATTATGATTACAATCTTAAGAATTTATCGTTAAATATCGTCAAAAAAGGATTCTTTATTTTATGAAGCTGTCCAATCTGGAGATGTTCAATAGAATAATAATAAAGTAGTCGAAATAGCGGGATTTTGCGTGATAGAGGAAGTAAAGTTATAAAGAAATATTGTTTGAATGAGAGGAATCTAAAAATATATTAATGTCAGCGAATTTATATCCCAAATCAAAGTCTAAATCAAAAACTTTTTATTTTTTTTAAAAACTGTAGTTTAAAAAAATATGCCAGCATTTATTTTTGTTTTTTTTTTTTATAAAAATTTTTATTTTCTAGAAAGCATTAAAAAAATTATGATTTTTTTTTCAATTTACCTTATGAAATTAAAAATAAAAATCTTAAGTACTGGTTATAAAAATAATAGAGATTAAATAAATTCAAAGTCACAAGTCTCAAGTCAAGTGCAAGCCAAAGTTTGTCTATTTTTTTCTTAATGATATGTTATAAAATTATGTAAATAAATTGTGGTTGGATTTTAGAGCTTTTGAGTTTGTTATGAACACAACCACCCTTACCTACACTCACAACTCCAGAAACTCATATACAACATACTTATTGGCCACAATATCTTTAAACTTCTGGCTAGGTCACTGTTTGCTAAAGTAAATTAATTAATTTCGTTATAATCTTAATCAATTTAAATTTTATTTAAAAATATTTACAAAATAGAAAAAAAAATATATTCTTAATCATCAATTGTAAAGTTCAAGTCATTCTGTTTACAAAATTCAACAAAATTATCATGTTCTAATTTAGTCATTATTTGATTTAGTGCATAGATCTATTTATAAAGAAATATTAATAAAAATTTTAATTAATTTTATTCTCTAGACTATTTACTTGGTTGCGTTGAATTTTTTTCAAATCAGTGACCGGGGTTTCGGGCAATTGATTGATAGTTAATTTTTGATCGTATGACTTAGAACGATTTTTCGAATATCTATTTTGATCTATCAATAAACTTCCTAGAGATCCTAGAGTTTGCTTTGAGGCTTTGTCATTCGATGGGCTCTTTACGGAAACCAAACTTTCAAAGACACTTTTTTTATGATTTACATTTAAATTACGCTTTGAATTGTTTTGACTTTTTTGGATAAATTTATCAGTTAGTTTATCAATTTTGAGTATCGCTTCTATTTTATCCCTTTTTTGCATTTTAAAATACCCTAAAAATTAATACTTGATTTGAAATAAATCCATGATGTCAATTCAGCAATTGATTGTTTCTATAAATTTGCATGTTTAATCTTACGCTGTTGCTCATTTCAAAATCTTATTTTTTTAATTTTTTTTTCTAATTTTCTAAAATAAAAATCTTGTTACTTAGCAATAGTCAAAATTTGTGTTTTTTTCTTTCTAAATTAAAATATTATTTGTTTTATACTCTTAAATCTTTCTTGAAAACTTTTTCATTATTTTCCCATATTAATATTCATTTTAGAAAACCAACTTTCGCTTTTAGAATTTTTTTAATCTCAAGGTAAAATTATTTATTTCGATTGAACGTTTTAAAAGAAAAAAAAAAACAATTTTTTAATATTTTATTATGATGGAATAAACTGTTTAATTAATTGAATTGGACAAAAAAAATGAATTAATTTTTTTTTTTGAAGTAATTTCGAACCCGTAAATTTTTTCTCTCATTTTTTGCTTTTTCTCTTCTGTTTATTTGCCGTTCGACCAATTTATTATAAAGTTTGTACACAATTAAAGCTTAAGATTTAAAATTAGGAAATTATTTTATTCATGTTACTTGGTTAGCTTACCGATGAGCGAGGATATAACTATGCCAGGAACGACGAAAAAGAAATTGTTTATTTGCTTGTGAGAATATCCAGAGCCTTTGATTTCAACCATGTCAAATAGTCAGTAAAGTAATTTTCATAAAAATCGATTTGGGCCTATTTATGCCGCTTGCTTAAAGCATTTCAATTTCGGAATATTTTGTTAGTATGTTGATGAACGTACGCGCTTAAAAAGGACCTGCTATATAATTAGAAAATTTTATTAATTTATATGAATTTGATTAATTTAAAATCATTCAATCAAATGAGTGATTGATTTTGTTTTAGTTTTTAATTTTGCGTTCTAGAATATGCTAATTTTTTTATAATTCAGAAATATATTAATGTTGTGGTTTTTAAACTCATCTAAAAAAGACACTCAGGGATCCTTAAAAAATATCTTAATTAATAATTGAAATATTTGAAATTTGCTTTTGAACTGATCATTTTTTGTAAAAAATTTAACCTTAAAATTGTTTACAAAAACACTGCACCTAAATACCACACATCGTCTGAAACATAAAAATGTTATTTTAGAATTCATTGAAAAGTTTCTCTTTGAATTCTGGAAATTTTAAAGTTTGAAATTTTTTTTTGAATTTTAGCCAAAACAAAATCGAAAAAGATCTGATTAATTCTGAAATAAATTTTTATAATTTACCAAATTAGGGTTAATTATAATGATTCATCTCAAAATAATATAAATGAAATTTTCATCTAGATATTTGAATTTTTCCATCATAAAACAAGAAAAAACTAGAGCACTGTTTAAAATTTTTTGAGAAGAATTTGCAAACTGACCAAAAATAAGATTCTGAGTCTTTTTTTAGAAATTTTGACTACCATTAGACTTGATAAATTAACATATAATCAAGATATTGATTTTTGAACAATTCTGAAATCTGTCAAAAAGATCGATTTAAACTCTAATGATGATTTTCGTTAATTTACGAATTTTGGAGATTTGAAACCTTTTAAAATTTTCTCTTGGAGTGTTCAGTTTTTATAGATTCTATAGCGTATTCTATTTTAGAAATCTTTTTATTTTTTAAATCTATTTTAAAATATTTAAACAATTTACTTTTTTGTTTTAAAAGCAAAAATTTGAGTTTTGAAACAAGAGTCGAATCTGATCTTTAGCTGAGCTTAGAAAAAATTAACTTATTTATCAAAATACAAAATATCCGACGAGGATCAGAAATTTTTGAAAAGTGATTGACATTTAGATGGAAATTTTTTTATGCTTTTGAAAAGACTAAGAATTTTTAAAATTCATTTTAAACGCGGCTTTTTTTTTAATTAAAATTTTGTATCTTTTAAGCATTAATTTTTGCTCTTTTTGTTTCTGTTTTAATTTAATTGTCAAAATTTTTTAGGTTTAATAATATTTACTCATATAATTCAGATTCAATTTTAGCTAATGTTATCTCTTAAAATTTGATAAAATCCAGTCTGACTTAAAATTCTTTTTAAAGTTTAATTGACAGTTTAAATTAAATAATTTTTGAATGATTGAAAGTGTAAATTTTATTTTCAAAAAATTTAAGTTGAAAAACAATTAGAAATTAGATCCACTAATTATTTTAGATTATTTTTTTGGTAAACGTATTTAGCCCTTATAAATCGGTAATATCAATAAATAAAATTAAAAATTTTGAAACCAATTATCAATCTTTAAAATTGTTTTTTTTTACTTGAAAAAAATTTATAAAAATTACTTTGTTTAATTCAAAAAATCTTAGGTTAAATTTAAAAATTAAAAAGATAAAAAAATTAAGTAATTTTTTGATCAATTTTCCCAATAAAGTAAAATAATTAAATGCTAATTATAAATCGCTTTGAGTACTTTTTGAGAATAACTTTAGAAATTTTATTATTTATTTAAAAACTAAACTTAATTGGCTGTTTTCAGCTAACTCTAAAAAACAATTATTCAAATAAACAAATATGAAAATAAAAAGCTAATTAAATTTTATTTACAATAAACAGCTTTTATTTTATTAATTTAAACAAAAAGAAAAAAATAATCGACAAAATAAGAATATTTTTGTGTAAAAATAGGCTTTATTATTTGCTCTATTGAATCAACAGTTAATTTACTGATTAGCTCAACAAAAAAATTAAAATTTCTAATTGTATACACTTTTTTTCAATTTTGTTTTAAATAAAAATAAATTAAAAAAATAAAGGATCTTATGCATAAGTTTTGGCTTTGTCCTCCTGTTCATCTAAACTCTCGTTCGACGCCTTATCTGCTTCGGATTCCTCACTTTTTCGTATAAACTCAATTGATTTTTTTCCCAAAATCACGTCTTCATCAATTCGAACACTCACAATATTTGACTCGGGAACTTCGAACATTGCTTCCAAAAGAATTTTTTCCTTTAAAAAAAATCAAATTAAAAAATAAAGTTAAACAAAAACTCTTCTTTTTGTTTTGCCACTAACAAGTATCGATCTAAGACCTCTAGCACCAGTTTTCTTCTCCAAAGCTTTTCTTGAAATTGTTTTAAGGGCTTCATCGGTAAATTCAAGTTTAACATTATCCATGGCCAACAAGGCTTTGTACTGTGGTACTAAAGCATTTCGGGGTTCAGTCAAAATTTTTACCAACATATCCTCTGTCAATGACTCAAAGCTTACAATGATAGGCAGTCTACCAATAAATTCTGGAATCATTCCGAACTCTATCAGGTCCCTAGCTTCACATTCGTCCAGTAGTCGATCTCTCTCAATGTTTTCTTCATGAACTTTATCACTATCCGAACTCGGCGATTGATCATAGAGCTCCATTTGGGTGGCTTTTCGCCTAGAGGCGGGTTCATCATTGGACGGAAGACCAAAGCCTAAATATTTTTGCCTTTTTCTTCTACCGATTATTTTATCTAAGCCATTGAAAGCTCCCGATGCCACAAACAAAATGTTGCTTGTGTCCACTTGAATACTTTCGGACCTCATTTTTCTAGCATTTTTTTCTGGCACATTCACAATAGTTCCCTCTAAAATTTTTAATAACCCTTGCTGAACTCCCTCGCCGCCTACATCTCGCAATTGATGCACTCCGGGAACAGAACCAATCTTGTCCACCTCATCCAAAAACACAATACCTTGCTGACATTTTTCTACACTATTATTTGCATCCTGTAGCAGCTTGGCTATTACTGATTCAACATCTTCACCGACATAGCCCGCTTGGGTCAAAGTGGTACAATCGCAAATGGCAAATGGCACATCCAAACATTTGGCAACAGTTTGGGCCAAAAGGGTTTTGCCCGAACCAGTGGGTCCCAACATTAAAATATTACTTTTGTCTAATTTTAAATCATGCTTGTCCGTGTATAAAATTTGACTTCGACTTAAGCGGTTGTCTTCACTTTGTTGGCGCTCTTGCTGGACAATAGATTGTTGTTTGAGCTGCTGAAAGCGTTCGTGCGACGAGAAGAACATGTTGGATATAAAGCCCATTTCTGGGTCTCCATCTTTGGGCGCTGATTGGGATGTTTGAGGCTTGTTGGCTTGAGATTGGCTTAAATTGTTGTAAATTCGTTTGTAGTGATTGTAGACTGCTACGGAAATGACTTTTTTGGCTTTTTGTTGACCGATAATAAATTTATCGAGGAATTCGAAGATTTTTTTGGGTGGTGGAGGTGGTTTTATTTGGCTTTGCTCTTTGGGCTGATCTTGCTCTTTTGGCTGTGCACGATCGTTCGTCATGTTCTGCATGCTTCGTCTGTCCTCGGACATGACGACAAAAAAGTGGTTACATTTATCGCATTTGACAAAGCGGGATAAAGAAATAGCCGTATCAACATGGGTACATAAGGCACCGCATTTTGGACAGTTAAAAACTCGTTTTCCTCCTGATGAAGAGCCTCCAGAAGTACCATTCGAAGACGAGTAGACCGACCCGGATTGATTAGAACCGTTTGTTGGTGAATTTGAACTGCTCATTTGAGCCATTTCATTTTTATTGTGCAAATGAGAATTGGGTTTCAAAATTCGGGCTATTTCTTCGACATTATTATGGATATCATCATCGCCGGAATTGCCACCATTATGTGAACCACTCGTGCTCTTACGTGTCAAATAAATACTGCTGGTTGTTATAGTTTTATACAATGTTTGGTACTTTTTCCTGTCACTGATCTTCCATATTCTATTCAAGCTAATTATTTTTGCCGCCTGCATCTAAAATTTTTTTTTTCAAATTTTATTATTAATTTTTATTCTTGAGAAAAATAATGAAAATATTATAAGCTATTTATAATAAATTTAATTTCAAACTGATGTATAATAAGAGAAAAATAATTGAATAAATTTTAATAAAATAAAATATCCGAGTAAAATATTTGACCGAAAAATTATGAAAAATAATATTTTAAAATTCTTTAAAAATTAGTTCATTTTTATTTTACCAGAAAATTTACATTTTTATTTTTAAGTGAGATTTTTGATTATTTTAACTTAAGCTTTTTTCGCATATATTTAGGAACCTTTTCAGTTGATTTTTTTGATCTGTTTTTAAAAATAAGATTAGCCGAGATCCTAATAAATTATAAAAATTTATGTTTAGAAAAATTGACGAGCTTGAAGAGCTAAGGAAAATATTCATTAAATGTTTTAAAGTATGAATATTTTAAATTGATGAGAAAAATTTAGGTTTAGGAATATTAAATTCATAAGGAATACATTTTTTAATTAAATGTTTTTTTCTTCTCAACAAAATAAAATTTCATTAATTAAAGAATGTTAACAAATCTTTTGTGAATAAAAATCCAATGAACACATTTTAAAAAGGAGTTTATTTGCTCTAAAATATTTTTACTTTAAACAAAATGATTGATTAAAAAAGTTACAGTCATCGCAAAAATTTGCGTTAAATGAAATAAGCATATTAATATTAAAAAAAGTTTTTAAAAGAAAGTTATGAAAACTCAAAGAAAATTAAAAGAATTTCATATTAAATGAGAAAAGTCACTAAAATCCAAACTATCATAATGCGAAATTTAGAATTTTTGAAATTTTACTTATATTAAAGCATATTTTTAGTCATTATTTTATTTAGTTAAACTTTTCTTTTAAAATAATGTTTTTGTGTGGTTAAATATGATTTTCTAAATCATAACTGTTTTTTTTTTTTATTTCATAACTGTTCTTTTTGCCTCTGTTGCTGAATTCAATAAAAAAATTCACAATTCATATTACTTAGAAAATCTTTTGATTAAAAAATCATTAAGCTAATAAGTGGTTTTTTGAATAAAATAAACTTCGATACCATAAAATTTTTTTCAAATTTCATCAAAATTGACTTTTTAAAGCCAAATAAATTAATTCAGTAGTCAATAAAATTTTTCAAATATTGGATGAATTTTTTTAAATAGATTGACAAAAATGGAAATATTTTTAAGTCTCAACAAAGCTTCAAATGGAAAATAAATCAATTAAAACAAAAAATTTAAATTTTAATGTAACTAAGAAGTTCTTAGTTTGAAGGAGGAAAAATTTTAGCATCCTATTTAAAAAATGTTTTTGTATCGCGCAAATAGAGCAATTCCGATGGATGCTACCGCTACTGCCAAACCAGCAGCAACATATCCCGTATAGTTCGAATTGTTTTTGATGACTATTTTTTTCTCGTCGTTTTTGGTCACACCACTCAACATTTTTTGATACATCTTTTTCTCACTTTCATACTGAATTTTGTGTTTTGCCTGAGCTTTAAGTAGTTCTTTTTTGATGTCCTAAATCAAATAAACATTATTCAAATAATTCAACTTTTTTTTTTTTTGCTTACACTATTGTTAGGGTCTAATTGAACAGCTCTACTCAAAGATTTAACAGATTCTTCAGTTTCACCCAGTTGTAACAAAACTTTTCCTCTGATGTATAAACCTTTAATATGACTAGGCTGTGCCTGTAGGACTTGTTCAAGACTTTCTAAAGCTTGTCTTAACTCGTTTTGCTTGAAAAATGCAAGAGCTGTGTTCATTAGCAATGCTTGAGATATTTCTAGGAATTTGTCCAAATCTTGGTCAGATTCGTCGCCTCGCAAACTTTCCTCTCCGAAATATCTCAGTCCTTTTTTGTATGCATTTGTAGCTTGAAAAAAGTCCTGTCTGTTAAAGTGAAAATTTCCTCTCATTTTTTTGGCCTCACTTAAATTTGATCTAAAATTTGGCTATTCAAAGAAATTTTTAGACTTACGCTAGAGACAATCGCTCAACAGGGTTCATTTTATTTATTTCATCTAAATCTCGAATATCTTTGAGTTCAATTTTATAGACAAGATCTGCTTTGGGTGGAATATCGGGCTGCTTTCCCAAATCTCCAAAAGCCAATCTCGATTCAGTTATCATTTCACACAATTCATTTTTGTCCATGAGACTAACAACCATATCCATTGCGGATATAACATCGCCATCTCCGAGTATAAACTGCAAATTGTCGCTATGGTCAACCAATTTTTCAGGATCATCTTTCAAATAGGCTTCATAGCTGACTGTTACCATTTGTCCATTTGATGGACGACCGGCACTTGAATCACCGTATTTTAAAATTTTCTTCAACAATGCATCACTTCCTAAAATTTTTTCATATTTCTCATTTTCAATGACTCGTTCAGGCTCTTTTTCTAATGCTTCCTTTAAATCTTCTTGAGTATTTTGTTGGACTTAAAATTTTTTCTTTTAAATCAAATGCTGGAATAGTAAATTTTAGAACAAAAAAATATTTAACAAAAATTAAAAAAACCCTATCTCTTTAAGTTCAAAATTGGTTCTGTTAATGTATGAGGGCTCCCATTTTTTTAGATATCAATTTTACTTCTTGTATCTAAAATTTTTTATTATATCAAAAAAATACTAATTAGTAGCCCCTTTTTTTTAATTTGTTTTTTTGATTTTTTTTTTAAGAGAAAGTAAATAAAGCTCTGATTGCAATTCCTAAAAGAAAAAGAGAAGGGCCTCCTCAAAAAATAAACCTAACATAGCTCTAGATGAAAAACTACAAAGCTAAAGATCAGAATAAAGATAATTTTCTTTTATTTTTTGCTTTCTTTATGCATTTTCCTTTTTTTTTTCAATTGAATAATCAAAAAAAAAAATGAATTCCTGTATTTTTTGCAATAATTTGATAAATTATTTGATACTATGCAAAAATTTAGATACTTTTTAATGAATTTAATACTTAATTAAAATATTTTTAAAAATTATATTATGATAGCTTATTTTTTTAAATACAATAAAAAAATGGAATACAAAGTAAGAACTAAAGTCATGTATCAGTTGATAATTCATTAAATCACCTAAATTTTTTAACTCAATTATTTGCAAAATAATTTAAAATGCTATTTTATAATGTGTGAGCTTTTTAGGAAATTTTCAACAGGGTGTATTTAGGTGACTCATTAAATATATCAGCTGATAAAATTTACATAACCAATTTTTAGAATTTAATAGATAGAATTTTTTTTATTTTTTTTGTTTCTAAAATTCACTTTGACCAATTTTTTTTTATTTTTATTTTTACCTTGGATTAGCTTTGAGCTAATCTCTTGACTTAAAGCGTCAATTTCATTTTTAATAACGCTATCCGTAATTTCATATTCTTTATCTAAATTTTCATCATCATCTTGTTTGGTTTTATTTTCATCAACGTAATCATTAGTGACTGGAGATGTAACATATGAAGATGCTTCGGATGATAAATTTGTGACTATCATAGATTCTGTATTTAAATTATCCTGATTTTTTTCACCTTGTTCGTAAATTTTTTCCACTTCGGCACATGGTTCGGTCAAAATTTGTGATTGAGTGAGCAGCAAAGTCGATTTGGTTATTTCATCCTCCTTTTGATTAGTGCTGTCTTCATTCTCAAAATCAGTTGTATCCGTTGGTGGTGGTGGTGAACTTGGATCTTCGTGGTTTCCATGAACAGGATTCATATCAACTGGTGATTCGGTTAGTTGATTTTCTTTTTGCATATTTTGAACTTCATCTATTATTGACTGAATCATCTGGTTGTCTGCAGACTCGCCAGGCTTTGATTCAAAATCCATGTTTTCAAAATTGTCCACAGACTCAGTTAATTTTTGCTCAGAATTTTCTGTTTTACTTTGCTCAGCCTCTGAATTTTCCGGCTTCGGGTCTGACTCGTGTGGAAGAGAATTTATCTGGACAATTGACTCAGTCAGATCAGTGTTGTTTTCTTCATTTTTTGCTTCACTGTCTGAATTAGAATTATCTTCAGCAATGGGTTGAGTAAACTGTTCTTCGTTATAATTATTGCCTTCAGTTTCAGGCGAAACATAGACCATAGATTTGGCAAGACTACTTTTTTCATATTCGGATACCTCATCAACAGGTTCATTTTGCTTTAGATCAGTATCGTATGGCTGTATATTAACAATAGAATCACTTAAGCCATTTTTTTCCTCTGAAGGTAAACCTTGGTTCTCGTTTTGTTGTGAATCTTCACCTTGATTTTTTGTCTCTAATTTTTGCTCCGAATTTTCAATAGTGGTATCTGGCTTTTCGTTTTTTTCCAAGTTTTCGTTTTCCATAATTGATAATATACTCTTTATCTAAAAATGTCCTTCAAAATTATTTATCAAGGGCTGGATATTGCGAATAAAATAAAAGAGAATAAACAGCTAAGATTTAGTTTTGGGAATACACAAATGCACATAATAGAGAAAGCTTTTTTTATATAAATATTATTATTTTTTATGTAATAGAAATAAAAATTTGCAATATTTTCAAAATTTTTTCCTGGGTGTTCATCTCATATGAAAGCTGTTCACTTTACTTTAACAATGCTGAACTAAATTGCAAATTTTTGCTCTTTTTATTTCAAATTTTAGCTTACATTTTGAAATATTTCAAAAAATATTCTGGAAAGTATAATTTTTGAATAAATTAGCTAGTTTTGAAGTCATAAAGAAAATTAAATAAAATGGAAGACGACTTCAAAAATCGACCTCGCGGCTTCAGCTATGGTTTTGGAAATTTTGGTTCCAATGTAAAATTTGGCTTCAATGAAAACGATGATTTTTTTCACTCGTTTTTTCACCATGACTTTGACCAAATGTTTCGTGATATGGAAAACTTTATGAACAGTGTCAACTTTCCTGTCATGTCAAATATAGAATACATTGAAAGTAAGTTTTGTCAATTTTAAATTTCAATCGAAACCTTTTGATTTTTTCATGTAAAATGATTTTATTAATGATAAATTAATGAGATCTGAACATAATGTGTCTTTTTAAAGGAATTTAAAAATTTTTATTATTTCAAAAAATATTTTTTATCCTAAAGCAACATAATAAAAAGATGTCAAATAAAATATGCAGTCAAGATAATGAGATCTTTGACATGAATGAAGCTTTTCAAAATAATAATTCAAATTTTTTAAAGGCCCTCAAATAGATGAACCAGATTTTCGAAAAACTGGTCATGAAAAACCTGAAAACTTGAGGAATATGTTCTTAAAGCCTCCTGAAGAGGATAACACACAAGCTGGAATTGTTGGTAACAAGCCACAATTTCAAAGATCTTTGGTAAGAAGATACTAAATTTTTTTTTTTGCTAAATTATCAATTAAGTATGATAACTTCTTTTTTGAACCATCTAATGTAAATTATGACCAAAGCGAGCCACCAAAAGATATCAACAAATATTTTAAACGAGACTCATCTCATAAAGACTTTGATTCGAGTCTAAAACCCGTATTCACTTCACCTACTGTAGTTACATCGGGACAAAGTTGCAGCATTCGACGTATCCAAAGACCTGATGGAGTAGTTTTTTTTTAAGATAAAATTTTATTTTTCATTTTAATCTAAATGTATAGAGTATTGAGGAAATAAAAACGGTTCGAAATTCAGATGGAATTGAGGAAAAAACTGTGACAAGGATGATTGGAGATTAAAAAATTAATCAAACTTTAGAAACAATGCTATCGGACAGTGATCACTTCCCAATACTTTAGACCTTATTAAATTATCGACCAAATTTGGTTTAAGCTTCTCGGACATAACAAAATAATCCAGCCTCCAGCCCACATTCTTTTCCCTTGCATTCCTGAAATAGCTCCAGTAAGTGAAAGCATCAGTCTTTTTTGGATATAAATATCGAAACGAGTCAAAATAGCCATCTGATAAAATTTTTGTAAAGCATTCTCTTTCTTCAAGTGTAAAACCGGCGGACTTTAAGTTTGAATTTGGATTTTTAATATCGATTGGATTATGGGCCACATTCAAATCCCCGGTCCATATAACTGGTTTTTCGGATTCTAAATTAGCCAAGTATTTACGAAATTCAACTTCCCATTCCATTCTATAGCTCAAGCGAACCAAACCTCTTCCAGAATTAGGGATGTCTAAGAAAAAACTTAAGTCGTTTTCATAAATTGATTTAATTACTAAAAATACAAGTATTAATCAAATAAAACTTTTCATATTCTGCACAAACAACTCTTCCTTCATTATCGTGTTTCTTTAAATCTTATTTTATATTAATTTAAATCAAAAATTTTTTTTAGTTTTATTAATTTACTCATTCCATAAGAGATTTTGATGGGTTTTTGTTTTGTCATTAGACCTACACCTGAATAACCCTGAGTATCGCCTGAAAGCCAATAGCTAAAATACCCTGGTAGACTTGCTTTTGGTGGAATTTTCGACTTATCACATTTTGTTTCTTGGCAACAAAATATATCCGGATCTTCTGCTTTTAGGTAATCCAGGCCACCTTTCTGATTAAAAAAGTTCTATCAAGAAATTAAAAAAAAATCTAATACATCTAACCATGCCCGGATCCCATTAATGTTCCAAGAAACAATTTTAAAATTGTATTCTTTGTCATTTGATGGTTTTTTAAACTCTTCTTGGTCATATTTTGACGGTAAATCTTCTTTTGTTGTCTTTTTTGAAGATTTTTCAATAATGACCTCTTCATCATTTTTTTCACTATCATCTTCCTTAGAGACGTCTTTTCGAGACTTAGTGGTATCATTTTCTTCTACTTTAGGTGAAATTTCTAGATCTAGTGTTGATTCAATAATATTTTCATCTTTATCAAGAGTAATAACTTCGTCATTGTCTTTTTTGCTACGTTTCGAAGCACTAAACGGGTCTTTGACTACTGGAGACTTTGATACCGAGGATTCAGCCTTTAATTTTAATTTTAAAAAATGCCTTTTTGGTTAAAAATTACTTTTCGTTTAGACTTTTTTGGTGGCATTTTTATTTTGTTTGCACAAAAAAGTTTTTTAGATTGTTCAAAAGAATTGTATCTAAAATAAAATTCAAATTGTTGAATTTTGAGACGATTCCAAATTTTTCCAAAATTAATCAACATGTCAATCCTTAATTAAAATTGGAATTAGTGAGCATCAAAATTTAAATTTTCATGCCGATACTTGTTTTTTTTTTTGAATAAAATGTAAAGAAAATTTTTTGAAACTAAGCAATTAACATTTTTTTTAAAAAAGCAAATCTATAATAATTTTTAGTCAATTTAAATAATTTTTTGATTGAATAATTGAGTCTTATTAAAATTTACTTAATTTTCAAAAAAAATTAAGATTAATAACTATTAATTGGGATTATTCATTAAACTAATCAAGTTTTTTTAAATCAATTTCATAAATTTTAGATTGTAATTTAAAATTTCATTAATGACTCGTTAAATGAAAAAAACTATGTTTTTTAATTTTTAAAAACTTATTTTTAAATTTGTTGTCGAATAAAATTTTAATTTAAACAAAAGTGTTCTATAGCTGAAACAAGCAAAAATATATTATTAGGGACAAAAAATTATACAAATGAAGAAACAGAAAATACTTGAAAATTTAATTCGAATCTAATTTAGATTTTTCAACTTGCAATTTTTCTAATTTATTTAATAAATAAAATTTACATCAGAAAGATATTTGGTTGTTTGTTTCTGAATTTTGGAAAAATGTATTTGGCTTGTACAGATTTATCGAAACAAAATCACAAACATGAATCTGAGATTTCTAAAAGAAGCGAAATCAATATTTATTTTAATATTTTGAGACATTAATTCCAAAAGCAATTAAAAATATTAATTATTGAGCATTTTCAGTCGGTCTAAATTATCTAATATTTATCAGAGCTAAGATTGGATTTAATTAAGAAACTGAAAAAAAGAAAATATGTTTTGAATTAGGCATCCAAATTAACAAGAGAAAATATGTTCTTGAATTTTTGAGAAATATGGGCAAAAACTGAGCTTTAAAACTTTGGTTAAATATCACATATTTAACCATTGATTGTAATCCTGATTAGCAATGTTTACATCGCTGAGAATGCATTTAATTAACATAAGGTTTAATTAAGCACCTAAATGATCAGCTAAATTTTCTCTATCACCCCGTTGGATCTAAGGTTTTCCTTTTTTTAAAACGTTCTGCTAATTGAAAGGTCTGGTATTTAAATGGTTTGGTGTTTTTGTTTCAAATTGCTTTGCATTCTTATTTAATGCATATTACTTGGGCCTTGTATAAAAACCAACTGAAAAAATATTTTTGTCTTTGATACTTTAATTTTTTTAATCAATATATGAATTTTATGATCAAGGTCTCTACAGAATTTCATGATAAGTCAATTAACTCTTCCTTTTCAAAATTAGCAAAACAATATCAAAATATTTAATTCAAAAATTCAAGTAAATTAAAGAATTTAAATTAAAAGATTTTTATTTTTAAAATTAGTTTGAAATTTTTTTGATTATTTTTTCCTTTTAATAACCGAAGCTACAATATTAGTTGTTGTGCATATAGAGTTTAACTTTTGATGTGTGTTCAATTCCCCAAATAAATTTTTAATTAAAAAAGTTCCTAATAAGCTTTATTTTTAATATTACCAAAATTTCAATAAATATTTATTTAACTGGGAACTGATTAAAAATTTCCTAATTTAATTTGTCTATGAGCTCTTTTTTTGGCATAGCAAATTGGTTCTTGCTCATATTAGAAAATCTTATCGAATTTAAAAAATCAATAAACATTTTAATTGTAAATTTTAGCCCCAAGGCGTTAGTAAAAGTGAACGCTTAATCAAAATGATTGCTTAAATATACACGTAGGCAACAAGAACACGAGGAAATTGGATATGTAACCGAATAATCTATTCCAGGGAATTTTTTCTAATAAATTTTTATCTTTTAATCTTGAAAATGATAGATAAATTGCGCTAAATAAAAACAGATATTTTTTTTAATGGAATTTTTCAAAGAAAGTTTATTTTCCGCATTAATTGCCTAAGTTTTCCATCATCATTCGAGAGTGCTGTTTTTCACTACAACTTCTGACAATTAATTCAAGTTTTTGAGTAAGATGGGTTCAATTCATGTTGAGCGTCGGGAAAAACTCGTCAATTGCTTTTAACTCGAAAACAATTTCAATTTGAAGCCCGACTAAATTGACTATTAGACTAGATTTAATAAAAAAATTAGATTTTGTGTCGATCTATTGAATTTTGAAGATTCAGCTTCTAGTTTGAAGCGTTCATTAATTCATTAATTTAATTAGCCAAATAAATTTTGAATTATTTCTCATATTAATACTTAAGAATTTTAAAATTTAAATCAATAATTTCTTTTTTTTTTAGTATTTTTTGCCAAAATAAATCAATTACATTTGACTGATTTTTACTGTGAGAATGAGTCAAGGGTTTTTCAAGTATCATTAGGAATTAATCAAGAAAGAGCATAAATTTTTACTCTCTGATTATTTGTATTCGATTTAAATTTAAACAAGCATAATTAGTAAGTATTTATTTTCATGATATTTTTTCAATGATGCCAATTTTAACCTGAACAAAAGAAGGAAAAATAAATTAAGATCGAACAATATGTCAAATGAATATCTACTTATTTGAAAATTTGAATAAGATTATCGATTTTTAGCTCAACTATTTTAAAAATAACATAAAAAAGATTGTCTTTCTGTCGAGAGAAAAGAAAATTTCGCTCAGAGCTTTATATAAGGTTATTTTTGGTTTGCTATTCAATATCATCCATTTTAAAATGTTAAAGATTTTTTTAAAAGTGACACTTGATTTGCCAAGAGGAATCAAAAACTTTGACGCGCGTCAACTCCAATGATTCTACTAGGATTTATGAAAATAAAAAAAGTTAAGGAATTAAAATTCAGAAGTGACAAAACCATTTAGACAATTAAGTACCATAAAACAATAGGGATTTGTGGTTAAATGATTTTTTAGTGCGTATAATCACGAGATAGTAAGACCCAATAGATAATAAAATCTAATATGGAAATATTTTCAAATTAATCAAAAGCAACATTGATTCCCATTATGTTGCCAAGTCCCAAATCACATCACTTAATGTTACATTAAATGGTAAGTTTGATAGAAAATGTTCTGGGGGTAGCTTTTGTATAATGATATCTTTTCTCTTGATTTGTCAGTTTTTTCAATCTAGTCACAATCAAAATTATTTGTTGTTATCATTCTATTTATAAAAACGATTTGATGAAGGAAAATGCCAAAATGAAACAAAAATTGAAGATTGTTGAAGCTTCCTTTAATTAAAGTAAAATTCTCCTTTTTCATTAATTATTTTTTATGCATTCCACTATTTTTTGTCATTTTATAAAACAAATTTAGATAAATAGAAAACATTAATAAGTTTTAAATTTAGATTTTTCGTATGAACAACGCTTTTAAATTATGTTGATTTTTACTTATAAGATAAGATATTTGACGATAAGAAAAATAGATTTCAAATCTAATAATATTAATTTTAAATTTTAATTTAGATTGCTGCGATTAACTAAAATTTAATTTTTTGTTAAAAATTTTCTTTGAGAATATATAAAAACATCAAAATATCGAAAAAGTTGAAATTAAAAAATTTGATCTCTAAATGAAGCGATAAACAAGTCATTTTGACATCAAAAAACAAATTATTTTTTCATAAAGAAAATCCACTGGAGTAATACTAATTTTAATTAAGAAATTTATTCAATAATTTTTCAAAGAGGGGAAACAGTTTATTTTTATTATAAACATGCGGAATGTTTTTCTGAATATCGTTCTCTAGATATTTATGAAATTAAAATAAGATCGATTCCCAAAAAAAAAATTAGTGTCTAAAATGTATCAAATAAAACAGTTGTATATTTTTCTAAACATTATAATTTGATTTAAATTTTACGATCAGAATTTTTATTTATCCTTGCTATTCAAGAATATTTTTCAAAATTAAGAGAAATTTTATAGTATAATTTGAACTTGTATTTTTTAGCAAGACTTATTTAATTTCTTTAAAAAAATAGTATAAAGAGGACCACTGTCAGCCTCCCTTTTAGCTCCGTGTTGAATTTTTTTGGCGAATAAAATTAAAATTACTTTTTAAAATAGATAAATATAAATTTAGAGATTAAGAAATTTGAATGTGTAATGCGACTAACTCTAAAATAATATCATTTTTCAAAAATTGAAATTTTAAATTGATTTTTTATTATTTTTTAAATATCTTTTTAAAGCAATCAAAAGAGCTTTAAATTTAATTTCAAAAATTAAAATTAAAGAAAAAATAAATAAAAATGGAATTTTTTTAATTAAATTTCAAATAAGCCTCAATTTTGTTTTATTTATAAAAATACTTATTCAATTTATTTCATTTCTGGCAAAAATTTTTCCTTTAAAAATCAGTTCTCATACTCATAATTTATTGAGTATTTTTGTTCAAAAAATAGATAACTTTTGACAACTTTGTCATTTAGGTAATTATTATTGATTGAATATGATGCAGGAAATTTCTATAAATAATGTTGAAAGCTAAACAAAAATAAAATTATATTATAAACAGTAATTTTTATTAATTATAAAGAAAATAAATTTAATTTTTTTTTTAAATTAAATAAAAAATTATCTTGTTTTTTATTCTACAAAATAAAACCAAGTAAATCAGAATATTATTTAAAAAAATATGGTAATTTTGAGAATAGATCAATTCAATGAAAAAATCCATAGAATTTGAATCATAAAATTTTATTGATAACAAAAAAAAAAAATTTTCTCAAGCATGACTGGATCATAACTGATGATATCATTACCATTGTTCACTATACAAAAAATTTTTTTTAAATTTTATTAATTCAAGTTTAATCCAAGATGTATGTTCAACGTGATAAGGTTAAAATAAAAGAGTAAAAAACTAAAAAAAATAATCTAAATAAATTTTGTTCTTTGTTTTCCAAAAATAATAACTAAAATTAATGATATTTTTTATTTTAAAATATTTAGATTATTTCAATTAGTGTGAAATTTTTTAGTTTTTTTAATAAAAATTGAGATTAAATTTTGATTGTCAAGATTATAAAAATTCTTAATTCATTTAAAAATTGTTAATGTATCAAAACGAATGAATTTATCTTGATTTTTTTTAGATCGAATTAAAATAGAATGCAATTTAATAAAAAAAATGGGCTAAACCGATTAATATAAGCTGGATCGGAATTAACTCATCAAACAACGAAATTAACAAAAATAAAAAACTAGATTAGAATCTATTTTTTTCAAAGCCAAATTCAAACAAGATATAATCGGCCATAAAATTAAGCGAGAATTAAATTAATTTGAAGAGCAAAATTCCTAAGGAAACTAAACAGGGAAACTTGAATTAATTAATCAATTATTGATTGTTTATATCAGTTTCCTCAATTCTTTAAACAAATTAAATTCAAGTATACCCTCGTTTCTATTTCATTTAAATCGTTTGACTCTAAACAAACATTGGTAGAACTCGATTTCAATTAAAAACTTAATCGATTTTGATAGATCGAAGCGAATTTTTGAGGACTTGCAGCCATAGAATGCAATAAAGTGCAAGTTTTCATTTCTTGTTTTTGAGCTTGTTTTGTTTACTAACGAGCTATGATTTATTGTTAGTTCTATTCTTCCAAAAGATTACAACAATCTTAAAAGATAAAAACACAATTTTGCACTCATATACCCTATAGTAAAAAGCATGAATTTAATCGAATTAATCAATGGAAACAAATTTAATCTGAGAACATTAAATAAAAATTTTTACATATATTCAAATCGACAAAATGCTTACAAAACTAATCCACAAATCAATCAAGTTCATCAATTTTAAAATCAAAATCAAAGTTTTTATATTTTTAATATTGACAATATTTATTCCGATTTCTCGGTCGTCTTTACTAATAGGTATTGTATTCACATTTTACTATTTTCTAAAAATTATTTTCATAATTTTAATTTAATTTTTAATTTTTTGTTCATTTGGAGCTTAAAAAGTGGCACTGAATTTAAAAATCAATCATAAAGCTAACAAAAAAAATTCCATTCTAATAGTCTAACATAAGTTTTGGAAATAAAATCTAAAATTAAATTTTCATACATTTAAATTTTTTTGCACAAACTATATCTATGTTATGCTTTTTTCATTTTATGATGAATAATTTTCTGTTTTGTGGCAGAGCATCGTCAAACCAAAAATATTTCACAACTTTGCTCCTGTGACATCAATATCACTGAATTAGAAAGAAATGTATAAATATTTTAACTAATTGTATGTTAGATAGTTTTTAATTGTATTTAATAATAACCAAACATGGTTAGAAGATTTCTAAATATAAGTTATTTTAACTAAATTTGGTTGTCTGTCAAAAATTTCAAACTCTAAGCTCTTAATAAGCTTTAATTTTAGTTATTTAATATAAAAAGGTAGTGAAAGTATTAATTGATGGATAAAATCATTACGGCTGTCTCTAAAATACCAAACTAAACTAGGGAATACGGTACGGAATGCAACTTGCTGAAATATGAATTTTATTATTTTGGATTTTCATGAATATTTTATTTCAATTTTGGAAGTTACACTTCTAAAATACAGAATATACTCAGGATAAAATATTTATTTAACAACTAATTGATTAAAAAGATTAAAAAATTAAAAATTATTTTTAAAATTTTTTTTTGGCTTTTATTTTTGTCAATTTTTGATTTCAAACTGGATTCTGTATAAATGATTCAATAAAAATATTTTTTGTTTCTGTTTCGTAAACTTAGTATTCCAGAAATAGCTTTTGGAAACAATCAAGCAGTAAAACCTTAAATGTATTAAACATTCGGTAGACTTCTTAGGAAATAGTTTAGTTTTCTAGAACCATTCTTTGATTCCTTCATGTTTCCATGTTCTAAAGATATTCTTTAGCCATTCTTAAAAAAAACATTTCCATTCCATTCCATTAACATTCCAACAGTTCCGTTCCGCTCCAACCATTTCTTTCCAACTATTCCATTCCGTTTCATGCGTTTCATTCCAATATACCCATTCTGTCAATTTCTGCAATTCCTAGTTTGAAAGTAATGGAACGGAATGGAACGGAATGGTAATGGAATGGAATGGTTTTTTTTTAAATGCGTCTCAATTCCGTTCTTCTTTTAGGAACGGAACGTTTCACTTTTGCAAGAACCACTGTATTACTTTGAAAACTAATTCGCGCAATAAAAATTGAAAATTAATTTTTGGTGTCATTGGATTGAAATTGGATAAGGGTATGATAAAAATTGAATTTCAAATTCGAGTACTGCACCAAAATAAAAATATTTCATGTTAATTCAGTAGATAAATTGAAGTTTTCTAGCAAAATTTACAAATCATTCTTGATAATTATTGATAGAAAGATTTTATTTGTTGTTTACATAATAAAACTTAAGCCATGTTTAAACAAGAATTATGAATAATTCTGCATCACTAAAATTTTTTGCAGATTTTAAATTAAGAATTAAAATTAAGCAATGAATGTTTAGATAAAATTAAAAAAATTAAACTTAATTAAATTTAGAAATTTTTCTAATTAAATACTTTGAACATGATCAGGAGATTTTAATCATAATTAACTTCAATTTGCTATACCAAAAATTAAAGTACAATTTCAGCTTTAATAGCCGAAAAATTTTAATTTAAAATATTAGATCAACAGTGATTATTCTTAGATTTCTGAGTCTAGATGGCTGACGAAAATCTTAAAAAAATCATTTTAAAATAAATAAGAAATTAGTTATAAGTTAAAAATTAAATGATGAAAATCGATCACATTTTGATTTTTCAATTAGAATGTTTAAACTTATATTTTAGCTCGCAATTGGTATCTACTTAATACTGAATACAGTCGCCTCTGATTTTATATTAATAAATTTAAATTTTGTGCGAAAGCGAGCGGAAAATTTTTAATATTTTTTCTTTATTTGACTTTTTAATAAGCTTTCTTTATTTAAAGTTAAAGTTCTCTTTTGTGCCGAATTCACCAAATCCCACTTAAAATCTTAAATAGAAATTTTTATAATTTTAATATTTTTTTGTTCAAAAATTCACAATGCCCTAACTAGAAAATTTGAATAATAATTTCTTTTCATAGGAGGTCTTTTCTCGCTCGATAGCCAAAATGGAACTGTAAATTACGAAACAGATGAAGAAATTATATTTAAACACGCAATTTATATATCAAATCAACTCAAAAATACCCTTCACAATACACTACCGTATTATCCGACTTTACTTCACAAAATAGTCCATGTTCCTGAAAACGATAGGCTAAATACGATCAAAAAAAGTAAATTAGAAAAATAAGTAGCCCATTTTTTTTATTAATTAATCTTATTTAGTATGCAAAGAAACTCATGGAAACATGATTGCAATAATTGACCCCAGACTTGGATCGTTTAAACTTTATTCGCGATCGTTGAGTGAAAATTTAGATTTGATCCATTTTGATATTGAGCAGAATTCTGAACCAAGTTATTCGTTTAATCTTTTTCCAGCATTGGACGTTATTTGCCAAGCATTTTCAGATTTGATTAAAAAATTTGAATGGAAACACGCCGCTATTATTTACAATTCTGATACTAATTTAGACAACATTAATTGTCTGCTTACCGGTCCAGGTAGATCAATAGCTAAATTGGACATTGCTATGCGCATGGCCAATCACAGATTCGAATACAGGTCCATTCTTAGAGACATTTCCAGCCGAACTATTAAAAATATTATCATTGATCTTAATCCAAAAGAAACAGAGGCAATGCTGAAAATGGCACTGCAACTTGGCATGATCAATTCGACATTCAACTACATTTTAACTAGTTTAGATGCAGAGACAATGAATTTAGATGATTTTAAATACAATCGTGCTAATATTACCACTTTTCGCCTGGTAAAATCTGAATCCGAATTTCACCGCAAAATTACCCTAAACTTAACTGATTATTTATTCCATAATTGGAAAGATAACGAGAAAAGCAATATATTGTTAAAGGTAAGATTAACTTTTATTGAAGCATTTTTACAAGAATTTTTTTGGAAAATTTAAATGACAAATTGGTCTAGAATAATTATTTGAGAAAAATCTTATTAATAGGCCAGATAAAATTGAAATAAATAAAATTTTTTCCAAAATTTTTAAAATTTCAATTTTAAAAATTCCCTGATTATTAATTATAAATTTTTATTTATTTTTTAATTTAGAATTATTCAGCAATTGAGAATTTTAATTTCCATTCAATTCCTATTTTTATAATATTGAATTCAAGAGAGTTTTGATTATGTATTTTTGGATCTAATCTCATCTTAATTCACCAGATATGAAACCAATTTAGGTCGAATGAATCAATATCAAAAAATTATAAGATCTGATGATCCAAAGGAAGATGATAATGTTTTAGATACAATTAAAAAAAAACAAAACTTGAAAAACAAATTAAAAGTTTAAAAAATTTTCGTTAACAAAATAAAAAGTATTTAATGTTCTTAAAAAAATAACAAGATAAATTTGTTTTAATTTACTATTTTTTCTAATGGTCACTGGTTAATAAAAATTGGGGAGTAATAAATAAACCAATAAATAAAATAAAATAAAAATATAAAGGCTAGTATTTAAATGGGTATTTATTAATAGAATTGGGTGTTTAGTACAAAATCACTTTTGGATATTAGATATAAAAATTGAGTGCTTAAAATATTGAATGAATGCTAATTAATTTAATTTATTCAAAAAATTACGCCAGGCTTGGCGATTTTAATTAAAATAATCAAGTATTTAAATGTTTATTTGAGGTCTAAAAAAATCAAATGAGTGTATAAAAATTCATTTAGAGTTTTAATTTATCTTAGTGGCTACTTGTTTAAATAAAAACAATATAAATATTCATATTAATGATTAGAAATTTAAAATTATAACATGAAAAGAAAAAGAATAATTATTACACAAAAGAATGCTTGCGCCAGAATATTACAGCAGTCAGGAGGAAAATGATGTTGAGACTGAGAAAACAATCCATGAATCCCAAAAGAAGAAAAGAAAAATGCCCATTTGGGAAATTATTCAAACATTTGACAACGCCGATGATGCAGAAAAAAGTATAGAAAAGGAAGGGTCAAAATGCACCAAATATGATACAGCTATAACGATGCTAAATTTTCTTAATTTATCTTATCAATAATATTATTAAATAATAATTCGATGTCAACTCATTTTTATTTTGGTAAGGGGTCCCTATACTAACTGAAGGAACTATTGATAAAGATAGAGTTTTCCATCTTTTTGGATTAGTAGTAAGTTCAAACTAAAAAACGGAGGATTTTGAATTTTTATTTTCAAGTGTTCGAATTTTTCTTATAATAATAATAATACTCAATAATAATTTTTATAATACTCGAAAATAATTTTTATGTACCCAGTTTTTATTGGGAAATTATTCATACATTTGACAACGCCGATGATGCAGAAAAAAGTATAGAAAAGGAAGGGTCAAAATGCACCAAATATGATACAGCTATAACGATGCTAAGTTTTCTTTATTTCTCTCATCAATAAGATTATTAAATAATAATTCATACTGATGCAACTTACAAGCTAGTTTATTAAGAGCTATACTAACTATACTAACTTTAGGAACTATTGATAAGGATAGAGTTTTGCATCATTTTAGATTAGTAGAAAGTTCAAATTAAAAAACGGAGGATTATGAATTTTTATTTTCAAGTGTTCGAATTTTTCTTATACCCAATTATGATTTTTAAACTACTCGACAATAATTATTTTGTACCCAGTTTTTATTTCTTTTTCAATAATTTTGACTAAAAATTAAATACCCAAAAAATATTTAGTTTTACACCCAAATAATTAATATAAATACCCATTTAATAATAATCTAAAAATATATATTAAATAAAATTTTTTTGAAATAAAAAAAAATAATTTAATTTAACCAAAATATCTAACTAATAAGCTAAATTGACAACGAATGAATTAAAGCTTTTACTTTCTCAATTTCATGTGTAATCCAGAGTTGGTCAAAATTCAAAGTCAAAGTTTGGCTTTAAAATTGAAGATTTAGTTTTCATTTAAGACAAGAATTTTGAAAAAAATAAAAAATATTAAAAAAAAATTGTTTTTATCGATAATGAACATAATTTAAATCAAAATCAATCAATTTCTCTTGCATTAAGTTAGCAAAAAACAAAAAATATCTTTTTGGATTTTTGTTTGTAAGTTTTGACTTGAAAAAGAATAAAAATTAAAGTTCAGACTTGACTTGAGCTTCATGACTTTGACTCTTGACCAACTCTGGTATAATCAAATATTGGGTCTCGCTTGTGATATGTGACCAAAAAAGAAAAAAAATATATAAAGTGTTAAAAACGTTTTTATTGATACAATTTCTTTTTTTTTCCTTAACTTTCAAATATTTCAAATATTTAAACATAGGTAAGCTGTAATTTTTTTATTTAAATTTATGTTTTTTTTTAATTCTTCTCTATTTTATTCTTTTTATTTTTACTTTATTCTTAACTTTATTTATTTTTGAATTTTTTTAATCTGAGGAGCTTATAAAGATAACTAAATTAATAAGTAAAAACAAAAAATAACTGAGCCATATTGCGCCATAAATTACATAAAATTTGTAATTTTACCTAAGATTGCCAAGAAACTTCAGATAATAGCAACTCTGTCTGATTTAATTTTTTTAGACTAGCAATGCTTTGTTATTCGACTCAATTTTTACTCTAGCATCTGCCATCAGAGAAGCTGAACAGGCAATCAGCTTAGTTGAAGGAAATGTTAGCTGTATTAGTTCGAAATCGCTCTCTTACGGAAGAAAATTTGGAACTTTCGTAGAACGAGTAGCTGTCCACGGTTTAACTGGTTTGATAAAATTTCAAAATAAACAACGAAGAGAGTTTGATCTTGACGTTCTACAGCTCAAAGAAATTGGTCTCTACAAGGTAAGCTAAACAGTGTTTATTTTTTATAAAATCTGATTCCAAAATTTAAAAATCCTTTTCTAGTGTGGAACATGGTCATCGCAAAAAGGACTTAATTTTACATTTTATGACGAAGTTTATGAAGATAATACTATAAATTCAAGAAAAAATAATTTTCGAGTGGTAACTTTAGTGGTAAGTTGATTTTTCAGAATTGATCAGCATCTATGGTCTATCATGAAATTTTTTTAATGAATTGAGCTTATAATTTTTAAGCTTATTATTATTTCTAATTCCATTTAAAATGCTTAATATTTTTTAAACAGCCTAGAGTGGAACAAACTTTGGTTCTCAAAGTCACCACTAAACTAGTAAAATTTTTTGCTTTATTTTATTTATTTTTGTTGGTTTTTCAAAAAGATTTTGAATTTGCTTGATAAGGTTTTTTCGGCTGCTTTTGTTGATGACATTTGCTTAGAAATTCTTTGGTTTTTCTTTTTGATGTCAAAAAATTTTAGATTAATTTGTGATCTTAAGGAGGAGCCTTATGTTATTGAAAAAGATGGAAAACTTCAGGGTTTTTGTATCGATATTCTTGATGAAATAGCTAATAAGATGAATTTTCGCTACGAAATTTATAAAGTCGCTGATAACCAATACGGCAATGAAGAGAATGGAAGTTGGAATGGAATGATTAAAGAGCTCGCTGAAAAGGTAAACAAATTATTTCAACTTAGAATTTTTGAAATCAAAAAAGTAGTATAAAAAAATTACGTTGTTTTTATCTAGGTTTTAAAATTTATTTGTCAAAGCCTGAAAATATTAAAATAAAAATGGAAGAGCAAAAATCTTTTAAAAGACAAAAGATGGTTTACTGTGGAATATTTTTATCTTTACTAATGAATTGGTCAATGCTTGATAAAATTTTCAAAGTTAAAATATTAAATTGATTATTGTGCTGAAAGTATCTAGATTATTTCCTGTACACACTTTCCTTTATAACAATGGCAATTTTAGAATTATTTTTTTCTAAAATTAAAGATTCCAATCAATATGTTTCTAAAACTCTTGAATAAGTGTGTATATTTGTCACCATCATTAGATAAAGTTTATAATTTTTTAAACAATTGACCTTTTTTGGACTAGTCCGTAATTTTTGCTGCGATATCCCAGAGTTGTTTAAGAGTCGCAAGTCTCAAATCAAGTCCAGGTCTTTTTTTTTTTCTAAAGTCCGAGCCAAAGACTTTTATTTTATTTTTTTAAAAAATTCCAAGTCTGGGCTTTAAAATTTTGAACACTGATGAAGAATTGTGAAGACTTTTATGCTAAAATTGCAAGAAAATTCTGAAATATGGCAAATCTATATGCATTAGACAACCCAAGAGTATATAAATTTTTTAATACAAAGCCTGATCTAGCAAATTTAAAAAAAAAGTCCAAGCCAGGACTTTTTTCTATGACTTGGACTTTATTTTGGGACTTTTAAACAACTCTGCGATGTCCTAATAACTAGAATTATAGGCCCATCAATACGACGTTAGAAATCTTAATAGCTTTAATCTATAATTAATTGAATTTAAAAAAATTAAAGTCATATTCAAAAAGACGAAAGTAAAAAGCAAAAGAAAATCATTATAATTAAAAAGAATTTAATGCATTTAATCTTAAGAAATTAAAGAGAACCGGTTCAAATGTCTTAAATTTTTTAAATGAAAATGTTTTCAAATTATTGTAACTATCAAATTATCCAATAAAAAAAAATTGATTGATAAATGGAAAGAAATTATCTAAATTCAGTGCTTCCTTAACTTTTAATGATTACCCTTAACGAATTGCTTTTGCTGGGAATGGTTTTTTCAAAGTTTAAACTAACAAAAAAAATTAATTAGCAATCGGTATTTAAAAAAATTTTTAAGTAGGGGTGGGAAACCGGTTCGTTTTTGGAACCGGTCTTGTATTAATCAGAGGAATAAAAAGAAGATTTTTGGCTCAAAAAAATTTTTTCTTTATAAATTTTATATTTTTTCAATTAAACAATTAAGAAAAGTTCAATTCATATATAAAAAATTATTTTCTTAAATTTTCTTTTATTCAAAATTGAACCGGTTTTAAATTAGAACCGGTTTCATAAACCAGTTCCAAAAACGAACCGGTTCCATAAACCGGTTTTTGCAGATTTTTATTTTTAGATTTAACAAAGTATATTAAAACCAAAAATTTATCCCTGCACTAATTCTATTAAAAAATTAAAATTTATTTTAAGTTTTAGTTTAAAATTATCAAATCAAACTAAAACTCAAAATAAATTTTAATTTTTTAATAGAATTGGTGCAGGGGTAAATTTTTCGTTTTAACATACTTTGTTAAATCTAAAGGTAAAATCTCCAAAAGTCTACAAAAAATTATCCACTTAAAATAGCATCATTTCGACGGTGTGCACTCTGCATTGTGCATTTTAATATTGCAGAGCTTATGTTTTTTATTAAACATAATATGTTAAATCCAAAATTAATAAATAGTTATTATAATAGTTATTATATATAATAAATTGTTATTTCTTATAGAAATAACAATTTATTTAATAGTTTTAGTTTTATTTGATCATTTTTAGAAGAGTTTTTAAAAGTCCCAAAAAAGAGTCCAAGTCCGGACTCTTTTTTTTTTTCTTAACTTGAGACTTGTGACTTTTAAACAAATCTGATTTTGACCATCAAAAATTGATCATTAATTTCAAATTGCTTAAATATTCTACAATCAAATTACTCTTTTGAAAATTTAACAATATTTAAAATTTCACTTGTATTTGAAAAAAAATAAACATCATTTTTTTTTCCAATTTCATGATCTTACCTTCAAAATATTCTGAATTATAAATATTCTAAAACGTTTCTTTTTTTCAAATATAATCAAAATTTTAAAATGTAAGACTAGTTTTATGAGGCAAAAACAGTCAAAACTTCCGATGATAAAATTAGGTCGATAAGTTATTTGGTATTTTAAAATTTTAAACACTTAGAACAAATAAAATTAAATAAGGAAAGTGCTTTAATTAAATTAATTTTTTTTTCAGAAAGCAGATTTAGCCATTTCAGCATTTACAATTAACTACAAACGCCAACAAGTTGTTGATTTTACCAAACCGTTTCTAAGCTTAGGTATTAGTATTTTGTACAAAATACCTACAAGCAAAAAACCAGGTCTATTTTCATTTCTAAATCCGCTATCGTTAGAAATCTGGATGTTTACTTTAATCACTTATGTATTGGTAAGCTTGATAATGATGGTTTTGGCCAGATTTTCACCATATGAATGGCGCAGTACTCATCCTTGTGATTCCAATAACGAGTATGTCGAAAATCAATTCACTGTTTGGAATAGTTTATGGTTTGCAGTTGGTACACTAATGCAACAAGGCTCGGACATAAACCCGAAAGCTTTGTCAACTCGACTAGTCGGTGGTGTCTGGTGGTTCTTTACTTTAATAATCATATCATCCTATACTGCCAATTTGGCTGCCTTTTTAACCGTAGAAAAAGTCGATTTAACTATTACAAATGTAGAAGATTTGGCAAATCAGACCAAAGTACTCTATGGTGCGTTTAAAGGCGGCTCTACCATGAATTTTTTTAAAGATTCAAAAATTGAAACCTACCAAAGAATGTGGCGTCAAATGAGAGACAACCCAGATAAAACTTTTGTCACATCTAACCAAGAGGGCATAGAAAGAGTGCTAAGAGAAGACTACGCTTATCTAATGGAATCGCCCCTGATCGATTATGAGATACAGCGAAACTGCAATTTAACTCAAATTGGTGGCCTACTCGACTCCAAAGGCTACGGTATTGCCACCCAGCTCGGTTCGCCCTACACCGATGACATTTCTCTCAAAATTCTGGAAATGCAAGAGAAGGGCGAAATTCAAAAGTTCTATAACCGATGGTGGAAGGGAGGAAGCACTTGCATTCGAGATGAAAAAAAGGATTCCAAAGCTAACCCACTCAAAGTAGAAAATGTCGGAGGTATTTTTGTTGTACTTGTTGGAGGGTGCCTTCTAGCAGTAGTGGTGTCTTTTTTTGAATTTATTTACTATGCCAAAACAAATTCAAAATTAATAAAAGTAAATCTAAGACTTGTTTTGTGTAAAATTTGTTCATTTAATTTTTGGTTAAAGAAACCAGTTTGTAGCCAAATGATAGACGATTTGAGGTTTGCGATCAAGTGTGGGGGATCCGCAAAAAAAATTCAATTATCTAGCACGACGGCAGTGTCGGTAAAGCCTTTGCCTCCGCCCAGCAAAACAGACTCAACTGGCTCTTTGCACAAAAAGCTGAGTAAATCGACCGGAAATTTGGAACTAAAAGAGTGCAAAAAGTGCCAAGAAATTTTGCACAATGAACTGTTAGATAACATCACATCACATAACTCAATAGTGTGCAAAAATGATTCAAGATCCAATTTGTCCATTCGAAATCCAGGTTTGTTAATTGTGGAACGCGAAGCGGCTTTGGACGCGCAAGCAGCTTTTTTAAATTCGCAGCTAAATCCCCATTTGCACAAGTCTCATCAGAAAAGTGAGCTGAAACAAAAAAAGCACAAATCGCGCAAGACCAAGGCCTTGCTACGTGTTGATTCTAATGATGAGTCAAGCGACTATATTCAGATGAATACATTCAATAGAAATGTGAATATTGATTCGAATCGGTCGAATAGTTCCCGCCTTAAACAAAGCATATCAAAAAGCCGTGACCAGTACGACATACCGATAATACGAATGAACAAAAACATTGCTGGAGTTGGCAATCGGCATCACATTTCGACTCAGCATAGAGACACAAGTTCCAATAGCTATCAAACATCAAATAATTTTTAATTGTTTTTAACTCAAAATTGTTTTATCTATTTAAAAAATTTAAATGATTTTTTTTTTTTTTCAAATAATTTTTTTATATAAGAATTTAAAATAAGAATAAATATTTAAAAAGCTTATTAGATCATTTTTCTTAGCACTCAAATAAATGTAAATCATTCTTATGTGTCTATTTTTCTTAAGATCAATATTCAAAAGTCTTCTAACATTGTAATTTAATAATTTTTATACCTTTTTTATTTCCAAAATTTTTATCTTGAGTATAAGAAATGACTTATTGGAATATTTTAAAAATTTTATTTTTGAAAATTAAGATTAAATTTGTAAAGACTTTGAAAGTTATAAATGTAATGGTTTTTAAAGTATTTTGATTCTAATTATAAAAATAATTTACTTTAAATAATAATAATAATAATAATAATAATAATAATAATAATAATAATAATAATAATATAAGCTACAAACCTGTGGATCAAGGCTTGGTGTAGCTTCGCTTTGTTACCTGATTTTGTTTAATACTATTTAAAGGACCGAACGCGATCATTTTGATCGTTTATTTTATTTGCTTTTATTTCATGAACTACTGAATCTTTTTTATGCTCAGATAATCAAGTTTAACAGGAGAAAAAATCTATTATTAGTAGATTAGTTTATTAATTGATTATTATTGATTTAAGATTTATTTCATGAAATTCAAATAAATTATGATAATTAAATAATAAATAACAAAAAGACAAATTAAATTGCTTTTTGTTAATTTTTATTTTTTTTAATTGACATTCTAGACAAATAATAATAGTCTTCTCTGATGTTCAAGACCGACAAGTATATAATTTACACATGAAACATCGCTCCTCTTGTTTCCGTTACACATTCTTATCTGGCACTGTTTACTAGCACTTGAAAATTCTTCTGAATTAAACTTTAGGCTTTCGGAGGAGTCTCTTGAAACAGTGCTTTTTTTATTTAGGGAAATATGTTCGTAAAGCCTATAGTAGCATTGACTTATATTTTAAAGAATGAAAAAAAAAAATCATTTTTCCTAAAAAATGGCGTAGAATCAAATCTCAATGCAAGTGATTTCTTTTTGCATTCATTTTTCATTATACCTTTAGCATCTGCTGCGGGCGTTCAAGAAAAAAATTCAAAAAGCAAAAAATATATAAGTTAGGTTTTTTAGAAACTAGATTTAACCAAGGTAAACCTAAAAAAATTCTACCGTATTTCCTCAAATAAAAGAAAGTTCGGTCATCAAAGGGTTTCTTTTATTAGAAAATTTTTCAATTCAAAAAAGTGACTCAAATAAAAGAAATTTATCCATTTTTTTTCTTCTAATAGAAACAAAAAAATGCATGTTTTACATGACAAATGACTGGTGAATTTTCTTTTAATCGAGACACATTTTTTGAGAAAAACAACTCAAATAAAGGCAAATTTTTGCCTCAAATAGTAGCAACTTTCTTCTATTTGTGGTTACTTCTATTTGAGGTAATACGGTAATATTTTTCTTAAAATGAAAAGCAGCCTCTGCAGCTAATAATAATAATAATAATAATAATAATAATAATAATAATAACAATAAGCTGCTAAAAGTTTTAACTTGTTATTAAAACTGTTTGTTGTCTTAGCTCTGACTGTTTATCTCAATTAATTGTTCCAATTTGGTACTAAACGATTCACAAAGAAATTGTGTCTCTGCACACAATTACTCGTTAATTGTCTTTCAATTCTTCGTTTGTGACCTCTAACACTTTCTCTTCTTTTTTCTAGTGTTGTTAGACCAGTCATCCTCATTCTTTTCTCCTTACGGTACGGCATATTCAAGATTGGGTCTCACATATGTTGTATACAGCGTTTTGATAAGTGAATGTTCTTTTTAGCATAGCAAGTAGAGAATATGCTTTGGATACAGCTTGACTGGCATGATTATTCCATTTTAAGTAGTCTGATAAGATTACCCAAGGTTTCTTTCAGGATTAGTTTTTGCAATACAATATTAAAAAAATTTTCTCTTGATTTGATTCAGTGATCTGTTTAATCATCCTTTGCTTATGACCTCTAGTGCCGCCATCTTGTCCATTGCATTCCAAAGCGTGTTTTTTTTTAAATCTGGTTGTTCCACAAAACAGAGCTGAATTCATTCGAGATCTTGAAAAATTCTATAAGGTCATCTCGCTCTCTTCTTGCCTTTAAAGTCGTCAACTATAGCTTTCTTAGTCTTTTTTCGGACTTAAGGTGCCTAAGATCGTAAGTCATTTTTGGGGCTCATCTTTGTACTTTTACTATTTGAGAAGTAGTTCCAAGCTGCAGCAGCCTATTCTAAGTGCCGTTTAACGAAAACAACATTGATAATAAATATAATGGTATTAATTTTCTTAATTCTGAGGCCATGCTTGCAATGATATTGGTTCTGTAGTATTTCTTGAAATTATACAATGATGCTGAAAAACATAAAAATAAAACTTTAATATAATAAATATCTGATTGAGCTATGTTTCAATTAATTTCAGAAAAAATAAGTTTTAATTCTTAATTTTTTTTCAATTTAAATGAAATAAAAGAACTTCTTTTGTTCTCATGTTTAAATCTTTTGTTTTAATTTTTCATCAGAATCGGTGGAGCTTTGAGGGGACAAAACGTAGACCTTGAGATTAATTATTTTGATGAATTCTCTGATTAATAAAATTAATTCTTATAGAATTTACTTTTCTATAATCAAAAAAGTGATAAAAATACTGAGAAAAATAAATAATAATGCGTTTTATTTAGACTAAGAGAAACTGAAAAGATTAACAATAAAAGTAAAATAAGTTACTTTTCTGTTTTTTGTGATATTAGATGTTTTCAAAGTTTTAAAACGAAATGCCGACTTTTTCGCTTTTGTTTTTGATTTTGTAAGCATTCACAGGAAAAAAATTAAATAAAAAAAAATTAAAGATTTTAAATTTTGAAATTGAAAAATACACAAATTTACGTAGATAGAATTCTTTGAGAGAGACATTGAGTGATAAAGACTCAGTTGAATTTATATTGGAAAAGAAGTTGTGGCCAAATTATGACTCATTTATTTTGAAGAATGAAACCAGAATATTAAAGAAATGAGGAAATAAATTATTTTTAATTTACTTTTTTTATTAAAAATTTAGAAATTAGTTTTATAAATCTATCAAGTTGAAAAATACATTATTAATATATTTCGAGCAAAATAAACGGAAATAATTTATTTATACTTAAGCGTATTAAATTTTGCATAGATTTTGCACGGTGATTTTGAATTTACCCTAGCAATCAAAATTCAAAATTTTGCCCTAGCAATCTTTTTGTGTTTCTTGATGAACTCACAATTCTAGTTTTCGGGGACTGGAAAAAAAATCTTTAAGAATTGTAGCTTTTTATTGTGAATTTCAAAAAATCTTAATTAAACTGTTTATATTTTAGAAGTGAATACTTTTACTTTTTATTTGCCGTGAAATTTATATTTTTTTTTAAATTTCATGGTTTAATCTTATGTTTTTGAATTACAAAATATGTTGTAATAACATTGAAAAAATGCGATGTTTAAAATAATTTTTTCATTTTCAAATAAAGAATAATTTTAAGTTAATATTGCAAGCTTTTACATATTTGAAATTAATTTCTTTAGTGGAATAGAATGAGTTTAATTTTTATTAAGAAATTTAAAAAAAATATTGTAAATTCTTTTTTTAACTTTTAAATAATTTATTTATTCATTTGTTTATCTGTAGAAAAATTTATGAAAAAAAAATAATTAAGTTTAAAAAGATAAAAAATAAATAAATAAAATGAAAAAAAAAGAGGAATAATTCATTTAGATTTAAATTAAAATTCAATCGTTGAAAAACTCGATCTACTGAACCATAGTTCACCTATTATGCCAACAATTCTTGTTCTCCGATTTTGTAAACTAAAAGTTAATTATTTTGTTCATGTAAAGTTGAACCAAAATAGAATTAGGTGAAAAACTTTTAGACCATGTAAAGAAACTGAATAGAATAGCTATTTAATACAATGCCTAATTATCGAAACTGATATAAAAATAAAAAATTGAAATTTATACGTTTTTAATTTTTTATAATTTGAAGGAGTTTTAAAAATAGCATTTGCTCTGATCTAGTTTATCAAGTTAGGGTTAGGTTAGTCATTACCCTTTCAAAATAGTTTTTTAAACTACAAATATTATTATTAAAATTATTTAAAACATGGCTATTTTTAAAAGTTACTTCAACATTGAATACATTTTGTAATTCAAACACAAAAAATTAAACAACATCGATTTAATTATATTTTTCACTTTATACATTGCTTAATTTAAAAAATTTAATTAAAGATAAACATGAATTTAATTTAAATTTCTTTAAGCTTAAATAATTTAAGTACAAGTGAAATTGAAACTAATTTGTTTGCTGACTAAATCAGTTATAAGAAAATATGATCTTTAAGCATAGAAAAGTTATATTTAAAATTAAATTAATTTCTATTTTAAATTTTTTTTTACCTATTTAAAAATCTACTTACTAAACATAAAAATCTGTTTTAAATCTAAAATAAGAATGTGTATTTAATTTAGCATAATTAAGGATTAGGCTAGTTTAACTTTGAAAAAAAAATCTATTTTTATCTTTAAGTTTAAATGTCTTAAAAGACCTTTTTTGATTCTGATTCCATTCTATTTTTGTGATTGAATTGATGACATGATGCATTAAATTTTTTTAAAATTGTGGCGGGACATAAATTACATAGCAAACAAAAAAATTATAAAATTACAAATTAAACTTGATAATTTGATTTATTTTTAATTAGTTATCATATATTTATTTTAATCATACGTCAAGTTTATACTAAGTCGAATTTTTAAGGTGAACAAGCACTTATTTCTAAAATTATCTTGGCTATATCTTCGGCTCAATCGAATTCAGGTTTTTTGTTTCAATGCTTTTTTTTAAAATAATCTTTTCTAAAAATAAATTCTTATCATTATTTTATAATATTCACACCTAATTTAAAATAGATATATTAAAAAAACTTCGAATGTTTAGAGAACGAGTATCTCAAAGGGATGAAAGCAAATAAATAATTTCATTTTTTTATTAAGTTATTTACAACTATAATTTATTTTATAAAAAATAAAACAAAATGCTGCTTTAAAGTCAAGTGCTTGTAGACTTTGTATTTTATTTTTTTTTTGCTTTTCAAGGTTTAATTGAAAAATAATGTTTATCTTTGTTTTAATGTAGTCTAAAAGTCTTAAAAGAATATAAAATACTTATATTTATATTCAGCGTTTGATATTAATTAAGCCAAGATTTGGGTACTGATATTTGTGCTAAGTTGTCTAATGGCCACGTTTCTTACAAATCCAGGTTTTTATCTCTTTCAGTCACGTTTTTAATTTATTCTTTTTTGTTTGTCTGTTGATCTTTAATTTATTTTCGTATTTTTTTTGGCACTGATAAGCAATAAATTTTCTAGGATCATCAAGAAAAGCAATAAGACTTTTATAAGAAATTAATTTTTCGATTTTTTTGGATTTAATCAAGACAATTAACTATCGTCTTTAATATAAGATTATTGATTAAATATTTTCTTAATGGCAGGTATAGGAAGGCATATGATTATTTTTATGTTTTTGCTAAAAATAAATTTAATCTATTTGTAAATAATTAAATAAAATTTAAGTTTTAAGATCATTTTTTCCGATCTTTCATGTCACACTAAAACTTTTTTCTGGGATACTTTCATAAGATAATTAGACAAATATTTTTTAATTTATTTTGACATCAAATTCTAAATTCAATGTAAAGCGTCCATTGAATTCAAATTGATTAAGTATACGAATTGATGGCATAAAATATTCAAATATTTTTGCTCAATTATTTTAGTATTAAGTTAGCAAATAGAGATGCATGAATGGTTTAATTGGTTTTAATTATTTGGAATTTTTATTTGATAAATACACATTAGAATTTTAAAGCAAATTTGATTTCTAAACAATTTCCTACATTTGAAGTGAATGGAAAAGATTAATCGAAAATTCGAAAAAAATCACCAGAAAATTCTATTCGGTCCAGGTGTTTCTAATGGCCAAATTTTCTAAAAAAAATTAGAGCTTTAGTTTGTTAAAAAAAAGAATAAATTTCCAAGTTATCTATTTGTTTATTTAATGATTATTTTTAGCTTATCTTTCGAATCTAGGATTCAAATTACCTAGTGAAACTAAAATTAAATTTATTCAATTCACAAGTTCCAAAAATGTCGATGTTTGTTATTCATAAGGCTCAAAGTTAGCTCAAAGCCAGTGAGATGAATTTTTTATTAGTGCCAATGAATATAAATATTCATCCATAATATAAAAACTGATATCATTTTCTAACAAAAACTATATCTTTTAATTTTTTTATCTTTTTTTGTTCAGTTTCTCTTTACATTTTAGTCAAAAAAGGTAAAATTGAATTTCTTTTTAATTTCATTAAACGATTACTTATGTTTCTATTTATATTTTTTCTCTCTAATTCTCTCTACATGATTGAATACTGTTTTCAATTTTAATTTGCGTAATAAATATCACACAAATTTATGTAAGAATTTTACGCATGAGATAAGAATTCAAAGTACAAAAATAAACTCTTTAAGCTGCAAAAACCAGAATCGACTATCCCATGTATGCATGGAATTTGTGAGCATCTATCCCGTGCCATATTCCATAAACTTTGAGATTTTGTCTGATCACTAAAACTTGATTGTGTACCTTTCTAGAGTACAGCTCTACCTAGTTTTTACAAAGTTTTCTTGCTTAATTTTAGACTTTCTATTTTCCGACTGTGAACAATTTTCTATTTAAATTTTTTTTTTTTTTTAACAAAATTAATATTTTTTTATTATCTAGCAAAAATGTTTTTAAATTTAAGAAAAAGCTCCAAAATGTTTAAATCGTGCATAGATAAATGTTTAAAACCAGAAAAATCGAAGCACACTGATGAAGATCAAATGAATAAACGACGGTCTAAACGAATAGACCGTGAGCTAAAAAAAAGTAGCCATATGCAAAGTATAAAACTGCTTCTTCTGGGCACAGGTGAGTCCGGAAAGTCGACAATTCTTAAACAAATGAGAATTATCCACATATCTGGATTTAGTACCGAAGAGCGCATTGAGAAAATCTACGACATCAAATCTAACATCCGTGATGCCATTTTGTCAATTTTGGACTCAATGCAACGCTTCAGTTTTCAGCTAGAAACCGAGCAACTGGTCGAATGCGCCGAGTTCCTGTTCGAAAACAGCCATCTACTCGCTTCCAAGACAAACAATCAGGATGAAAAAATTATCGAAAAACTATGGGACTGTATTGAAGTTCTGTGGGCTGACACAAATGTCAAAGAATGTGCAAAACATGGCAACGAGTACCATTTGATTGACAGTGCAGAGTACTTTTTGGATAGAATTGCGGCAATTCGCACCAAAAATTACTTGCCAACTAACCAAGACATTCTGAGATGCCGAGTGCTCACCACGGGCATATGCGAGACCCAGTTTCAATTAAAAAATGTGAATTTTCAAATTTTGGATGTGGGTGGTCAGCGGGATCAGCGCAAAAAATGGATCCAATGTTTCAATGGAGTGACTGCAATTATGTTCGTGGTCGACATTTCCTCCTTCAACATGACTCTTAGAGAGGACAAAAACATCAATCGTCTGAGAGAGTCACTGAACTCATTCAGACAAATATGGATCAATCGATATTTGTTCAATACACCCGTTTTGTTGTTTTTAAACAAATATGATCTTTTTGTTAAGAAAATTTTACATGAAAATTTCAAGTTGGGTGATTACTTTCCAGAGTACAATGACTTTGAGATGCCCAAGAAGATAAACCGCGAGTTGCTTATTGAAAACGAGCATCCAGAAGTAACTCGAGCAAGACTTTTCATCCATGAACAATTTTCAAACATCACCAACGAGACCCTATTTGATTCAATTCACACATTTGCAGTCAACGAAGCTCAATCGGTTCGCAACAACGAGGAAACAATTTTAAATAATGAGTTGAGTGAAAATTTGGAATGCAAAATTCTTGACCAGTTCAAAAAAAGCTACTATGGATTCGAATTGGACAAAATTAGCGGAAAATTTTGCATTCCTTACACTACATGTGCCATTGATACTGATAATATAAACCGAGTGTTCAATGGATGCAAAGAAATACTCAAAAAAGAGCACTTGGAAAAGTCTGGTCTTATTTAGTAGAAAATTTTTGTTGTGACTTGAGTTATGCTAATTGTTAGGTCCGGTTCAAATGTTGTTTTTTTGGCATCGTGTCGTTCAACTGAGTGTGAGTTGTCTGCATTTAAAACTTTTGCGCGAGAATGACTGATAAACGATAATTATTAATTTTTTGTTAAACAAAACCAACTTTTTTGTAATAAAATTCTCTCATTTACGAAATTATTTCGTCCCAAAAATGTTCTCTTAACACTCAAGAGTCTTCAAGTTAAATCAAGTCTGAGATTTAAACTCTAAAATTTTATTAATGCAGTACCTCGACCAAATAAAATGTATGAAAATTTTTTGAAAAATTTAATCTGACATAATATTTCAATTATTATTTATGAAATATAAACTATTAAAATTTAATCTTATTCAAATATTCCATTCATATTAGAAAAAAACTTTTTTTTTTTTAAGTTAAAAAAACAAGTAAATAAAAAAAACTCTTAATAATCTGAATGTTATTTTTTCTGACTGGAAAAAATATTCTCAGCTAATTTAAAATCTCAAAAAAATCAATTCATGTTAAATTTTTTCTAAAATTCATTAATTATTATATTTATGGGAACAAAAGAATTAGAATTAATCGAAAGAGTAATTATTTTTATTTTTGACAAAAATCTAATTTTTAATTTCGCCTTCAAAATAAATTTTTTAAATAGGAATTAGAGCTAATTTTTAACAATTAGATTAATTAAATTGAAAATTCAGCATCATTACATGCTTTATTATATTTATTAAATATCATATAATTTCCATTTTTGAAAAAAAAATTACCCTAGATAAAAGTTAATTTAAAAAGTTAATACATCTAGTTTGATCAAAATTACAGTAAAATACTTTTTAAAACCGTATGTTCGTTTGGTTTAAAATAGTTATTTAAATTTTACATTAATACTCTTAAATATTGAAATTTTCTAAATCAGTAAAAAACTAATCAATTTGACACAGATAGAAATCTTTTAAAAAATCACTTTTCATTTATTATTTTTTTTTCTTTCTACAAAAGAAAAAAAATAATTCATTAATTTTTTTCATCAACTCAATATTATAAAATACACTTAAAAATTGAACTAACCTTAGAATCTTAATACTTCTAAATCAATTTAAAAATGGAAAATATTTGTAAAATTTAGAAGTTAATTTAGTTGAATTCCGCTACTCTACATTATTTAAAATTTGGAAAATAAAAGTAGATCTTGCATTTATTAATTATGTTATATTTTAATAAAAAGTTAAATCTTATCACATATTATTGCGTGTTTTTTTTGCTTGTTAAGTTAAATACAGAGCTTTCTAAATAAGCGTATCTTATCGAATTATTTCTCCAAGAATTAATTTTTAAAAATTGATATTTATTGCATCATCATTTTAAGAGTATCAGCTAAATCAAGTATCTTTTTTTTCAATTAATTTATTTTGATATTATAGAATTCAAATCAGTTTAAAGCTTTTTGAAATTTAATTAAATTTTTTTAGTTTTTGATCGATTTGAGGTTAAAAAAAAATTTCAAATATTTTCATTCATGTCATAAAAACCTAATAAAATATAAATTTAGATTTTACAAGGGGTAATATAAAAAATATTTTTAATTGAGATTTATTTAATTTTGTATGTTTAATTAATTAAAAAATCTATATGTTTTTTGCAATTCGGACTGAACCGTGTAACTTCTGAAAATCGATTAGTTTTTATTGTTGTTTTTCTAAAAATTAATTACAAATTTCATTTGTGATATTTATATCTAAAAAAAATGTGTGGATATTTGAATTGAAAAAAAGATTTTTTTGTTTCAAAAGAGTTTATCTTTTATCTGTGAACTTAATTTATTAGTGTAAAAAATTCAACATATGTTTAGTCATCGATCAATGCTTTGTAGCATAATTATTTGATCAATGTGAAAAATTTAATAAATCTCTGTGATTAAATTTTGAAAATCTAGAAAATATTTTATTTCGGCTAAAAAGTGTTAAATTTTTCAATACCACACTTAGCTCTCCGAATTGTTTAAAAGTCAAAGAGAATTTACCAGTTGGTTGTTTTTTACAGAGAACAAGTTTGTCAGAGAATTTTAATTAAAATTTTCATTAAAAACAGTTCGAGTTTAATTCAGGAATATATACTTCGTTTTTATTTAAAAAAAAATTCACTGATGATTTAATACCCGAATGATTTTCACTGCTGTTTTCTCATTATCCCTACAGATATGCATGTTTTTATTGAAAGCATTTAAATTTTCGTGAGATAAATAATTCTTGAAATATCAACTTTTTTAGCATAACTTATTTTTAATTGATGTTTTAATTAAATTTGCAACTTATTTATTTAATAAATCAAATTCAATAATTTACTTTTTTTTCTTTTTTCTTTTAAAAGGTTGAACTTGAATTTTTTTATTTGAATAATACATAAAGTTTATGGTTTAGATGGAATCAAAGCAATTAAATGAACTTGATAAGCCGCAAAGCAATCAGAGTCAAATTCTGGATAATACAGGTGCCAAGATCATCAACGAGTCTTCCAAAAAGACTGCTTTTTTAGTAAATAACCAAAACAATCGCTTTAAAACTGAACTCGCCCGGAACAATTGGAAGACAATACTTGATGTTGCCATGAAGAGGAAAAATTTTGACAATTTCGACAGTGAACGTCTTTCATTTAGCAATAATTTTAGCTCAATGAATTCACAACAATGCAGTCCGGGTGAGATTTATGCAACAAATAAAGAAAACTGGGCCTATTTTTTCATTATCATATTAATAGTTGTTATTTTATCAATATTATTTTGCTATTTAGTTTATTCTTTTTTTCCTCATTTTAAACCGAAATAATCTAAATTCAGGAAAACAAAGCTCGTTTTAATTTTTCAAAAATCGAATAAAGTTTTATTAAAGCCGGAAGTTAAAATTTTTAAATTTAATTTTTAACTAAGAATTCAGGATCGAAATTATATTTTAAAATTCATATCGAGACAATTTTTTTTAATAAAATCATAATGGATTTTTACTTTATTTTTTGGTTAATATAATAATTTGAAGTTAGCTTTCTAAATTGGCTTTATTTTGAATCTAAACTAAAAGTTCTAATTGAGTGATTTTTAGATATTTTAACAAAACTAAGATAAAATTACGTCACTCTATTTAAAGTCTCAAGTTCACTAAAAAAAAAAACAACAACAAATATTTTCATGAAAGCACTAGGACTTTGAACTTTTCTGAGGATTATTCTTGTCAACTAAAATATTTTAAAAAGGCTGAATTTGAACTAAAGCTATTCAAAAAATTTCAAACATGCATATTTTTAAGTTCTGAATACTTTTTATTTTAGGGTTCATCATTAAAAATTTCAAATTTAATTTTATTAATAAAGAACGTGAATCGCTGGGTTGGTTAAGTTCCAAGTCAAAAAAACATTGCTTAAAAAATATACTTTGTGAAAATAAATAATAATAATATTTAAAAAAAACAAATAATAATTAAAGCTAGCTTAAATTTCTTTACTGGATTTTTTTTACATTTTGCTTGATTTTTAAAAATAAAAATATTAGAAATAAATTTTTTCTTTTTTAAAATTTACACTAAAAATTGGGGGGCTGATCAATTTTATGACCAGCCGGTCTTATTTTTATCGATTTTATTTATAACCAGTCGGTCTCAAAATTTATTTGAGAAAAAATAATTAATTTTTTAAAAATTAAGAAAAAATTTGACTGTTCACAATATTTAATTTTATTTTAGAAAAAAAAATGTAAATATGTAAAAATTCATTGATAATTCAATAAATAAAATTTCAAAAAATGATAACATAGGTAAAATTAATTTAAGAAATAACAAAAATTAAAATTATGCATATATATTATATTTAAAATTTTCTGAATTAAAAAGATCGAATTGAAACGAACTGCACAACTCCAATGTATCAGCTTGTACAAACTGTGTACAAATTGCCCAAATTAAGTCTCTGTTAAGCTTTGTAAGTCTACAAAGTAAATCATTAAAGTCAAATCGACTTCATTTGAGTGATGAAATTTTGTATGAGCTCATAAATTTTGCAGAACGAGATTTTTTCTTAACAAAAAAAGCTATTTCAATTTATATTTTTTTGTTTGTTCCAAAATTCACAATGCCCTAATAATTTACTTAGAAAAAAACCCCTTTAGCTTGGTTGTTATTAACAAAATACTTTATTGAGAATAAGATAAAATCTATTTTTACATTGTGCTACAAAAATTGAAGTTTGCTTCATTTCCAAAGGTTTATACCACTATTCTTTTTTTTCCTTTCTTTCAAATTAAGATCAACTGCTCTTCTTATACTTCTGGTTGATGAACTCAAATCCTGATGAGCTCTTGATAAAGAAAATTAAATCCTAATATTTAGCTTTTTGAAAAAAGTAAGCAAAAAAAAGACTAAGATCTGTAAAGCTGTTTTTTTTAATTTTTGATAAAGCAAAATTTACAGTATGTTAGTTATGTGAACCTAAATTTTTTTATCTAAAAGAAAAATTCATAAAAAATAGTAATAAATTTAATTTTTAAATAGTTTTTTTTTATTTTTAAGTTCATGTTGACATAAACTAAATTTTAAAAACTAAAAGCCATTTATCAAAGCTTATAAAATACACAGTCGTGGTTTTGAATCTATTTCGTTCAGAAAATACGAGTTCAATTTTATTTAATAATGAGCGTTCTTTATTTTGACAAAAGTGTTCAAATTATCATCTAGTTTAAAAAAAAGAGTTAAATAAAATTTTATAAATAATAAATTAGTAAAAAAAGAATTACCTTGTGATAAAGATTGATTTGATTTTTGATTTTTTGACGGGGCAAAGTAATGAGCAGCTCTTTTGTCTAAATTTTCGAATATTAATCTTTTTTTTAGGGCAATAAAAAACCAAATTGTTTGTATCACATGAATTAGCAAAACAACTAAGCCGAACAAAACCATGGCATTAAAATCACACTTATCGGCAAACAAAGGGTCTTTTTTGTACAAAACCAAATAGGTCGCATGCCAAACCATAGCTGAAAATACGATCATAATTGAGGATACACAATACACATCAAGAAACGTCATGTATGAAATAGTTGGAAGAACTCGACCATGAATGGCCCATCGAAATGTTATACTTGTCAACATAGTTGTGAACAGCAATGAAAATCTGTACTGATAGCGCTTATAGTCCATCATAAAAGTAAAAAACACACACAGTGTAATCATTAAAGTAGGCAATAAGCAGTTAATTACAAAATAGCCAGGTTTACGGGACACCCTGCACTGCATTGTTATAGCTGGGTGCGAGCATGCCCTTTCAAATTTTTCCAAATAATCTGAATTTGGCGAAATATCGCTTTTAATAGTGTGTATTTTAATATTAACATGGTCATAAAGCTTCCATATATGTTTATCCAATGAAGCTGACTTGGTTTTAGCTATAATTCTTAAATCTTGAACCAAATTGATTTCATCCAGAGTTCGGTGTGATGCCAAAATTAGAGATAAATCTTGGACGTCAAATGGAAAATGATATAATTCTAATTTTTCAAAAAATGTACCCTGAATTCTCTTGACCATGTGCACCTCAATAAACCATGCTTGCTTTTCGACGTCAAATAACTTTCCTACTCGATACTTTACATCTTTTTCTTTCACGTCACCTAAAGCGTTTTCGACATAAATTTGAGGGTCCCAGAAATCTTTTGAATTCCATGAATAATCATCTTTCATTTTAGTAGTGCACATTATTGGTTCATTCCAAGTAAAAAATAAGGTAGCTTCACAAGAAAATCTCTCATTGATGGTGTCGATTTCAGCAAGTCGTGTAAACATTATGGAAACTTTTACCTCACGGGAATTTGGATAGTTAGTGCTATGGTCAAAAAGTTTTTCTCTGAGCCTTTCAGATGGCATTCTTGTATCAAAAAAACAAACAAAATTTTGAATTATGAGAAATAATTTTTTTTTTAATTGAAAAATCGAAATATAATTATTTGAAGTTTTTTTAGATTTAATCAAATTTAATGCGCTTTCAAATACCCCACTTGTTTACTTGTTTAAATAGCTGAAAAATAATTAATTAGAAAAATAAAAAAAAATACAATTAATTTTAAAAAGTTTGGTTGAATTAGCTATTATTGTGAATAAATTATAAATTTTAAGATAATGTTATATGATTTAATTATTAAGTCTAACTTTATCCTAGAAAATCGATATTTAAGATTTATGTAATTATTTTCTTTTGTATCATGGATAAAACTTAAATGAAATTTTATAATTTTTTTTAAAAATGAAATTACAAACTGTCAAAGTTAAGTGTGTAGGATCAATAAAGACTTTTTAAAATTTATTTATGTTTTAGTACTCATGAGAGATGCATTAAATCAGCTTAATTATTTTTTATGATTTTTTGAGATCCATTCAAATTATACATTTTAAGTATACTGATAGTCTATTTTATTTTACCAATAAAGAATGGATTTTTATTGATTTTATTCTATTTTTAAAATTTTTATTTGAACAATCAATTTTTTATTTTATATTAAGTAAAAAATATTTATTTGGTTTAATAATTATGTGAAATTATAAATATAATTAATCATTAATTGATAAGCAATAAATTTGTCCTATCTATCCTGTGAGACTCCTGCATCTAATTGATCTTTAAAACCCCAGCTTACAACTACGAAGCTTATTTTTCTGATTCTTATGAATCAGAAAGTGAAAGCAGAGTGAAAAATTTCCGACTTTCAACATTAACTGCCCTGATATTTGTAGATTTTGTTCCGGTCTGAGAAAAAAGACCTGGGAATTATTTACTAACTGGGTACAATTCAAAGAGTAATGATTAAAAATATACAAAAAAGATTAAATAGATTATATAAATTTTTCTTATTACGTGAATGAGTTTTTTTAAAGAAGAAAGTTTTGTAATATTTGTTCATAATAATATCTACATAAAGTTCGAACTATTGATGTTCAAACTTCGTCTCAAGTTCGGACATGTGTCAAAATTTTATCATTCTTTTTTAAATATTCTCAAATTAAAAAAAATTTTAAATATTGATTCAGTTATAAATTTTGATATATCTTGATTTTTGTAAATTTTTTTAATTTCAAAAATGAAAACATGATAACTCAGTGAATTAAATCGAATTTTGTAAAAAAGATAGGCATGTTTCAAATCTCTTTAAATTTTATTTTTAATTTGATCATAATTTCATCATCATAATGATCATAAATCTCAATTTCAAAAATAAAGCCTGGTAGAAATACTTAAGTTGATTTTAAGAATCAAAAGTTTTGAAAAATTCAACAAACAGTAAAGCTCTGTGGTTAAATTATATTCTATTGTAAAAATTAGGCATGGACTTTGAAAAGTTCGAACTAGGCTCGAATTTTCATTAAAAAAAAATTTATTAATAAAGCTCGAACCTAGGCCGAAAAGCTCGAACCCTTCATTAATAATACCCTCTTTTTATTATTGAATGCATTATTAATTCTTCAGAATTTTTCATCAAAAAAAATTAAAATTATAATCAAAAATCGATGTCGAACATAAAAAGTAAAGTTTAAATGAAATCAGATTTATTATTTTTCAAAAAAAATCTTTAGAAATAGATATTTAGATAAATTTTGAGACCCAAATTTTGTTTGGTACATCGATCTGTACCTGAATGTCCGAATTATCAATTGTATGGGCCAAAAAGCTTGTCATGCCAAGATCATCACGATCTGTGCAATCGAACATGCTATTGCTGTTTAATTTGGATTCTAAAACATCTTCTTTAAAATGATTAGTTTCTGTGAGAACACTTGTTGATATTGTATTGATCCATTTGTATTGATATCGCTGTGATATGTGATAAGCTTTACCCATATGTTTTGAGAATGCAGTTACATTCTTTTTTTTTAATTCCTTAATAATTACAATTTAGGAAATTAATTTTTTTTTACATAGATTAATTACTGAATATTTTGTTGGAGCTATTATTTTGTGATGAGAGCTCATTTTTGTGATTACATCAGTAAGCAATTGATCACTATATTTGTCGAAAAGATTAAATGATTCAAAAATACGTGGTGTTTTGTCATTAATCAAAATTGAACTCTAAATCAAAGACATAAAATTATAAAATATTTAAAAATTTGAATTACAAATCTTTCTTAGTAAAATAATTGATGTCTAAAATTAAAAATTTTTAGAAAATAAAAATTATGAGATGGTGAATTAAAAAAAAATAGAACAAAATAAATGACTCAAAAAAAGCAAATTGTAATGTTGGTTGATATTTTAGAATTTTACGCTATTAAATTCAGATAGTGCTCAGGTTTCGAATTAGACAAATATTAGAAAAATTTTTTTTTGCTCATATTTTAAGATTCGATTTTTTACAATAACTTTTTTATACTCTACTTTTTTAACTTGTCCACGAAAGTTTAAATTTAGGAATAATAACAATAATAAATTCACTTAAAATAAATTTAAAAATAAATTTAACTATAAATAAATTAAAATAAAATAAACTTTAAATAAATTTAAACACAATAAATTTAAAGTATTTGGGTTTATAAGTTATTTTTTAAACTTTAAATATCCAAATTTGTCAAACAGAATTGATTTTTAGATATCAAACACTGATTTGAAAAAACAATTTTGAACATGTCTAAAACCAAACAAATGCTAAAAATTGAATTTTTTTAAATTAAATTTTCAAAAGGCTTTTTAAAAAAAAATCTAAAATATTTTATTAACATTATTTATCACTCTAATAAAATTTAAATTTAAATTTGAACACTAAGAAGAATTTTTTTCCTAAGCCAGAGTTGACTTTGACCAAGTCTGTTCTTAAAATGGCAATGTGAAATTTTAGTACTAAAAAGAAAAATGTCATAAATTTATTCTAATTGTACAAAAATGGTTCTTTAAGCAGGACAATATTTTACAAATTTGTACAAACGAATTCTTAGCTCTGCAAAAAATTTACAATTTTCTGTAAAATGCACACCATCAAAAAACATTTGATTAAAAAATGCAATAAATTGCAGAGTGTTTTGCAGAGCTAAGAACTTCTACAGGCAGTACAATATTGTACAAATTTGTACAATATTGTACTGCCTGTAGAACCATTTTTCTACAATTAGAAAAAATAATGACATTTTTCTTTTGTGTGCTGAAATTTTTGCACTAAAATTTGGCTATTTATTTATTTATTTTTCATTTTAAATTTCTGAATGAATCACTAATATTAATGATATTAAAAATTATTTTTCCTAATTTTCCTAACAAATATTATTTCTGTTAAATTTTCTAATGCATTATAAATTTTCAGTTGTATGTTCATTTTTCTTAAATTTAAATAAAAAATGATTGAAATCGAAATTGAAATTTTTATTTATAAAAATAAAAATATTGAATCTAATGGACCTAAACCAGAAGAATTAAGTGAATGGGATGACAATGAAGATAAAAGTGACCACGATGACGATAATTTCATAACTGTACCGACAACTTGACCGAACAGCGAAAAAGGAAAACAATTTCCTGGGCATTTCATAAGCAATTTGAAAACAATTTTTGTATTGAGGCTAAAATTGATCCAAAATGAATGACATACAGGACTAACTATACAAGAAGTGGTAAAAAAGTTTATTATAAATGCGCTAAAATATATTTATTTTACTTAAAAAATCAAACTGAAATTTCACTTTTTATTAATTTAATATATATTTTTTATAAATTAACATAAATCAGAATTTTTGTTTTTAAATTCTTAAATAAAATTAGAATTTCTAAATTAGAAATTTAAGTGATTGAAAATTAAGTTTTTTTTATAAATTTAGGCTTTTTTCTTTAAAGTTAGAAAATTTCATAACAAAAATTGAAAATTTCTGATAAATCTTGTGGTTTTAAAAAATAATTGCTTTTAATTTTTGGAAAAAATTAAAATATGGATGTATTCCCTTTCATCGAAATATATTCTTGTGCTAAATTTTTAAATTCACTTTTCAGTGTTTTTTTCATCCTCACTGAACAAATCTTTACTTATTTTTTTAAGGATTCAAGAGGTGTCAAAGTGACAAACCCGCTTACTTAAGTCAGGCTGGCTAAAATTTCTTAAAAAAATTAATTTCTACTAACATGAATGGCACTATGAAGAGTATTAAGTGTAATTTCGTAATCACTTTTCGGCTGCTGAAAATAGCTTGTGGCATCTTTGAACAAAACTTCTTTTTGTGTATTCAAAATTTTGTATTTTTGATGAAACTTTTCAATGGAGTCTGGCAAATCAATTTCTAGCTCATTGGGTGCAGATTGCCTAAATTTTTCTTTCATGTCCAAAATAAAGCTTATGTAAAGATCAACCAGATCTTTGTCAACCAAATTTCGCTTCACTTTGGTCCGCCTATTGGCATACTTTTTGTCAAACTCTTTATCCTGTTTACACAACTCGAGCTTGTTAGCCACAAATAAGCAGTTCATTTTCGACTTCATCAATATCTTTATTCGCCTACCAAAAGAGCTGACACGCTTGTCCAAACAGTTCTTGGGCATCAGCCGATTCATGATGTCACTAATGAGCTTAAATGGAACACTCTTTTCATTAGGTGCAAAGTAAAGAGCTGTCACTTTAATCATCAGAACCATTTCGTCTTCTGACGGACTCCACGTTGCTCTGTGATCTGGTACGGGCACATTTTGGGTCAATTTTTGAGTGTGCAACTTAGCTCTGTCGATCAGATGTTTGGCTGTTTTGAGCAAATTCTGATTTTTGGACCTTGGTGCCAGCTTGGGCTTTTTGAATTTAAACTCTGGCTTTGCTTTGCTCTCGACAACTTTTCGCTTGACGGCAGGCTTCTTCTTGGCACGCTGTGCACTAGTCGACGCCAACCCTCTGAATACACCAAATGGAAAAAAGAGAGCCAGCTCAGAGTATGGTGCAAAAGAGTGGTCAGCCTCTTTGGTTATGGCCAAATTTTCAGCAGACAAATTGGTCAAATTTGACTGATTGATCATCCAATTTTTGAACGAATTCAAAAACAGCTGTGAATCGTACAGACCAGGGCCCATGTGGTCGCCGTACTGGTCTATCGGCCACAAGCATTGCACATCTTCGAGCAGAGCTCGATTCACAATTTTGTTAAGCAGGTCTTGTCTGCAGCGACGACTTTCGTGCAAACACTTGGCCACATTGAATTTATAAGTGTTCATGGACACGTGAAGCAATTTTCTCCAATAGTCCACCACTTCATAGTCCGAGCTAAATTCGAACAGAAATTTGTCGTATTTGGCCTCGTTGCTCAATACCTTGAGATTGGTTTCCTTCAATTCGGACCATGATTGGCACCTGTTGGTGCTAGTGTCGTAGAACTCGGCCTTGGAGTGCACATAAATGAGTTGGGCTTGGACGTCCCGGTAAGCCGACTGATTGCTCTTAAATGGTGATTCAACAAATGTGACCAGACCCAAGCATGCCAGTAGTTGAAGTATTGCCAGCATGCGCTGTAAATAGCGGCGCTCAAATATCAATGGAGCAATGAGTTCGGCAGGAAGGTCTCTGACCATCAAGTGGCGCTTTTGAGGATGCTTGAGGATGGCTACTAGTCCTGGCACTTGATGGTTTATGACTATCAATGAGCAAAAGATTGACAATGGCATGTGAGAAAACATTTCGCCTATGAACATACAGTCTTTGTCAGGGTTGTCCAGTGGAGGTATGAACGAGTTCCAATTTAAATGATTATTTTCGCCCAATGGTTGGTAAAGTTTATCCATTGTAGGCAGTTTACAGCTATCTACAATAGTAAGATCGTTTTTATTCGATTCATTGTAATTACCAAGCTCATCGTGTGGTATATCAGGTATGTTTGTGGAGTTTTCGGTCAGCTTTTTACCATTATAATAAAACAAGACATAACTGAGAAAACGATGGAGAATAATGGCCTTCTGAAATTTAGGTACAAGAGCATATTTTTTGGAAAAATTGGTCGAAAAATTAAGCTTTTCAACTATTGCGTGAATAAATTTTTTGGTCAACTTGAATTTATTTTCTTCCTTGGGTTGAGCTTGGACCACCTCTTGACTTTTTACATCCACCGAGTCAAATGTGCGCTTAAATGTGGCACAATAATTCACAAACAAATCATCATTTTCGCTCACACTCGCCAACCTAGCGCCCATATAGGCCGTATTTTTCAAGTTGACCGTAAATACCTTTAATTTTCCCTCTTTTTCCAAAGCCAACAACATTCTCTTGGTGGTTTTTGAATCAATGGAGCCCTTTAGATCGAGCTTTTCCTCGTGTTCACGGATCTCTCGCGACAGCTCGTACTTGGTGCATATTTTGTTCTTGGTCAAGTAGTCTTCGATTATTTTCTTTCTGTTTTGCATTCGATTCGAGACCAGAGCTTGGATGTTTTTCTGTGGCAATATTGTGACATCCAGTGGCTGCGAGTCCTTGGACTCGGAGAGATACTTGCGCAAGAAAATTGTCTGATATTTAGCTTTGCCTCGGTTGGTTTCCTTGATCATTGTGACCACGTCCGGATGCGCCTGAAGATTTTGGCCCATCCGACGCGACTTGTAAAAGTCAAAGCCGAACAAATTGCCCAACTGCTTGAGCGATACGCCCTCTTTGCCGCACTCATCTATTTTGTCAAATATTTGAGTGTACAAGCTGGTGCAGCTCGATTGAGCTGTGCCTAAGAGAGAGCTTTGCTCTGGCTCGGCATGCTCGTCTTCCTCAATGCAGGCATCTTCTTCTTTGCTTGACAAATACTGCTTGACGTAGCAATCGGTCAATTTGATCATTCGCACTTGGCGATTCTTGGGGTACAATTTGTCCGACGATTTGTTCTTTTTTAAATTTACTTGAACAGTTAGAAAAAAACGCTTTATAGTGCCCTGTCTTTCGCTTGATTGAATCAGGGTCTTGAATTGTTTGTTGGATATGTTGAGGGATTTTTTTATATTGGGTGCTGAGTCCGAGTATTCGTGGACGTCCTTTTTTTGCATCAAATGATCGACCAACTTTTCACTAGATGATTTAATGCGGCACGCAAATTTGGTCAATTGAACAGCACTTTTCTTTTTCTCGGATGTGAGAACTTGTTTTTTGATGAGACCATGCGATTCCAGATTGACAAAGATGTAGTGAAGTTGTTTGGGTGCCAGGTCAAATTGTTGCACCAGGCCGTCCTCGCCGGTCGAGTAGGCTCGGTCGTAGCGGCTGCGTCCAATCGCCTCCAGCACACAGAACTCCAGATCGTTCAGATTTTCGAAGTCAAGGAATCGATGGGACGGACACAGGACTTTGTTGCGCAGTTCTTGACTGGCCACTACTTTGACTTTTTTGTATTTTTCCAGAATTTCATCAAAAGCTGCACTGGGCTCTATTTCGATTGGGTGTCTATCGAAATAGTCTGTAGAGTAGCCACGCTGGTTTCGCTCAGGATCATTGATGATTTTTTGGTATTTGAAATTTTTGTTTTTTGCCATGACCAAAGATCTGTTGTGTGACTTTTTTGGTCTTGATTCTGGCACATGTGAAGTGTCAATTGAGTAGAATTCCAGATCGGTTTGATTAAATAAAATTTTGAATATAAAATTTTTTGTTATTGAGTTTGATGCCGACTCGGTGAATAGCTCGTGTAAAGTGCAGTAGCGGTTGGTTGTGTCGGTACGGACCGAAGAGTCCGAGTCCTGAATTATTTTCTCACATGAAGAAATAAACAAATCGAATAGTTCTGTGAGTTGGCATCCTAATTTAAATATTTTAGTGAAGAAATAGTGAATAGGACGCGGTGTTACCTTGTAGACCCTCTAGAGCGATCTCGTTCAAGCAGAACTCTGTCAAGAAATCGATCAAGTCCAGATCAAGCTCTTGTGCCAGCGAATTCATATAGAATATGGGAAAATTTTGATTTTTTTTTTAATTTAAAATTCCAAAAATAAAACTTATAAAATGTTAAGTTTGATTTGATTCAATACATTGGGATATTTGCTAACAAGATATTTAGAAATTTCTTTATTTTCAAGATTATGAGTTGCCTTGGTCTAAGAAAACTTGTTTATTTCATTTTAAGAAATTAATTTTTAATAAATAAGATAAAAAAAACTATCAGACGATACAAAAGACATGTCTAAAATAAAAAAGCTTAATAATTAAAATTACAATTATTTTTTTAAAAAATTTTCGAAAAAAAAGTAAATTTTTTACGACTAAAATAGCCTTCTACAGGTTTTTAGACTGAAACAAAGAAAAAATTTATTAAAAAAGAAAAAATAAAGAAATATATTTTTAATTTTATAGTAAATAAAAAAATACATTCAAATTGTTATTATAGAAAAATAGATAATTAGAATAAAATTGATACACAAAAAACAGTTTTTGAAATTAATGCAAAATTATTGTCGATTTTTCATGATTAAAGTCTAATATTTAAAATTAGAAAGTTTTTGATACAATTCAAAAAATCAAAGTGAACAAAAAATAAAGATAAAAGATTTTTTATGAGAAACTTTAAGTTTTTATATATTCAATTTTAGGAATTTTTTTGTTCATAATAGGTTTATTAAATTTTAAGAAAAAGTTTAAGAATCAGTTTCACTTGATTTTCGAACAATGTCTTGGTTCAAATCAGATTTAACTATATAGAATGAAAAATCATCTTCAACATGATCTTTTTTAATAATAAAGTGAAAAAAATAATAAAGTGAATAGACACTTCTGAACATGAATTAAAATTACTTAAAGATTTTCTAAAATCCTTTTTAAATTTCCTAATTGAATATAAATGATCTAATATTCTTTTTTTAGCTCTTCTATATGATTCACCTATATAATAAATTACATTTTTTACATTTTATAATATAAACTGTTCCAATTGATTCACATTTTGAGTCACTCAAGGATGTAGTTTTTTTCCTCTTTTCAGTAAATTTACAACTCAAACATCCAAAGATATTACACTTACCTGAGTAAAATTTTTCAGAATTATATGGTTTAAAATTTAATATAAAAAAAGTGTCTATAATTTTCCGAATTTTATTTACCACTATTAAATCCTTATTTTTCAAAAAAATAGATTCCATTTTTATCTTTTGAAAAGAATCTTTAACAATTAAATATAGTTCTGAAATATTTTTATCAAATGCATTAAAAAAATTTTAATTTTGTATTAGGTAAAAGTGACTTTGCTTTAAAGGGAAGAAGTTAATTTCTTTCTTTTTTAGCTATAGTACGACATAATCTTGTTAAGTTAATTGAACTGTGAGATCTCTTGAATGGGCTAAATAATCTAAATAAAAAGTACATATCCTTCTAATTATAGTAAAAAGAGAAACTGAAATATTTTCAATTATTTGTTCAGAATGGTTAGAAAATTACATTAAATAATTACATGAGTTTGTGGGTTTAATATAAAAATTAAAAATTAACTAGGTTAAGTCGACCGGATTAGTTTAATAAAATATATTTATTGATCAAAAAATTTTGGCATATTATTTTGATATTTTCTTTAAAGTATGATTTTTTTAATCTGTAGAAGCTTTTTATTAAATCTAAAGTACCAATCTCAGAATAAAAGAAAAAAAAAAGTTTAATAAGATTTAATGAAATAAAAAATAAATAAAAAGAAAAAAGGATAAATAAGTCTAAGTAATAAAAAGAACTGACTGACTTGACTTAAGACTCGTGACTCGTGACTTAAAAACAAGTTTGCATCATACTAATTTGACATGATCAACTACGAGTCATTAGGACAAGTATTTGGTTTATATGAGCTTTAGTACTTTATTATAGATCCAATCAAATATTGTTTTACCATTTTGTTGGAGTGCGAAAATGTATAGCCTTTTATTTCTAGTTGGTCAATTACATGGTCTATAGATTTAAAAATTGAAAAATGCATATTGGAAGAAATAACCAAAAATTTGAATACACGATTTTCAACATAAATGTCTAAGTCATAATGACTTGAAATTAACTTTGTTAGCTTTTGTGTAGCCCGAGGAAATAGTATTCTGGGAATGATAGCGAAAAGGTTTATCACGTTATGCATCGTATCATTAAGGCTATTGTATACTTAAGCTGTCTAACTTATCTTGAAAGTGTTACTTGAAGAAAGATTTCAAAAGTAGAAAAGGTACAAAGAAACAAGACTTGTTCAATCAATAAAAAGATTTAAATACCAGACAGGACTAAAAATATTTAATCTCAAAAATTTAGAAACTAGGCATACTAGGGGTGATCTTATTCAAATGTTCAAGATAGCAAATGGTTTTGAATTAAACATTATTAAGGCAAAGAATCGAAATTATAAATTAAGAAGTATTGCCCAAGAGAAAGTAAGAAATTGATACACCGTTAACAAACAGTTTTAATGAAAAATGGCTATCAAAATAACATCTAGTTATAACTTAAGTTACTGCCATTGCTCTTAAAAGCTTAATTCGTTAGGGTCGCAGCATATATTACATGATAAAATACATTAAAAAATATTTGAATTAATTTAATAGCAAAATATCTTTTTTTCAACAAGTTGAGAGTTGGACCTGAAATAAACAAAAAAGAAAGAGAAGAAAGAAAGGGCAAAAAAAAATATTTAAATTTGAAAATTCGAAATGCTTTGGATTGATCTTGTGTATGGATGATTTGGACTGGATTGAATTCATATTTTTTTATTTAAAGTTAGGGTTACTTCCATTATTTTATGCTTATAGTGAAGTTAAGTTTTTAAGGCTGATCGACAGGTTTGCCATAACTGGTTCTAATCAAAATTAATTTAATTTCTATAATATATTTCAATGTTTAAAAATGTTGAAAAATTTCAATTTCTTTAAAAGAATCAGAAATTAAACTAATCATTTTTTTTAAAGTCACAATTAAAAAAAATTGAAGAGTTTTTATACAATTTTATTTCAAGAAAATTAACATCTCTAAAAAAAGACATTACTCAATTTCAATATTTTATAACTTTTTGATAAAAAAATTTTAGAAAAAAATTAATATTAAGTTAAATTATATTATATGTTATATATTATGTTATTCTAATAATTACCGTCTTACTTTTGTCACGTTTTCTTGAAATGATTTTTCGTTATTGTATGTATAAAAGAATAATCATGACCGCAAAGCAAATTAAATATCATGTACAATTAATCATGTTACAGTTTAAAATCAAATTCATTAAAATCTAACAAATTTTTTTATAAAATATGAAATTCTCTCTAATTTTTTTTGTTGAAATGATTTAATTAGCTGTATATCTAATAATGACTAATAAAATGAGATTTTTTTCAATTTTAAACTTTATTAATTAATTTAATTGTTTTTTTTACTCAATTAATTTCATATCGTTATTCTCTTTATGAAAAAAATTAAGTATTTAGATAAAACTTTAGATTTAAAACAAAAAATAAAATCGAAAAATTAAATTTTTTTAAATTTTCATCTCCCAGGATTTATGTTTTTTTTTTTTGAAATATTTTTAAAATTTTAATGTGATTGAAAAGAATTTTTCGAAAATTTTTGTTGAATGAATAAAATAATAAAAATTGAATTGTTAAAGAGAATGTAAAACAAAAATTTGAACAGATATGCAGGCAATCGGCAATTTTTGATCGAACAGTAATCATGAAAAAATAATAGAAATTTTCCCATGTGATTAAATGGCTAGAGTACATGATAAAAATCATTCTCTGATTAGAAAATAATATATCGCTGATTTCAATAGTCCTTAATAGAAACACTAAAATTACATTAATAAATATCATCCAAAATCGGTTTAAATAAAATGGAATTAAGTTTTTTAGTTTTCAAATTTTAATTTTTAAAATTTTTTTCTCGCTGTGAAATGGTTTTTTTTAATTTTAATATCAAAATAAAATCAAAAACTAGATTTACCAAGAGAAAAATCTCACAATTAACAAAATCAATCAAAAAATTGAGAATTGTAATTAATATTATCATTGAAAATTTATCATGTTTAATCAAAAGAAATGATTCATGAATTGGATATTCATACACAGGATTGATAAAATTAATTTCATATGTGAATAATTTTATCAAACTCAAGTTGAATCCAATCTAAAAAGCACAAAAAATCAATTTTGATGGTCTCAATTTTAGTATTTTTAAAAAGAAACGTTCAGGTTTATCTCCAATATAAGAACATCTGATAACAGATATGACTACATAGACAAAATTTGAGCAAAATTTTAAAACACAGCCAAAAAAATCAAAAACAATTATTTTTAAATATTGTACAAATACTCTTTTCATTAACCAGTTGTTTAGACCATACGGCCACTCGTGAATAAGACGAAACATTTGAGTAAAGCATATCAAAAAATTGACAATTGATATTGTCAGAATGTAGACAAACAGTTTACCTTGTTTTTTATCATTTAAAACTTTTGACTTTTTGATAACATAAATAGATGACAGATAAATTATCATTCCGATAAAAGATACCATTGGTATTAAGTAAAATTGAAAAAGTCCACTCAAAAAGTTGGTATAATAAACATAATTCTTAAATTTTGGTTTTGAAAAATCCTCAATTTGACAAAGATTTATTCGTTTTTCAAATTGGCAATCAGATACTCTTTTAAAAATTAAAGAAGAATTTAATAAATAATCAAAATTTTCCTCAGGTTTATTTATTGAACCGTAAAACATGTTAAACAAATATGCTCTGTAACTTAACCAAATGAAAGTACAAGTAACACTTGGATATTCTACTGAATCATAGTCAAACAAGTCAAAATAAAAATGAATTAATTGATTAAATGGAATGTCTTTGTAGAGACAAAAGTCTTCATCAGGAAAAGTTTGATTAAGATCGAACAATGGTTCAAAATCTTCGTAATAGCTGGTTACATAATCTCTAACCTTGAACGCAAACAAAATGACTACTATTGATTGAAAATTGGCCTTTACTTCTTCCAATTTAGAGAAGTTTATATCTATATTTTTGTTAATAAATTTAAGCCAATTTATGCCGACTTTGTGAAAAAATTTTCTTGCATTTTTTCCATCTAAATAAAGAGATCTTAAATTCTTAAAATTGTCGAACAAATCTTCTTGAATTGAGTTGATCTCTCCGAAAACTCTCAACTCTTTAAGATTCTTAAAAACATGAGTGTTTACAAAATTTGTATCCAGATTTATTTTTATTACATTGGTAAGGTCTAAAATCTCAATATTTGAGTTCAAATCCATAATAGAATTACCAGTATAATTTTCAAATTTAATAATTTGCCAAGCATAGAAAGTTTCCATCAATCTATTGACCAAAACTATTTGAATTCTAACATTCTTGAACAACAATGGACAAAAACGATATTTTTCAAAACTATTCGAAATAGCAAATACATAAATATTTGCCGAATTTAAAAGATGTTGTACAGTCACATTTTCCAGTTGCTCACAAGACTTTATTAAACGGTTCTCAAAAAAAAATTAAATTTAGAAGATTTCATTGCCAGATAAAGCATTCTATCAACTGATGTTTTATTTGTATGTCTATTTTCTACAAAAAAAACACTAATTCTAATCAAAAAAAACTTTAATAAGCCATTATTTTGAAAATTTCTACTTATTTTTACAAGATTGCTGAGCAAATTCTCACTCTTAAGATATTTTTGGTCAATTAGACTATAAGCAGCAATATTTTTTTCACCTTTTAAACATGTCCCGTTTAAATCAATTGATCCAATATTTTCTATTCGACGAAATTGAATTAATTTGCTATAAGGTGAATATAAAGTGTATTTATCTATCAAACAAAATTTGTTTATTTCTGATGATAAAAAAAGCTTTGCCATTAAAATGTTTGTTAGCAGAATAATTACTTTTTTCATTTTTAGGAGATATTCTATTGAATAATAAATTCTAAAAGAAAAAATAATATTTTAAAAAAGAGCTAACAATTTATTCAAAATTTCTAAAATATCAAAATTGAAATGTCAAATATATATTATGAATTCGATTGAAAAAAATTTATTCAAATCCATAAGTGTTTAGGGAAATGATGAATGCCGTTATTATATTTTTTTTTACGATTTTTTTATGAAAAAATCTTTACTTAACCTCAACGGAGCAAAAAATATCAAAACAATTATGATTGAAACGAAATGAAATCAATTTTTAATTTTCTAGAATGCCCATTGAAATTAAATAAACTGATTTGAATTTTGGAAAAAATATTCTAAATTATATTAACTTTATTGAAATATTTTGGACGTCAGTAAACGTCACCACAAATTAAGAAAAAATCACAAAATAATTTAGTAAAATAATAACAAAATCAATAAACAATTAACTAATTAAGTTTATAATATTTATTTCAGAAAAAGAACACAAAAAATAAAAAAATATAACAAAAAAAAATGAAAAAACACTAATTCAATTAAATTATAACTTTATTTTAATTTTATTCACTAATTAAGTAAAAAAAAATTACATTAAAAAAATTAAAAAAATTATCTATTTTTTTTTGTTCAACCATTTGGACAATAAAAACTTTTTTTTAACATTTTTGCGTTAAACTTCTCACAACTTATTTGAATGCTTGAGCTTTTGATTTCATTTGTTTTCTCCATTATTGCTCTCTTGCTCGTCGTTTCGACAACATCATCTTCGAGTGATTTAATGCCAATTTCTTTGTTTGAAACTAACTCAGATGGTCGAAATTAGAGTGCAGATTTTGTTTTAATAGGAGCTCCTCTTTTGCATTTGTCGCTTATAGGAATATCCAGAGCTATCTTATCAAAATTCATTAATTTCAATAAATTTCAATTAAGCACAACCTATTATGTGGTTATAAAAATAATTTTTTAACGCGAAAATGTTAAAAAAAAAGGTTTTACTGTCCAAAAAATGGTTGTACAAAAAAAAATAGGTAATTTTTTAAAATTTAATTTTTTTTACTTAATTAGTGAATTAAATTAAAACAAAGTTATGATTTAATTGAAATAGTGTTTTTTCATTTTTTTTGTTACATTTTTCTATTATTGTGTTCTTTTTCTGAAATAAATCCAGTGGTGATTTGATGACAGTATTTTACGAAAAATACCGTAAATTAACCAAATTTTACCACATTTTACGTAAATTAACGTAAAATCCGAAAAGTGAAAAAGAGGTATTTTACGAAAAATTGCGTAAATTTTCAGGATTTTGAGATAATTTTGGTAAAATTTCGTAAAATACAAAACGGCCAATTCAAAATTTTTGAAAAGATGTCTTTTTTTTTTCGAAAAATCGAAAATTTAAAAAACTTTTTTTTTTATAAATTGGTTAAAAAAAATAGTTATTTTTAAATTTTTATAAAAAAAAACTTTTTAAATTTTCGATTTTTCGAAAAAAAAAAAGACATCTTTTCAAAAATTTTGAATTGGCCGTTTTGTATTTTACGAAATTTTACCAAAATTATCTCAAAATCCTGAAAATTTACGCAATTTTTCGTAAAATACCTCTTTATCACTTTTCGGATTTTACGTTGATTTACGTAAAATGTGGTAAAATTTGGTTAATTTACGGTATTTTACGTAATTTTTCGTAAAATACTGTTATCAAATCACCACTGTATTATAAACTTAATTAGTTAATTTTTTATTGATTTTGTTAATTTTTTACTAGATAAGTGAAGATTTTTACCGGATTTGTGGATAGATATTATTTATGCTCAATTATTTTGATTCTAAAAAATTTCAGCTGCTTACAGATATTTCAATTGAATACCAATTATAAGTAGTTTTGAGAAACGCAGTGACGTTGGGCATTGACTGAGTCATTTTCTTTAACTGTTTAAATGAAAAGGTTGTCTTATGAAAAATCATTTATTTATTAAGTTCAATTTATCAATTTAATATATCTTGTAATGAACAAATTAAAATAATGCACATAATGTTGATTTTTAATTCTAATTTATATTCTTTTTGTAATTGTAGTCATTTGCCTTTGGTTTCCGCTTCTTTTTGATATCAATATTTTTAAAGCTAAAACTGATTTGTATCTGTTTAGTTTTAAATGCGGACAGCTACAATATATTTGCAAAATTTTTAAAATAATTTTATCTATTATCAAATTTTTTAAATTTTATTAAATAATTTTTACATGTGCAGGTGCTAAATTGCCATTTAGCTTTATTTAACCAATTTTTTTATTCATGTAAATAAATTTTAGAAACATTCATTTCTTTGGTGACAAAAAAAATACAATATTTAGAAAAGGATTAAAATTCAAAGTTTACTTGGGAGATCATAAGAAATAAAATTTGATTGAAACGATGCTACAGTGCTTTTATAAAAGGTGCAGAATGGGCTAAATACGTAATCTTACGTGAATATTAGTCGGTTAGGATATGTAATTTAACGAATGAAAGACTAAAAATTGATTTTTTTGAGATTTTTATGGAGACAATTTTTAGGTATTGTAGCATAAAACAGTATTGGTTGATCAAATAATCTTTTCTTATTAATTATTCGATGATTTATATTTTCATTAAAAAATTTAAACCAAATCTTAACAAAAATAAAAATCTAATAAAAATTAACCCTTTTCTGTCCAAACCATCTTTTTTCAAAATGTCTCTAATCTCGTTTATCCAAACAAAACTGTTTAATGCTACAATACCCATTATGTACCTTTAATTTAAATTAATTAATTTTGTTAATTACTGAATTTTTATAATTCATATACATTTAATAATAGTATGACTAAAAATTATTTATATTTCTTTTTATTTGATACTTTGAGCTCAAGTGATGAAAATATTAAAGGAATATGACCTTCCACGCCAATATCGCCTTGGTAGCATCTCTTAGATAAATAAAATAAAAATAAAAAAAAAGTGAGAAAAAGAAATTATATCCTTTTCTATTTAGCAAAATGCTCCATTTTTTAACACTATTTAATAACTAAAATGGCTTGATTAATAGAAATAAATGAAGAAAAATTTTGCTTATATTTATTAAGTATTTCGATAATTTTAATAAATATTTGAGTGAAAAAAAGTAAAAAAATAATCAAATTAATTTTTTTTAATAGCAAAACGAAATAAATTCATTATAGGCAACATTATAATTCAATAATTCAAATAGAAGATGATTGCTTCAGCACAACCTCTAAAACTTATAAATACACTTAAGTTAAAAAAACTCTATTTAATTCTATTTAGGAGATAAAATCGTATTTTTTCTCACTAATAACTATACTAGAAAAAGAGACTTTTTTTATATAAACAATTGTAAACGAATTTAAAAATAAACTAGATCCTCATTTTTTGTTAAGAAAAGATTTTTCAGGTTACTATTGTGCAACTAATCCATGCGCTTCGTTTAACGATGACCAATTATCATCTTTATTCCTGATCACCAACATATCCTACTGAATCTAAATAATTCCAAAAAAAGTGAACAATTTCTATGAAAAATAAACTTTTTTGCTAATTAGAAAATTCTCTCTCATTGTCAACACAGTGTCCACAACAAAAATATCCAAGCAAAATTTCAACCCAAAAAGTTAAGTTAAATCCTTTTGAAAAAAAACTTAAATTTAGAATGAATGAGTTAAGCCAAAATAAAAAAAATTTCAATTGCAACTAAATTTCAATGTTTTAGCTTAATATAAAAGAAAATTATAAATAAAAAAATTAGCATTGTTCAAATTAAGCCTAATATCTCTTGCTAATGAGTGATTGTGTAACGATGAGCTCGATTGAAAGCAGCATGCTCAGCTTGGACACATTTAAAGCCATCGATTTCGGCTTCAAAATTGAGCTCATAAACAAAATTCTGCACGACGACCAGCTCTGTCTCACCAGCTTACAACTCATAAACTTCATAAACTACTACTTCCAGGACGCCAGCGAAGAAATCGACCCGGTCCTCAGCCACAACATCTCAATCATATTTCCATGCATCGCCTGCTCGGCAAAATTCTCCTACGAACAAACATTTCACCTTCATCTAGACCGTCGAGCCATCTACATCAAACTCTACTGCATCGAATGCAAACAGTACAAAGTGTTTTTCAACAAGTGCAAATTGCTCTACCACGTTTACTCGCACAAAACCAACCTGTTCCAGCCAATATACAGACACGTTCAAATAGACCAAATACCTCTGGACAAGGCGGTCAACCAGAATCCCAAGCATCTGGCCTCAATTCAATTTTTGTTCTCCAACATCCAAAGCCTAAAGCAGACCGATCTCAACATCAACTTGACAATAAACAACAAATTCAAGCTGAACGACCAGGACCTCAGCCAAATAAAACTATTCCTCAAACGATTGTTCACAAACAGGTTCATGGTGTACAAGTGCTGTGTGTGCGACGCACTTTTTCTCGACTACAAGGACCTCAAGCTTCACTTTGTTCAGTCGAAAAAAATCGACACCGAATACTCGGCCCAGTCGGCCCGCAACTACTTCAAAATGCTCAGGGAAAAATATGCAAAATCAAGAATAGGCGATGCGGACCAGTCCGGTCTTGATCTGCTCAATTCTTTTAGCTTGGAAAAATTGCAGTACTCGATCAAGTGTTCCCAGCTGGTCAATCTAAGTTTGATTGATGTCAATTTTAAATTTAGCCAAAGCACTGCCATGAATCGGCAGAGTCTGGCGTGTCCCGAGTGTGGTCTCTTGTTCGACTATTCCATGAACAAAAATTATGTCGAGCTGTTCCGTCTTCACCTCAAATACGACTGTTTGTTCACGCTCAGGTACGATCTGGACGAGTACAAGTGTGTGTTCGACGACTGCAAGTTCACGTTCACGACCGTGAACCAAATGCTCAACCACTGGGTGTCCGATCACGTGATCAAGAGCCACAAGTGCGAGCTGTGCGCCAATGACCAAACACTTTTTTACGACACAGACAAACAAGAGGCCAACTTGTCCGCACACTTGGTCAGCCAAATAAACAAGCACTATTTCGAGAAGCACAGAAATGAGCCGGCCAGCATGAAGACCTACTACGAGTGTCAGTGCAGAAAGGCCGGTCTGTGCGACGCGGACAAGTGTGACTCGTTCTTCAGTCTCAGGACATGCAAAGCTCATCTGGTTGACCAAATAAACAAGTCAATGGCGTCCATTGATTGTTATTTGTGCAAAAAGTATGTTTTGTGCAAGGACTATGTGGCTCATGTGAAAAGCGAGCACGGAGATGAGCGCCTGTATGTGTGTCCCGAGTGCGGTCCGTGCCAGGGCCAAGAGCCAACTCTGCACATTCACATTATTAGGAATCACTTGGCAAAGTCTATGCTCAAAAAATCGCATTATCTTATTATGAACGAGGGCGATATTGCCAAGCATAGCGACATCTTTGTTTATTTGTGTCTGAATTGCAGGCTGTTTTTTTCATCCGAGTCCAAGCTGTGTCACAATTGTTGGTCTCTGGCTCAGCCGATTAACGCGTCCAATTACTTTTCGCCCATCTATCTCAAGGTAAATGTGTGCAAAGCAGTCAATTGGGACACGAAGAGAAATGGAAATGGCGAAGCGATGTTTGAACTTAACCAAGTGATCAAGATTGTAAATAAACCATTAGAATCACATAAATTGTTTTAATTTTATATAAAAATTATTTTGTTCCATCTATTTAATAAATTGTTTAAATTGTCTTGTGTTTTTGGAAGACTTTTTTGGTCCAGACATTTTTTTGATTTTTTTTGGCTTTAAATTCCAAGCGATGAAATCGAATTAATTTTTTGGAGACATTGTGAATTTTGATACAAAAAAAAAAAACAAAATATTAAAAATGCCAAAGCTCAAGTTCTGACGGACCAAAACATGTTCTGTAAATTGAAGCAACTGATACATCCTTTGTACCACCAATATACTGATTCTGCAAAACTCTGCAATAAATCTGCAAAATTCAGAAAATTGTGAATTTGGGATATTACATTATATTAAAAATCCAATTTAACTTTAAGTGCTGGTACAAATGATGTATCAGTTGCTACAATTTACAGAATATGTTTTATTTGGTCCAGAATAAAGTTCTGGCATTTTTTATATTTTGTTTTTGTTTTTTGTACCATAATTCACAATGCCTTTTTTGGACACAAATTGAAATTTGAATTAAAACAAAATTTGAAAAGACCATGAATCTCGAATATGTTCTAATTTACAAATATTTACTGAATAATTTACAAATGTAACCATACAAATTATAAATGGTCAATTTGAATACTTTTAAAATTGATAAATTAAATTTTTTAATTACAAATTTTAGATGGAATTTTTGAAATTTATATATAAATTTTTGTATTGATTGAACACAAAATTAATTAATAAAAATTAACTTAATTATTCTTGATTTGCACAAGAAAAATAGTAATTTAACAAACCAAAAACATTTACAATTACATAATAGAATCATATCTTGGTAAATTGCTGTTGCCACGATCAATTCGAGTAATTAAATAAAACTAAAATGATCTCCAAAAGCGATTTAAATTAAATGATTTTAAAAATTCTGTATCTAACATTATTTTATTTTTATTTAATTAATTAAAGTTTCAGTCCCATAAAAAAATTGAAATATAATTGGCAAGTTTTTTTTTTGAAATTTTTAAATTACGTTGTTTAATTTAAACTCAATACTTAAGCATGTTAAAATTTGAAATTTAATTACTCAATTATTTCTAAAAATTATTTCTAAAAATGTAAAATAGAAAAAAAAACTTGCCAATTTCTAAATATAAAAGAGAGAAGAAAAATTTAATAAACAATTAAGTAAGAAATTCAGTTTGTAATATACATAAAAATGACTAAGATTATCAACATACAAGCAAAATTTATTTACATTCAAAATTCGATTAAGTAAAATATACAATTGAATTTCGATTTTATTTGGATACTTAAATTATGCCTCATTTTGATCAATCAATACTCTTACATTTTCTGGATTTATTTTACTACAATACTTCCATCCACTATTCCCGACACCAAAAAAATAGCTGTTCTGATGATAAAATCGACGTTTCAGTCGGTTCAGTACGGTCAGTTATGCCGCGACCATAAGGACCATGTCGTTTTTAAATACCTACTGTATTTATATATCATCGTATATATTGATAAAAATTAAAGTTTTACTATTTAACAAAATTAATTTTTTTGGTAGTTTACTGAAAAAATAAAAATACTGAAATAAGACGAAAAATAAGATAAATCAGCTTCACTTGTTTTACCAAATTCGAATTATGTCCTTTCTAATATTTAAAGAAAGTGTACTGCACTTTCAGATAGTCTACAAGTAATAATAATAATAATAATAATATATTAAGCCGCAACAATGACCATGTCACCATGGCCACTGCAAGTATGCTTAGGCACACTATGGCGGCTGCTGAATTACGGTTTCGGCGATAAATTAATTTTTTTTTTTTTTTTGTGTTTGACAGATAAAATTTTTAGTCTTTGATCATTTCGGATTTCCCATTTTCAAGTTTTAAAAAAATAAAAGAATCTTGTGTTTTCCTTCTTTTTGGTCCATTCTCTCAACAAACTACTATCGGATTCACTTTCTAAATCACGAATTTAAATAAAAAAGTTTTTATTTATAAAGATTTTTTTAATTTGCACGCAAATATTTTCCAATTTTGTTTTATTTGTAAACAAACATTGTCCATAAAATTAAATTTTTAATTTCAAAATTTTTTTCCCAAAATCGAAATTTTGGGGAAAAAAAATTCGACTTAATTTTTTATAATATCAATAAGTTTTTGGTTTTAATTTCAAAATTTATTTTTATTAATTAAATTTATTTTGGTGATAAAAAAAGTGATTTTAGTTGAAAAAAAATTTCCAGATGAAGAAATTTGCTACATTTTGCAGCCAAATATTCAATTATCATGAAATTTAATATCAAAAAAAAATATTAGAAAAAAGCTGAATCCAATCGAACTTGAATCCCTCAATTAGCAATTTTTTTTACTTTGATTAAATTTTTTTATTTTATTTTAGTAATTAAATTTCAAAATTTAAAAGCTGAACGTATGTTATATTTTCTTAATGGTTAACTTAGTTTTAAAAATAAAATATACTAATTATAGAGTAATACTTTAAAATTAATTTTATATTTTTATTACTTTGTAATAGTAATTAGAATATTTTTTATGTTTTAGCAAAATTTAAAAAAATTTTAATGAGAACTTGACATAATGAATGTTTAAGCTAATGAACAAATATTTTCCAATTTTGTTTTATTTGTAAACAAACATTTTCCATTAAATTAAATTTTTAAGTTAAAAAGTTTTTCCTTAAAATTGAAATTTTGGGGAAAAAAAATTCGACTTAATTTTTTATAATATCAATAAGTTTTTGGTTTTAATTTTAAAAATGAAATCTGAATCCTTCTTAAGTTTCTCTCAATAGTTAATTTTCCTTAAAGTAATAAAGAAAAAAAAATTGGTAATGAGAGTTGAAAAAAACAAGCATATAAGTAAATGAGCAGAAAACAATGAAAGAAAAAATAATTCAAAAATTATCTTTCAAAAAATCAAGTTTTTTTTTTAAATTATCTTTTAAAAATAATTTATCAGTTGCTGTAAAGTTAATTAAAAATCTAAAAAAAATCCAATTGCATAAGCTAAATATTTTTTAGAAGGCGTTTCTATTTTACCTAAAATTGAGTTATATTACATAAAAATTTCGTAAGATTTTATAAATACATGATAAAACCCTCGCTTTAAAAATTATCTTTTAAAAAAGATTCCGGATTTAAATCAAAATCAAAGTTTTATTATGAACTAACGAGGACAATTAATTTTGCACTTATTCAATAATTTGAATTCATTACATGAAAAGCTAAATAATCAAAAGAATTTGTTTAAACTTTAAAACTTTAAATTTAAAAACTCCTCTCGATTGCATTGCTTTGTAGCGCCTACTTAAAATTTGTGATTCATAAAAACGCCTACAGTTCTATTTAAATAGCTTGCTTCTAAGAGAAAAAAAATTAAAAATGTTTGAATACCAAAATCACGATATGGAAAGAGAAATTAGCTTTGAAAGTGGAAGTATTGTCCAACTTGTTAAGCAAAAACAAACAAATGTACCCATGGCCAAAAAATTAATCCCACTCGAAGTAAAACCAATAATTCAGAGTAAAATTTTGGATGAGTTAAAAGTGTTGCAAGAATTGAAATCGCCATACTTAGTTGAGTTTTACGGAGCTTATGCCAGCAATGAAGGGATAAACATTTGCATGGAATACATGGATGGCGGATCTTTGGATTTAGTGCTTAAAAAAGTTAACAGAGTACCAGAGAACATACTTGGGATAATTGCCGAATCAGTACTAATGGGTCTTTATTTTATTAGAGAGTCACATGACTTAAATCATAATAACTTAAAGCCATCTAACATATTGGTAAATACAAAAGGTCTAATAAAAATTTCGGACATTGAAGTTTCAGTGGATTTAACTAAAGAAAAATTTATTGAAAACTTACAGCCAAAGTGCTATTATTCGCCTGAAAAAATTTCAGGATTGGGTTCAAAATTAAATGGTGATGTTTGGAGTTTAGGACTATCTTTGGTCGAAATGGCCATCGGTCGTTACCCGATACCTGTTCCAAGTGAAGATGAAATAGTAAATTTGTTCCAGAATGACCCTCAAGGACTCAGTTCTAGAAGTGAGAGCAAATCAAGTATTCAGTCTTTGACCATTTTTGAGATATTGGAATATATATTGAATAAGGTAATTCAAAAATTTTTATTTATTTAAATAAAAACATATACATAAAATTTCTTTTAGCCCCCGCCAAGTTTGTCAAAGTCTTGTTTCAGTGAGGAATTTTTGGACTTTTTGGATACATGTTTGCGCAAAGAGCCCTCTGAACGAGGTGATTTAAAGAGCTTGTTGCAGCATCGTTTCATTCAAAAGTACAAAAATGAACCTGTCGACACTGTCATATCTTGGATTAACAAAATAAAACAGAGTTCTCAGTAGAGAAAATAATTTGTTTTTTTTTCTAATTTAGAAAATTAGTCTCATTTATTGTAATCTTGAATAATTAGTTTATCGTTTTCAATTTTCTGTTTATTTTAAGTATTATTCTTTTTAGTTTTAGGTTTTTATAATTAAATTTACAAATAAAATTATTTCAATGATAATTTATATTAAATCAATAAATGTGTTATCAGAAAATTTCTTATAATGAATTATGACAATTGAATAAAATATAAAAACTATTTCAAATTGATAAATTTTAAGGCGTATATACCTCGTATAGGCTTATTTGATATACAAAGCCAGACAAAATTAACTGAATTTTATGAATGAAAAATTAGATCATTTTTATTTTTAATTATTAAATATTAGTTTTTGCCAAAATCTGCTCTCTGGTCCATTTATTAAAGTTCGACTAACATACCATTTCAATCTGGACCATTTTTGAAAAAAAATTAAATTTTAAAATTTATCAAAATGTTTAAATTTTTTTTCTCAATACAAAAAAAAGAACACCTTAAAATATTAAACTTACCGTAAAATATTAAATACCTATTTTATCATTATAAAACAATTGTTCTAACCGGAACTAAAACTAACTTTTAAAATTACACTTTTGATAGAATTAATAAATTATAACTCTGATATTTTTTTACCGAAGATATGAGCATCGCCTACTCATTTATCAATCTTAAATTATGCCAATTTTATTTAATAATAAAATTAGCAAAATTTTCTCTTAATTAAATGAAAATGTATAACTCTTTATTAAATTTATTAGCTAAAACTTTTAAAACATATTTTTCTAATATATATAAAGAGCTTTAACTAGAATTAAACAAAAGGAATATTTTTTAAAATTATGATTACCTTTTTTTTTTATTTATAATTTATTGTAGTAAACCTTTGTCAAATACTTCCAGATAGAAGGCGAATTTCATGTTTATTTATGATTTATATTATTCCCATTCAAACCATGTGTTAACAATTTTTTAATTACATTTAAGAAATTCATTTGAATTTAGCCTACTTTCAGTTATTAATTCTGCGTTCGACTTAAAAAAAAATATATATATATAACTTATATGCATATTTTTTATAGACCCTCAAGCCTCTAACATTTTTTGAAAAATATCTCTGGAATAAATTTTAATATTTACTCAGAAAAAAAAATCGAGAGTTGGCATTAAAAATTTAAAATATGTAAAATTCAAATGTTTGTTCTTAATTTATAATTTGAATATTGATACAGCATAGTTTGAATGGGAATAATTTCACATTGAAATTTTTTTTACGTTCGCTCTATTTGTAAGAGTAGTTGGCAGAGATTTATTGTAATAAATTAAAAATTGAAATTATTTAGTCTTTTATTAACCGAGTAGTCAAGATTAAATTTAAGCATAAAATTTACCAATATCTGAATCAAAAAAAATAACAATTAATTTTGAAAATAAAAAAAATACTAAAAGTCATGAAAATAAATAATTTCACAACATTAATCGTTTCTTGAAGAATTAATTTCAACTTTGTGTAGGATGCATTTTGATTTTAGCTCGAAAATAACTTTTGATAAATAAATATTTAAGATTATGATTCATTAACCCACCTAAACTTAAATCTATTGAAATAAAAGTGAACATCAATACAACCTTGAGAACATAAAAAAGCCTTTGCTAAATTTATAGCGGAAAAATAAACTCAAATAATTTTAAATAAAATTTTAAAAATTAAATAAATTTTTTTTTTTAAAGAAATTGCGATTATTTTCAATCAAAAATACCATGTGGTACTGTTTTTGAGAGTAACAATTGGAAAAATGATACAATTTTCCAGGAAACTAATGTCATTCGATTGGCATTCTTGATTATTTGTTCAACTCGTTTCATTCTAATTTTGAGCACGCTCTAAACATAAACATTATAATATTTGCTTTGTTTCTTCGATTTTAAATGTAAATTAAGCTTTTTAAAATTTTTTATATGGCATATTATTAGCATAAATGATAACTCTATGAACAAGAATTTATCTTCCGTTTGATTGTGACTCAATCAAGGACTATTTTGATTTAGATTATTTTATATTTGAATTTTTTACATTTTTCAACAATGCCTCGAAACATTCACCAATTGACCATAAGTGCTGAAAAAAACTCTCCTGCAGAAAATCAGCCTAAAGCAAGCTCTCAAGCGAAGCCAAGACCTCCACCATTAACCTCGATTCAATCGAGTAATTCCGGGCCAGAAAACGCGAACGCTGAGTCATTGATTATAAGAAACGACTCCAGTTCCCAGCTCACCAACAGATCCAACGATTTGACCCAAAACAGCAAGCCAAACATTCAGCAATTGATAGAAACAATACGCTCAACAAATGATATCAGCAGTGATCAGGTGGAAAGATTGGTTAGTTTTTTGCAATTGAGAGAGAATATAGGCGAAATAAGCAATGATGATTTATCAGTGGATGGTGAATTGGGTTCAGGTAATGGCGGTGTGGTACTTTTGGTCAGACACAGAAGGCTGGATGTGTCTATGGCAAAAAAATTGATCCATCTTGAAGTAAAGCCAGCCATCCGCAACCAAATTTTGAGAGAGTTGACAGTGTTGCACGAATGCAACTCGCCATACATAGTTGGCTTTTACGGAGCGTATACCTGCGATGGAGAGATAAACATTTGCATGGAGTATATGGATGGCGGATCTTTGGATTTGGTGCTTAAAAAAGTTAACAGAATACCTGAGAGAATACTCGGAAAAATAACCGAATCAGTATTAATGGGTCTTAAGTACTTGAGAGAGTCACATCAAATAATGCATAGAGATGTAAAGCCATCGAATATATTGATCAATTCAAATGGAGATATAAAATTATGTGATTTTGGTGTAAGTGGACAGTTAATTGATTCCATGGCAAATACTTTCATTGGCACCAGATCTTACATGTCGCCAGAAAGACTTGAGGGAAATTGTTACACGGTTCAGTCGGATATATGGAGTTTAGGACTATCGTTGGTCGAAATGGCCATCGGTCGTTACCCGATACCTGTTCCAAGTGAAGATGAAATAGTAAATTTGTTCCAGAATGACCCTCAAGGACTCAGTTCTAGAAGCGAGAGCAAATCAAGTATTCAGTCTATGGCTATTTTTGAGCTTCTGGAATACATAGTTAATGAGGTTATTAAAAAATATTTATTTAAAAAAAAAACAAATATTGATAATTTATTTAATAATTTTAGCCCCCGCCAAGTTTGCCAAAGTCTTGTTTCAGTGAGGAATTTTTGGACTTTTTGGATACATGTTTGCGCAAAGAGCCCTGTGAACGAGGTGATTTAAAGAGCTTGTTGCAGCATCGTTTCATTCAAAAGTACAAAAATGAACCTGTCGACACTGTCATATCTTGGATTAACAAAGTGAATAGGATGAAAATATCGGAAGAAAGAAGATAATTGTGTATCTTAGTCAATGTTTATGCTAAATTTGAATTCAACCTTTAAGCAAGAATGAAATATAGTTTTTTAAAATAATTTTTTTTTGCATAGCTGTCATTAAATGTTGTAATCGGTCGAAATTTTGTTTAAAAAATCTAAATAAATAATACCTCCTAAATTTTTTTGTCTATTTTCCAATTTTTAATTTAGAATTAGAGAAAATTTTTTCTTCAATATTTTTTAGTTACTTTTTATTGTTTAAGAAAAAAAAATGTAGCAAGTTGCAATTTATCATAATTTAATAATTTGATTTTTGTTGTTGTTATTTTTCAAACTCCTACTACCCCAAGTTAAGTGATACCTTAATAATAAAGTAAAATTTTTTTATAAAATTTAGAATCACCTTTTTGATTTAAATTTTGAGAAAAAAACACACTTAAATTTCTTATGAAATCAATCTTTGAATTTTTAGTACGTAAATTAATAAAATAAACTCATTTTTTAGGTCTATTGTAAATTGTTGTTAAATGATTTTAATGTCAAAAATTTATTGTCAAAAATTTTAATGTCAAAAATTTTAATGTCAAAATATTTTAATGTCAAAAATGAAATAAGGATTTTAATGTATAAATATTTTAATGTCAAAAATGAAATAAGGATTTTAATGTTAAAATATTTTAATGTCAAAAATGAAAAAAGAATTTAATGTTAAAATTTTCTGATGTTAAAAGCTATAGTCGATAAAGATAATTAAAAATTGTATTTTTTAGAGATTATATTAAAAAAATTAATTAAGCAAGGACAAAAATAAAAAAACAATAAATTCAATTAGCATCCAAAAATTCGGATGCTAATTGAATTTTAACTTTTTCTTTTATTGGACGCTTTTTTTATTGTTTAAAAAAGTTATTTTTGTTCAAGTTTTAAGTAAATTTTGGACTACTCAATATTTTAAAGGGTAAAAATTTAATTTTTATCAAACGAATGCTGATTTCAAAACAATTTCGGACTTCTATTAATTCAAAGCTTTTTTTTTTAAGGAAGCGGTCAAAAAGCCTTTTTTAATTAGGCAAATTAAAATAGAATAGCATCATTTTTTAACATTAGATTATTAATTAAGATTTAGCAATACTTTCCTTATTTAAGATTTAACAATAATTTCCTTATTTAGCAAATTACATTTAATTCCTTATTTAATTTTTAACATTAGATTCCTTAATTAAGATTTGACATTAAACTCACTGACATTAATTTTTTGACATTAAAATATTTTAACATTAATTTACAGTAAATCATTTTTTATTATCAGAAATTATTAGAAACAACTTTAAAAATTTTTTTAGCCAGAATTTAGACTTTTTTAAAATTTTCAATTGTTTGCTTCATTTTTGATGGACAACTTTTTGGAATTCAAATGTTAAAATTTTATTGATAAAAAAATTTAAAAATAAATAAATGAAACAATATTATTTTCTGTCATTATTTAGAAGATTTTAATGCAAATAGTCATTAAATTATCAAATTAAAGAAAAACTATGTTATTCTTGATCTAAATTTTTCAAATCCCTAGACAAAATAAAAAATTAATATTTAAAATTTTAAATTAATAGAAATTTATATATTAAGCCATGAATTTTTCATTTGAAATGAGTTGTTTATAATCACCGTTGAAATTTTGATTATTTCAAAGCACTGAGCGTTTCCATACGAATTGAGCAATCGAGAAATCATGTGAATAATCTTTTTTAAAAATTTATTTACATTTTGGTAAAATTTTTAATCCTTGAATAGCCTTTAGTAAATAAAAAATAAAAAATTGTATTTAAAATTGAATAGTTTTTAAAAATTATTTTTTGCTAAAAATTTTAAATGGTGTATTTATTTTAAACGTTTAATTGTTCAAAAAAACATCTGTCAATAAAAAACCTTTCAATTTTACGATTTCAAATAAAAACCATAGACAAACTAAAAATTTGGTTTCAAAAACAAAATTTTTGCCATGTTGGATAAAAACTGCATTTTTTCTAACAATTATTTGAAAACGTTTTACAATCAAATTTTGTTTAAAACTTAGATTAGATTTTTATTAGTCTTAATTTTAATCCATATTAGTATATTTAGCAAAATTTGAATAACCTAGTTTTTCTATTTGATTTGAAAATATACAATAACTAATTTTCGATATCTCTACAATATTTTCACCTAGTTTCTTTAAATTGTATTAAAATCTAAATCTCCTTATATCAGATAACATGAATAAATTTTGTTTGCATTTGTCATAGCAACAAAACTTAATTCCACAAAAGGCTTTAAAACATTTTTGATCATAATAAATGAAAAAAAAGTATATTTTTAAAATTTATTTACAAATCCATCGGAAATAATGTGATCTTTTCTTTAAAGCTTGAAAATAAAAAACAAAAGTTTCTTCTAAAATTTTATGTCATCTGGAATAGCTAGTGTTTTGTAAGGTGCCTCTTGAACTATTTGCAACAAGTGCTTCTGGGACAAAAAACTCTTGGACCAATGGCAAATTATCTCTCTATCAGGTGGACACGACTTAAAAAATGAATCTGTCTCATAGCTTACTTTTAAATATTTCCACAAAAATTTGAATTTGTCAGGTATTCTAAATTGCTTGATTGATTCGCCAGCAACTCGAATATGCTGCAGCTTTGGCAACAGAGAGCAATCTACTAGGTTCATCTGATTGTTACCATTCATAAATTGAACCTTATTTAGGTCGTTGTTGAACAAATTCTTCAAAAAATTATCAATTTTCTCTAGCTCGGTCTCAAGGCCGGTTGGTTTGGTTGCCACATCGCGGATAAAATGGGAAAATTTGGAGAACACATTCAAGCTAACACTTTTGGCCCGAGTATTGTCTTGAATCAAAGGCGTATTGGGATACAGACTATCCAAATACTCAGCTATTTCGTCCACATCACTGAGGATAACCGCATCGTTTTCGCTATCCGGTTCTAGCAGTTTACTAGAGCCGTGTAATAGAACCGGGGGCTTGAGCGACAACTCCTTGAATTCTTTAGGCGGATTATCAACATTAATTGTTAGAACGTCAAAGTTAAATTTATTGGTCTTGGCTTTGACAAGCAGTTGCAAAAATACAGTCTGGCAAAATGGACACGCTCCTTGGGAACGACCATCTTGGCCGGCCTTAACAAACAAATGTAACTTGTTGCAGTCTATTTCAGTATTTGAACTCATCACTAGTTGGTTTATATAACTCTTGTGCTCTGAATAACTGCTGAGAATAGAAGCAGTGCTATCTTTTTTATGGCTCGTATCAATCAGCTCAACCTAAAAAAAAACATTTAATGTTATAAAATATTTTGTTAAAAACAAAAATTTGTTGTAACTGTAATCATAAGGCTTCACCTGTTCGTATTCAAAAAAATGTTAAATTATAATTTTTATGACTCTCAACAAAATAAAAAAGTGTTTATTACTCAACTAGGAGAGAACTTTTTAATTTTTTTCAAAGATAAAAAATTATTAATTGTTTGTTAAAAAAAAGCGACTTTATCAGTTTAAAATTAATTAAAATTTTGTTGCTTAGTAGAAGAAAAATCTCTAGGTTAATCTGGGTGTTATCTGATTTGGCTTGGTGTGAATAGATTATCCAAGAGATTACCTTGTTAGCAATTGGAAAGTTGAACGAGCAGTATGGGCTGAATTTGAAAAAATCCAGTTTTTGGTATTCATTTGCCCTGGGTTTGATGAACGCTTGAGAGTTTGATAGTTGTTTCATTCTCAGACTAAGATTCTAAAATCCAAAAATCGACACATTTAAATATTTGATGCAAGAGGAAATTTTTAATTAGGGAATTTATCTAGTTCTTGTTCTATTATGCAATTAAAATTGAGATTTTCAAAATACCAAGTTTTGTTGCCAAAATCCTAAAGGACCCAGGTAAGATTAAAATTCATTTAGATTAGTATAATATTTTAAATTTTGACAATTTAACCATTAATCTCTTTTGAATGACCAAGTATCTAAACGAATAAATTAACCGTTCGACTAGAGTTCGGATTCTTAATGTCCGGAATTAATGATTTAAATATTCAAATCAATCAAAATATTTTTTTTAAAGTGCGTTAGCATCAAAGTGACAATTTTTGGATTTAATGGGAAGCAATTACATTGCATCAAAAATCGGATATTTAGTTTTTAAAAGCTCAGTTTGTCATTAAGATATATCTAGAACAAATAAGTTGAATAATTGTTAATAAACTATACTTAAATAAATTTGAGATTATACAAGATTTTGTTTTTTAGGACCGTGATATTTTTAATATTGAAAAGATATTATGTAACATCATTTGAAAAACATTTTGTCAAGGTATTAGTATCTTAAAATTCAAAATTTAATTTATATTTGAGATGGTTTCATTAAAATTTTGAAAAAAATAAAATCAATAAATTAAATTTATAATTTTGTTTTTGTTCAAAAATTTGAAAGCTAATTTTTATTAAAAAAATATTGTTTTATTTGTAGTATTTCAAATCTTCAAAGAGTTGACGTCATTTTTATAGAAATCAAAATACGAAATTGATATTTGCTTGGTTCAAATCTACCGGGAGACACACTGAAATCAAAAGAGCTTGCTTTTGAAAAATAATAAAAATTAATGTCTTTTTAACAAATCAATCCTTTTTTATAATTTTTGATATTTTTTTTGATTTTGATATCGCAGAAATCTTTGTTTAACTGAACATATTCTGATAGAGTATCAGAAATTTGAGTGTTTTTTAATTTTAAATAATCAATAAAAATAGAATAAAATAAAATAAAATTCGCGGATCCTAAATAAATCAGTTTCCAGTTAAATGTAACTTAAAAATAAATGTAAACAATTAAAATTTAAAATAGAATAAACAAAAAAATATTCTTAATATCTTTAAATTCAAATAATTGAAGAATGAAAGGAAAATATAGTGTATGGTTTTGCTTTGATTTCTTTTGAAGTGCTCCTTCATAAATGCGACATCAGGGCTCTGAGAAATTCGGTTAAAAAAAAACAAAAGAAATAAAATCTTAAACTTTTTTCCTAAGAGTTATAAAATAGCTCTGTCAATGCAATAATAATAAAAAAAATCGGCACAATTCAAAAGGTTTAAATAAATAGAATTCAATTCTTGTTACAAGTTTTTTGGGAGAATATTTGATGTTGTTGATTTTTTGAAAAATGGTATAAAAAATAGATAAATATTGCTGATTTTTTCGGCTCGTAGTACGAAATTCTTAAAAATAAAGATAAAATTTTTTCAGCATATTAAAAAATAGTTATTTATCTATCATCTGCCTTAAATTGATAATAATAATAATAATAATATTGAAGAAAAGTGCTTTTTGCGTAGATTACAAAATATTCCCTTTTTTCTGGCTTTTCATGAGACTTTAAATCATGTCAAATAAAATTGTTTAGCTGTTCTTAATTTTTATAGAAATTTGCCTTTTTGATTTCAAATTCGTAATCTACGCTCTTGGCAATTCCAGAAATTAGGGTTTAAGTGAAATTCAGAATAAAAGGACAAAAGAAAAAAAATTGTTGTAAAAATTATTGTCTACAAAAATAACAGTATACTTGAACTTCTTTAAAAGCAATAAATTTTTGTTTTTAAAAAATATATGCTTTATTAATACAATATTGATTTGAAATGATGGTTGACCGAAATTCACACTTTTTTATACTACTATATAATAAAAGATTATTTTTGGGCCTTTACAATTACAATTGACGCAAAAAGAAGTAAAATTACAATAATTTAACTAAAATTTTCATCGATTATCATTTCAAATCAATACTAACGTTTTACATGATACCGTATCATGTGGTATGTCCATTGGTATGTCACACATTAGTTGCCAACTAATGTGTGACATACCAATGGATCAAAAATCAAAAAAATTCTTCATTAATTGTTTAAGTGTGCAAATCACGTGCAAAACTTCTGCAAAATGCATCAAGTTTAAATACAATTAAAAAAAAATAAATTCCTGTATAAATGTCTAATTCTAATTTTAAATTTTTACCTTTGCTGCCATCTATCGAATCGCTTAGTTATGCATACTTAACAAAACATTTATTCTCTCCGAAAGTTTAACAGCTTATGGTCAATTTTGTTAATCAAACAAGTGATAAAAATCTGCTTATTTTTTTAACCAGCAAAAAAAAATTTTATTTTAAAAATTCATTTATTCTAATTATTTTTTCTTACTATTTTTTCTTTTTTCTTACAATTTTTTCTAATTTATTTTTATCTTCATTAAATTGTTTTACTATCAATTAAACTTTTTTTTCTAAGTTTTTTGGTAAAGGTAAAATTTATGAGAAATTTCAATTCCTAATGATCTGAAAGCGGCTCTACAAATGATGAATTAATGATGAATTAATTCAAGGAAACCTGGGGTCATTTAGTTTTACAAAAATACTAAAAAAAGAAAAAAATGATTCTATAAGTACGCTATAGGAAAAAAATTCAACCTGCAAATAGACTTCAATCAATCGACAGAATTCAAAAATCGACAATTATTTTTTTCAATCAATTTCATAATCAAATATTTTTAAAGTATATTATTAGTAATTTATAGTAATTTTATTTTCGGTAATCAGCTAAAGAATAAAAAATTTTAAAAAAACTGCTAATCTGATTAGAAATTGTTGTTAAAACTTGCAAAATTTATCTTGGACATCATTTGAATCTTATTTAAAAAATTTAACCTCAGTTTGGAGAATTGAAAAAGAAACGGAGAGACCAAAAAAAAAAGATTTTTTTTTTTAATTTTTGGTTTCTATGTTTTTAAAAAAATTAAATTTTCTGTTAAAAAGATGCTTTTTTTATTTGCTGATAATTTTAAAAAAATGTTTAGCTAACAAAAAGAAATTAATTTCGATATCAATAACGATATCGCTATATTAGAGATTATGCAGAATATTCAAATAATGTTTGTTGCACCTTTTTACATTTAACGTTTTCAATTTTAGAATACCCATTAGTAAATATCATGATTTGGAATGATTTTGCTTTTTCGCTGAGTGCTAGTTCGAATTTCAGTCATCTGGCAGTCGCAAAAATCGTCAAAAAATGTGATAATTCAAAGTCAACCGTTTCAAAAATATTTAGATTAAAAGATTCAAAAATTCGGCTGACAACCAAATTTGCTGCTGCAAGGCCATATTTCTCAACAACAGAAATAAGAAAAGATGCTTCGAATATTAGGATGTTGTAGCAAGAGATTGCACTTTTTATTTAAAAAAATAAGGAGTTTTTTATATGATGAATTAAAAATATTTATAAAATAGCAATTGTTTTTCTAATTTTTAAATATTAATTTTGTCAAAATAATCAAAAAATTGTTTGAGTTTTAAAAGCTTGTGTAGCTGAAGACTGTAAAAAATGTGCAAAAATTTCTGTCTAGCTGAAAAGCTAGTTATTTTTCCTATAAATGCAAAGACGTTTTTCTCTTGATAAAATTTAATTAACTAAAGAATTAAATCCAGAAGAAAAATTTTAAAATATTTTATAATTTCAAATAAAGAATCGCGTATTGAAATTTAGTTATAATTTGGACCTATGGGTGTCTCAAATTACTTTAATAAATATTAAAGAAAATCTCCTTTTTTTTATTTTAAATTATATTTTGCAACAATTAAAATTTACTGCAGTTCCAAAGGTTTATACCACTTTACATTATTTGTTTTTTTTATTTTTCCCAATCTAAATAAACTGTTCTTCTGCCATCCTGTTGGATCACCTGAATATTAAATTAGGTTACGCATTAAAGCATATGCAAAAAAATTTCAGGTCTTTTAATATGAAGAACCCTTACTTTTTTGCTTTTTTTACTTAATAATAAAATTTAAAAAAAACTTATTTTAATAAAGCATTTCAATTCAATGATTTCAATAGATGTATTATAAATAAAATACATTTTTTTAAAACAAAAAATTAAAATGTCACTCATAAAAATTCTATTTACAAATTAAAGTATTAAAAAAAGTTTATTGTCTAATATTTAGTCCTTACTAGATTTTGTCTCAGACTTTATTGGTAATAAAACTTGATAAAATTTTTATTTGATTTATACTGCCAGTAGTAAGCTTTTATTCCAAGCTTTCGATTATTTGACAAGGTGTTTTATAATTTTTTTTCATTTTCTTCAGAGTATATTTTTGTGGGTCCATGATAATCTTTTGTTTGTTTTTTGAGTCATATATATGGTCTATTTCAAAATCAATCATTTGGAATTTAAAAGAATATATTTTTAAATTATTTTAAGAAAAACAAGAATCAATACTATATGTTATGATAAATAACAAATTTTATTATGATTTTTAATTTTATCATAGATATTCAAAGTTATGTAAATCCAGAAATTAAAATTTTTATTCAGTAATGTTGGTGAAAAATAATAAATTGCCTTCAATAATAATAATAAATTTAGCATCATTATTTTTATTAATTATTAGTATTTTAAAACAATTTTTATTCATGATTAGTATAATTGGTAATTTTAGTATTCCAGAAGCATTTTTTAGTGAGCTCGAGCAAAAAAACAAAAAAAATCTGAACTAAAATCTAAATTACGCGAAAAAATCAAAAAAAATAAATAAGCTTTGTAAAAATTTATCTTGTCATATTTTAAAGAAAATAGATAACATTTAAATATTTCAAATTTGCGCATAATACATTTTTTAGCTCTTTTTTTGCAAATTGCCTTTGATATGCGATACATTTTAATTAATGGTTTTTGAAATTTAATTTTATGGACAAATTAAACACATTTAAATTAAAATTTTTCTCATTCCTTTTGAACAAAAACAAATATTTATGTTAAAATAAAAAATTTCTTCTTCAAAATAGTCCATCTTAAGTTTTCCTAATTGAAAACATTTCTAATAAATTTTTTTCTAAATGCATTTTGATAATTTTAATGTCGAATCTCGTGAGTCATTAAGATAAGTGATTATTGAAATTTTACAAATTACTAATAAAACAATAATAACTGATAAAAGATTAACTAGAAATTATTAACAAAATAATGTGGTTCTAGTCTTGTTTTGAAAGAGGCAGGCGTTAGTTGATGTAGACTTATAAATAAGCAAAAATTTGTGCGGATAGCCGCATTTTTTTAATTAAAACCCAGTTTGAGGCTATCTAGAAACTTGATATAGCCAAGATATATGATACGAAGATTTTAATTAAAACAAAATTCAATTTAATTTGGTATGCACGCAATGAAGAGCGATTTTTGAAGCTCTTTTTTTTTATTCTAGAAAAGAAAATCAAGGTCTCGCGAATATAAAAATAGTTTTGAAATTACTAATTATGACTGCATAAGAATTTAGAAAAATCTAACTCTATCTTATAAAATTTTTAGTTTTATTAAATGGAATAATTTATTACTGTACCGAAAATCAATAAAGACATTGATAAAATTATCTAAAACAAAAATTTTTACCAAAATTTTCTTTCCAACCTGGTTTTTTCTATCGTCATAGTTTCAGTAAAAATTTACTTTTTTTTCTTTTTATTATTAACATTAATTTTCTTTCTTTATTTTTAATTTCAACATGGATATAGAAACTTTAAGTTTAAAATCATTTAATCGTGAAATATTGAAAAATCAGAATTCAAGTCCGATGTGTACAAATACAAAAAAGTTTATATGTGTGACACTTAGCTTGGCATTCATATCAATTGATGTGCTGCTCAACGCGTTTTACGTGACTGATTCATTTAGAAAAAGCCTTTGGTTGTCTGAAGAACACCAAGGCAAGTATGTTTTCGCCACATCGCTGGTCGATTTATGGATAATTTCTCTTCTACGAGACCTATTTCTCACCATGGTAGTTCTTTGGACAATCATACAGCACCCAAAGGCGCACAATTTCATCAAATTTGTTCACAAGCGATACATAGGCGCATTTTTGTGTCTCCTAATGTATTCATTTGCCATGATTAAAATGCTCTTCTATGCCGACCAAAGATCTGATCCAGACAAAAACCACATGTTTATGAGTGTTTGGAATATTTTTGCCGGATTTATATTTTTTATTGAGGTCTACATGTTCGCTTTGATCAAGCCAAAGCAGAGCGATAGCTATAAAAAAACAAATGTGGATGGAAGTGATCCAGGCGAGAGTCCTCAAGAAGATGACATTTTGATCGAAACTCTGAACGAAGCTAACAAAAAACGCTCATCTTTATTCAGACTGTTCAAATATTCAAAATCTGACTTGCATTTAATTGCTGTCGCTTCGTTTTTTCTCTTGGCAGGAGCTGTTTGTAAGTAGATAAACTTTTTTTTATTTTTATTTAAATTGGAAGTTATATTTATAAAGAATTGAAAGTTGAATAAAATGATGTAAAGTTAGATAAGGTTAAAAGCAAAAGAATTTTGACGCAAGTCTTTTAATTAAATTTTTGTTATTGCTAAATTTTTTTTGTTTAATTTGAAGTTGAATTTTGAAGTCATTTGAAAAGTTTTTTATTTGTTTTGTTTTTCAAATTTTTCGACTTTTTTATTAATAGAATTAAAACTTACTTACCTTGAGACTTGTTTTGTTATAAGCCTTATTAATTTATTAAATTTTTTAATTTATTTTTAAAAAATTTAAATAAGGTATATAATAATCTATAAATTAAAAACATTGATTGAAAAACAACATGAATTACCTTGACAAAAAGATTTAAGCCTTTATCGAATTTATATAAAGCATAAGAGTTCCTAAATTGATTATTATTGTAAGAAGTAAAAGGAGTAGTAATTGTTGCGAAACCTAACATGTAGAATGTGGAGCTATAGCAACCGATTCCATTGAATATATCTAAAGCCGCTTTAAAACCAATGGTTGACTTAGATTTTACCTCATTTTCTGGCAACTTATTTAAATACGGAACTCTTTTTGAGAAAAATCCCTCTTAAAGTCACGGCAAGACCCTTCTCTCATCTATTCACCAGATCTCTGACAAGGTCTACCTCTTTCAATCACATATTCTCTAATTCTTCTTTCACTCAGTCTTGTCAGTTACATTCTAGCAAGCCTCATTTCATACGACATGTTACTCAACGACAGAGGGATCTTTGTTATCCAATCTTGCACTTTCTCTAATGCATCCACATCCTTTTTCATACTTGGATTCCAAATATGTACTGCGTAGTCTAGTTGAGGTCTCACCATGGATATATACAATCAAAGGCACCAGTGGTTATCCCTAAACGAATTTGGAAAGCTAGATTCAGAAACTTAAATTTAAAGTTTTTTTAGGGATCTGGAATCAAAAAAATTAAGAAAAATTAAAGTTTAATATTAATAGAGTTAGATTAATTAAGTTTTTCGATTTCCCATAGAGATCTTCATTTGAAATCATTTTTGACCAAAAGATTCGTAATATTTTCCGTAAGTATTCATTATAAAATAGTTCAATCTATGAATGCAGTTGTATGGAGAATGTTAAGTCACATAAGAACTTGTTATAATATAGAAATGATTTCTTCTATTAAGTTGGATAATTTTGTTTTTTTTAATCCTGATTTTAGGATTCAAATCTGAATTTAGAGAAAAAATATAATTTAATTGTTATTAATTTTTTTTTTAATTATTTTTGGGACAATCGATTGAAAATGTCAGCCTAATTAATATTTTAATTAATTAGTAATAAATTTTTAAGCTGTGATGGAAAAAGCTTTTAAGTATGCTGTTAAGCACGACATTTGAAGCTCCCTCAGCAGTCAAAGTCTTCTTTAAAACTTCCAACTCTAATAGATTCAACTGATTCATATAATTAAGAATTAAAATAAATATGCTCTTCTTACAATAAAGTTTGTTTGTTTTTTAAATCAAAATATTCTTCAAAAAGAGTTCGTATTGTTTAATCTGAAAAAAAAAGTTGAGAACCTGTCAGAAATTGATTTAGAATATTTTTGAAAATACAAGTTCCGATATTTTCTCGATTTTACAAAATTTTGCCAAACTCAAAAATTAAATGACTCAATTTTTGAGAAATAAACTTGACTTTAAATAATCTAAAGATGAAAATAAATTGAAACTTTCTGAAAAAGTCAATATCACTTTGATTTGATGAAAGTAAGGAAATTCTATGAATAATTTTGAATTTTTTTATCAAAATTATTTTCCATTACCGAATTTGAATACATTATTAAAAACCTATTTTGTTCAACAAAAAAAATCTTTTATTTATGAATTTTTTTTTGGGAAATGAAATTTATGGCGAAGAAAATTAGAGGAAAAGAAATTAATATAAAAAATTAAATATGCCTGGTTTAAAAAAGTAAATTATCTAAAAAATTGTACTTTCTTTTTGAATATATAAGTCTTAAACAAATGACTAAGCATGTTTAGATTACAAGTTAATCACAATTAAAGTAAAATTATTAATTTGAGGTATTTTTGCTTCACTCATAAACCAAAGTCTGCAATAACTCGGAAATTTCCTGCAAAGTAATTGAATATTTTTTATTAGAATACTCTTGACATGAAACTCAGAAAATTAAAAAGTTTTTGAAGACATCTGTTTTTGAATGAGAAAAGCAGAGTTCCGATTTGTTAAAAAAACTTTTGAAAAAATATCAAAAGTTAAAGCTTTTTGAATAAATTTCATAAAAAAATTATTTAAACAAAAAAACTTCAGCAAAATTTTAGCAAATTCAGAAGTTAATTTTTGAATTTTTAATTTTTAAATTTTTAAAAAATTTATTAATTCAATTTATTTTTTATTAATTTTCATTTTTATTAGGTGAAGCTTTCGTGCCGTATTATACAGGACAAGTGCTAGACACCATAACCGTAAAAAAAAATTTTGACACATTTAAAAAAAATGCCATTCTATTCATCGCGGCAAACTTTGCCAGCGGAATGTTCGGTGGTATTCGAACATGCTTCCTATCCATCGCAGTAGCAAGGCTAAATGTGCGCTTCAGAAAATTAGTCTTTCGCTCACTAATCGACCAAGACATCGGCTTTTTTGACAAGGTAAAAACAGGAGACATGCTGTCCAGACTGACATCGGACACAACCACAATGAGTGATTTGATATCTCAAAATTTGAACGGATTTCTATGGAACTTGGTCAAAACAATCGGAACTTTGGCTTTTATTTTAAAGCTAAGCTGGCAACTTTCACTCACATGTTTCATCGGAGCCCCAATTGTTTTCTCAGTGGGAAAATTCTACGGTGATTACTACAGAATTCTTTCGAGCAAAGTTCAAAAATGCATGGCTGATTCAAACGATGTGGCAGAACAAGCTTTGTCAACTATTAGAACTGTCCGCAGTTTTGCCAATGAAGATGGCGAATTTGCCAGCTATTCTCTTAGACTAAAAGACATGGTAAAGCTTAAAATACGCCAAGCGCTGATGTTTACCACTTACGAATGGGCAGTCAAAATAGCTGAGCTTTTCATGACTGTTTCAATGCTTTCATACGGAGCACACTTGGTCTCCACAAACCAAATTTCAAGCGGGGACTTTATTTCATTTGTCATCTATCAGCTTACCCTTGGATCATGTCTCGAGGGCTTGACCAGTGTTTACACTGGACTGATGAACGCAGCAGGTGCATCTGAAAAAATATTCGAATACTTGGACATTAAACCTAGTTTAGAACTGCGCAACTATGAGCCCGCCAGACTAGAGGGTGCCATAGAATTCAAAAATGTATCATTCACTTATCCAAATAGACCTGACGCCTTGGTACTCAAGGACATATCTTTCAAAGTAAAGCCAGGAGAAATAATCGCTTTAGTGGGGCCATCAGGCTCGGGAAAATCGTCATGCATAGCGCTACTGGAGCGATTTTACAGACCAGAAAGAGGGGATGTTTTGATTGACAATGTGTCTATATCCGATTACAACCACAAATATATCCATAGAGCTATAGCTCTGGTCGGCCAAGAGCCGGTTTTGTATGCAAAGAGGATTCGCGAAAATATAGCCTATGGTTTGGATGAAGAGGAATGGGAATTCGAGCAGATACAACGCGCTGCCAGGATGGCCAATGCTCATAATTTTATTGTTCAGCAACCTTTGCAGTATGACACAGAATGTGGTGAGCGTGGTGCGCAACTGTCAGGAGGCCAAAAGCAAAGACTAGCAATTGCCAGAGCTTTAATCCGTAATCCAAGAATTTTGTTGTTGGATGAAGCCACATCGGCTTTGGATGCAGAGTCCGAGTATTTGGTTCAGCAAGCTATTCATGAGAATTTAAAGGGTCATACTGTTGTAATTGTGGCGCACAGGCTCACAACTATTGAGAAAGCAGACAAAATATTGGTCCTTGATCATGGACAAATTGTTGAGCAGGGAAGTCACGGAGATTTGTTAAGACAGAATGGTCTTTACGCACAACTTGTTCATAAACAATTACATGCTGATATTTGATTTGAATTTTTTTGTTAATTTTTTATTTATGTTATGATCTTTAAACAAAAAAAAATGTAAAAATTTTGGCTTCCATGACATTTTTGCTTTAATTAGCAGAAATTGATTTGTTTTATTTTAAAGTGTCTTGTTCTTTTTATAATATATTTTGAAATTTTCTTTTAATATTTAATCTGCTAAGTTTTTTTTAATTTATTAGAAAATAAACAATAAAATTAATAAAATGTTTGATTGTATCCCTGGTTTGCTATAATTATATTCTAAAATTTAATTAAAACATTTAATTAAACCATAATAAAAAATAAGTATTTTTCCTTCAGCCAAAGACAATAAATTATTATATTAAATATTTTTAGGTTCTTTTTGAATTTACCCTATTATATAGGGTTTTTTTTTTTGAGCTAAGGTGCATTTAAGGCAAAACTACGTCACTACTCTGGGATTCTAAATTTTTTTACATATTCGTGTTCCCCATGTATGATAACCCATGTTTGGTGGTTTTTTTATGTTTCTACCTATTTCAGGTAAAAACTTATTTTACTTTGAAAAAAGGCGTTTTTTGATGCATAGCAACATTAAAAACCCTTTTTTCTCCCAAAAATACTCCGATTTGTATATTTTTTTTTTCATTTTCTGATTTTAAATGCTTTAAATTTTATTATTCTTGATTTAAAAATAAAAAATATTCTTAATTTACCTGTTTTTTTTTTACTTTTATACCTTTTTTTTCACAAAAAAGAGAGCCGAGCTTCGTTGGCAGGTGAATATATCTAATATTGTATATCAGTAGATAGATCTACTCAATACGCACAAACTAATGAAGAGCTTTTTTTATATATAATATAAAATAATACATATAATAATATAATAATTGTAATAATCAGAAAAATTAAGAGAAATTTAGATTTTACACCACAAATTTTTAATAAAATTCCCCAAATTATAAAATCAAGGACAAGCCCAGTAACGTCTTCTCTTGATTTGTGCGCCGCATTGATCACACAATTTTATTTCTTTGTCACTTATCTCTTGACTCATTGACTCAATTCTTGCTCTTTATGGAACAAATTCTTCCTCAACTTCAGACTATGCACAATTTAAAATTTGGGGTATCGATTTCAATGGCCCAAAAATTAATTGCAGGTTGAGATATTAAAAAAGTGCTTCTTGATTGTGGTTCACAAAATAGACCAGCCAGGCATTTTTTTAAATCAAATAAAAAATTTTAAAAATATTATCGCTTAAATGTGTATCCTTTGTTTTGGATATTTTTAAAGATATGACAATAGATCAAATCGGCTGTAATTTGGTTGTAATAATATAATTTTTAGATCGTTATTTCATGATAAATGTTTTTTTAATAAAGATAATTAAATTAATGCCACTGCTTATCAGTTTTTTTATAATACTCTAAATGTAATATTAATCAGCATAAAGAGTTTTATTGGAATTAAAAAAAGGAAAAGGTTTTAATTATGATTTTTTTTTAAATAGACTGTACATATCATTTTTGATCTATATTTATTATTTAGGACTTGAAATATTTTCGGCTATTCTTAGTTTTCTTCTAATTTAATTTATGAAAATAAAAGTTTTCTTTTATTAACATAAAAACGCCCAAAAGTCTTAAAAATATTTGTCATATAAAATACTTATTTATTAGGGAAAGATTTTGGAAAACCTTCATCTTTTCGATTCAAAACCAAATTATTATACATAATTAAATGAATAGTCTTTAAAATATTTTTAATTAAATGTTCAAAAATAATTTTAAACTTATAGCTCCTGGTGTTTTTTAAAATCCTTTTAGCTTAATATCACAGGTTATAACAATAAATTTTATCTTTTAATGATTATTACTCACATTGTGAATTTTGGAACAAAAAACTAAAAAAATAATTTAAATAAAATTCAAATTTAAATAACTTTTTTTTAGTCCCTTAATCCGTTCTGCGAAACGTATTAATTGATACAAGTTTTGTATCGGTGTTGTATCAATTCATAGAAAAATAATAAATTAAACAAAACTCATAGAATAAATTTTAGTAGAAAAACATTTCATAGAATTATGCTCATAGAATTTTTTTTTCATAGAAATTATGTTCCAAACTTTAAAAGAAGAATATTAAGATTAATTAAATTAAAATTGTATTTTTTGAACAAATTTTAAATGTATTTACGTTTTATTAACTCTTGAAATAAGTTTTTTCAATTAAATTTTTGTTTTTTGTAGATTTAAGGAAAATTATGAAAAATAACTCTATGAAGATATTATTCTATGAAATAATTGTGATGAATTGAACGTTCATCCTTTTGTATCACCCAAGTTAATATTAGTCATATTTTTTATTTAAATTTTCTAACAAGCTAAAATCATCTTAAAATAAAAAATCTTTGTAAGACGAAACAACTTCAGGTAACTTTCATTTAAGGTTTTTTCAAATCTAAAACAAATTGAAAAATTAAAAAAAATTTTCCTATCACTTTACTTTATTTTTGACTTAAGAACTTTCATAATTTTGTTTGTAAAAACGATTTGATACTGAAATTGTGGTTTTGAATAAGTATGAAAAAGGATAGAAATTTTTAAACCCCTTACGGACTTTAACGGTAGAAAAAATCGGGTATTTTAATATTAAAAGATCTTATTTGTGAATAAAAAAAATATAAGTTAATTAAATATTCAGCCAATTAAATTTGATTCTCACTCTCGCATTTCAATTTTAGCATATAATGGCTATTTTAATTTGAAAATTTGACAGGTTAATCGCTTCTTAGAAAAATAATTTTTTTTTAAAAATCGATCAAAAATTAAATAAAATTTATAATACAACTTAATTAAAAAAAAAACAATCATTTGAGGAGAGTCTAAGATTCTGAGCACAGGGTCATTAATTGCGATGTCCTCTCAAATTAAACCTTTGTCTTTACGCTCTCCATGTCATCCCCATTACGGTGATCTCTTTCGTAATGTTTGATCTGCAAGTTGCTGGCTTTTCTCACTTCCATGGCCCTCGAGGTTTCCATTGAAGAGCTTTGTTTGGTAAACATGTTCCTTTCACTCTCAGTACATGTCCAGGCTACCACTTTCTCTTCCACAAGAAAATCCAGAATCAGAGTATCAAGAGACATAAAGGACAATTTATATCGCTTGAAAATCTTGAAAAGCTTCATGAAAATAAAAAAATGGATCACCCATACCCTTTCATTAGAATAGTACAACAAAACTCTAGATCACAATATAATCTTCTTTCAAATTTTTCAGTAAAAAATATTGAAAATCATATGGCTTCATAGGGATCTCGAAATGAAGAGATCGAAAAGATTTATGAACAAAATTTACAGGAAGAAGAGCTTAATTTTCTCTAAAACGGGATAATTTTTATATTCATTTTAAGATTTTTATCACATTAAAATAAACAATTTCGATGTTTTTCACAATCAGTTTAACTTGACATATCTTGTTTCTAATAGAAGATAAAAGATATTATTTTTTGTAGTAGGCTCTTTTTATAGTGAATAATTTATATTTATTTGATTCGAACTTTCTTTTATATGAGAAAATGGTAAGGCTAAAGTAGGAAATGGCGAAAAAAAAATTAAGCCTGATAAAAATCTATAAAAAAATTATTAGAATAAAAATTAAATAAGAAAAAAATTGACTTTATTGAACTATGAAAAAATAGATATCGTGAAATGGCGTACAAAACTTAAAACAAAAAAGAATAAATGTTATAACTTTTGTTCTTATGGTCGAAAACTTATTTTGAAAATATGTAAAAATTTTATTACACCTACTGCAAAAATCAGCAAAAAACCTGCAAAATTACATGCCATTAAAAAGTATTGAAATTAAATACGCAATAATTTTGCATAGTTTTTCTAATTATTAAAAATTAAATGATTTAATTTCTTTTTTTACTATATGCATCGCCAGAATCGGTGTCAATTGAATCAATAAAAAAATAAATTTTTGACCATTAGAACAAAAGTTAAACATTTTTTTTCTTTTTATATTTAAAGTTTTGTATGAAATTTCACAATTTCAAATAATAAAATTCTAACTATTTAATTTTATTTTTTTATTTAGAAAAAAATTAGATAAATAAAGAGGTTAAATACAAATACTTTGTTTGTGGATTACGTCGATATTAGTTTTTAGTAGAAAAAATTTAATATTTGTAGAATTTTGATTTGGAAAACTTGTACATTTTCTTTTCTAATTTTTTGATTGTCATATTTTAAAATAACAAAGCAATAATCAAATAGGGATCTAATCAGAGATTTTTATATTCTCTTGTCTGATGAAATTGAATTACTCCATTTAAAATCTTTAATTTTTTTCAAAATTTTAATCTTTGAAGAAACTTTATGAACAACATCCTTAAAATTTTAGTTTTGGGCCAAGTTTGATACCGAGAAATTTAGGCTTAGGCTCTAAGGAAATAGGTTCAGATTCAACATAAAAGTAATTTTATTTTGTACATCACCAGAATCGGCGTTAGATAAATCAATGAATAAATAAACATTTTCAGCAAAAAATTTTTGACCACAAGAACAAAAGCTAAAACATTTTCTCTTTTTGTTGCTATTTCAAGTTTTGTGTATAAAAATTAAAAATAAATAGAAAAAAAAAAAATTCTATCTATATAATATCATTGTTTTATTTAAAAAAAGAAAATTTATACAAATAAAAAAAGGTTAAATACAAATACTTTATTTAATTTATAACTTAATACTTAGAAGAAGATGACGAAGAAGTTGAAGCTGAGCTGGTGGCCAGCGATGCCGCATATGGCAAACTGCAGCTTGAATTTTCGTAGTGTCTGTTCAGCAAAGACATTCTCGAGAATGTGCGCTCACAAAAATTGCAGTGATACTTTTTGATGTAGCTGTGCGTTTGCATGTGCGCCCTCAGGTTGGACCTGTCGGCGAACGCCCTGGCGCACACCTCGCACTTGAACGGCTTCTCGCCTGTGTGAGTCCTGTAGTGTCCCTGGAGCAGCCAAGGCCTCGAGAACGACTTTCCGCATATCTTGCACTTGCACGGCAGCGTGTGCGTCTTGACATGCATCTTCAGTGCACTCGAAGTCAAATAGCTCTTGCCGCAGCTCTTGCACTTGAAGACGGCAGTCGAGCTCGCCTCGGCCGTCTCGCTCTTGGCCTGTTCGCTCGACGAACTAGACGAGCTCGACGTGTCCAGCACATTTGTGTCGCCAGCACTGGGCGCCTGCAAATTTCTGGATATCAAGTACAGGCTTTGCAAGTAGTCGTGCTTGGGGGCCGGCTGCGCTTCGGACTCGGTGCACAATTCGGGCAATATTTTGTTTATGTGAAACGAGTTGTTCGACTCCTTGGGCTCGCTTTGGCGCCTCTGAACACCCTGGACGCTCATCAGGCTGCGGAACAATTGGAACGTGTGAGCAAAATGCGAGTTAAAACTGCTCATTTTTTTGTTGTGTATTTTTTTCTACAAATAAAAAGGAAAACAATCTGTTTATAGAATTTTGGTAGCCAATAAAATTTTTTTTTTAATTAGTTTAATTAATGGCCAATGGAAGAAAAGAGCTGGCAAATCAAATTAACAAAGCAATTATCTCTACAGAAAGTAGTAGTGTCTCGTCTCAAAACGAGCCACTTCAACTTCTGGTTGCAGGCTTATTTTGTAATCAGCAAATTCGGAAGAACTACTTTTGAATGTCCACTTGAGTACGACACAAGTCTGTTACGAACGCTTGTGTAAGTTTGTTTACAGAACGGATTCAGCAATGATTGCTAATCCGCTTGACACAGCCTTGGGCGTCCGATGTTACTCAATGTGTGTGTGTGTGTGCAAAGCGCACTAGTCTGATAATAGCTAATCTGCCTATTCATTCCAAGCAGACTGCCTTCAGCTTTAAATACCAACTTAAATTTATCTGCTAGCTAGAACATAAGGTAGGTCTTTAGCTCTGCTTTGAAAGCCTTTGATGTTGTTTAATAAAGTGGAAATTTAAAGCAAACGCCAAATATTCAAATCAATTTAGAAGTTGTTCTTATTGATAGATTTGCAATCATGTTATTTTAATCTAGAGTGATGTATCAATTAATTTGCTTTCAGTTCTTATCTGTTGTTTTAAGATTCACTTGGTTTCAATTATGCGCACACAGTCACATATGGCAGGCTGGAGTCGAGCGCGAATGGTGTTCGCCCTGAGCTAGCCTTGGACGACAACTTGATCTTTTATCAAAATGTTTGCTCTGTGTCCGGCCTGTTAGTTTCCTAAGACCACTTGAATCATTGTCCAATCGACACATTAAATAGCCTTGAATAAGCTCTTGAGCCAAATTGCCTTTAAACAAGATTTATCAAAAGAGCAAACCATGTTTTTTTCTCAGTCAAATGTGAGCGTAAATATGCCCGTGGGCCATTAGGGTAAATTTTTTTGCTGTTGTTGTGTACTCTTGAATCGGCGACAAAGTGAGATTTTTGAAACATGTCGAGAAAAGAATGTTTAAAGATCCGATGGTCAATAGAATAAAAAAGTGATTTTAAGAAATTTGCAATTTTATACTAAATTATTTGAAATAGTTTTATAAAAATGAGGTGAATGGGAATTTTTAAAAATAAAAAAATAATATCAAATTTTTGGCCAATTATTGGTTTTGTGAAATTTAGTAAAAAAAAAAGATAAAAGATTGAATGAATTTTTTTCTAAAAGACTTAAATTAGTTCCATTAATGCAAAATTAGTGCAACATTCAAAATTTCATTAACTTCCAAAGTGATAAACTCTGCAAATTTAGCAGAAATTAGATTTCAATATATTCGAGCGTAGGGCATTTTGCAGAGATTTTGCACATCATTAGCAGACTTTGAGAGTTGATGCAACTTTGAATGTTGTACCATTTTGCATTAATGGAACTAACTTAAGTCTTTTAGAAAAAAAAGTTATTCAACTTTTTATCATTTTGTTCTTTTATTTTGTACTTAACTTCACAAAACCCTTATTATTAGACTTTTTAACACTAAAAGCACCAATTATTAATTAAATTTTCTTGCTTTCATCAAGTCAAAGTGATATCGACTTTTTTCATTGAGTTTTAATTAATTTTATTTTATTTTTTTTATTGAGTCATTTAATCTTTAAGCAAAATCGAGAAAACAGTCGAACCTTTAGTTTCCAAAACATTCTTAAATATTATTAACTTCACTTGTATAAATTTGCTCATATCCATATAAAATAAATCTTAGCGTATAAAACAATTTCATTTAGATAAAAAATACTTTTTCTAAAAAAAAAAGCTTAATCAGTGTAAAAAAAACTTTTTATTATTTTTTTTTAATTTCAAGGTTAATCAACAGGCTAGTGCCCATGCCTAATGAGACTGATTAACACTTCATTTATTTCATTCATTAAAAAAATATAAAATAGAAAAAAAAAATTAAAAATACATAAAATTAGATAAAAATTGTATATAGTTATTCGTATTTGTATTAGTTATTTGATAAATTTAACAACAACGTATTTAAGTTAAATACAGTGGTGATTTCATAACAGTATTTTACGAAAAATTACGTAAAATACCGTAAATTAACCAAATTTTACCACATTTTACGTAAATTAACGTAAAATCCGAAAAGTGAAAAAGAAGTATTTTACGAAAAATTAAGTAAATTTTCAGGATTTTGAGATGATTTTGGTAAAATTTGGTAAAATTAAAAACGGCCAATTCAAAATTCAAAATTTTTTGAAAAAATGTCTTTTTTTTTCCGAAAATCAAAAATTTAGGACAGTTTTTTTTTCATAAATTGGTCAAAAAAATAGATATTTTTTAATTGTTATAAAAAAAGCTTTCTTAAATTTTCGATTTTCGGAAAAAAAAAGACATTTTTTCAAAAAATTTTGAATTTTGAATTGGCCGTTTTTAATTTTACCAAATTTTACCAAAATCATCTCAAAATCCTGAAAATTTACTTAATTTTTCGTAAAATACTTCTTTTTCACTTTTCGGATTTTACGTTAATTTACGTAAAATGTGGTAAAATTTGGTTAATTTACGGTATTTTACGTAATTTTTCGTAAAATACTGTTATCAAATCACCACTGTAATTCAAATTTTGAAACAAAATCCATATAAATTAAATTTATGTTATTGAATATTGAAAGCTTAAACGTTGAAAACATCAAAATTGATCTCTTGGTAACAAAAGGATTTACTAATCTTGAGTAAAATATTCAAATTTTTTTTTGTTCGAAAAAAAATTTAAATGTCTCAAAATAACTTTAATACTTCAAATACTCGGTGCCTTTTCTTTCTTTTTGCTCTTTATCATCATCTAGCAATTGTTAATATTCTTCTATTAAATCATTTTAACCCATTACTTTCCAAATCAATCATTATTGAATTTATATTGTATGTGACAAAATTAAATTAAAATTTGGAGAAAATTTTTTGAATAAAAAATGATTTTAAATGAAAAGAGTTTTTTTAAATCAAAAAAGTTTTTTATTTAATAAAAAGTTATTTTATATTCATAAAGCATTTTTAAAAAGTAAATTTATTTTAGTGATAAAAATGTAATTTTAGTTACCTAAACAATTTCTAGCCATTCTAAATTTCTTTCTGATGGGTTCTAAAATTTTTAAAAAATTATTTGAAATATTATTACATCAGTGAGGTGAAAAAAGATTTTAAAGCCTAAAAAAATATCAAATTTTCTGATAATTATTATATTTTTTTACAGTAGAATTATATTTATTAACATAGAATATTTCTTACAAAATCAATTTCTTTTATTAAGAAATTAAAAATTGCATTTTGAATTTTCATACTAAAATTCAAAATTTTTATAAAAAGAAAATTTTATTTTTTTGATTGATTCGGATATTTGTTCAAGCAAGAAGATTAAATTAACAAACATAGAATTAAATAGCTTAAAGATTTTAAAATAAATAAAATATCTCTATTTATCAATTTTATCTTTCAATGAAGATAATGGTCTCGAACATCTAAATTAAAAAAATTTAAATTTTTTGTTATTTATTAGATGAATGAAATAATTAGAATCGTTTATTATTATTATAAAAAATGATTCAGTTTTAAAAGGATCTCAATTATTCAACATTTTTATTGGTTTCTAGAAGCTAAATTAATAGATTCAATTTTTTTTTTTTTGAAAAAAAAAAAATTGGTCACAAGATCAGTGTTTAAATTTTTTAGATAAAATTGCCTTCATAGAAACTAATTATCTCAATGATAACTAATTTAAAAATTGAAAATAAAAGTGTTTTAATATAAATGTAATACTGATCTTAATTTTCTAGAGAAAAATTTATTTCTAGATCAAACAAATAATTTCTTTATCCTTTTCTTTTAATTCAAATCTTTAACAAATAAGCGTTTATTATAATCCAATTATTTTTAGGATAAACAATTATTCAGAATTTTAAGAAGATTTTTTTTTAAAACAAACTTTTATTCCGATTTAAAATAAATTCAAAAATGTCAAATATTTGTTAATAGAATGAAATTTTTTAAGAAAAATACCAATAACAAAAATTGGTACAAGCTGTAATGCCTGTTGGTGTATTCGTTTTGCTAGGCGCGGGTCTTACAAAGAATGAGATGGGGTTTGTTTAAAAAATGGTTTAAAAATTATGGAATTTTTAGTTTTTATTTAAAATCATAGAAATTTGTGAATTAAAATTTCAAATCAATTAAATATTTATGAATATTTTTTTTCGATACATATAAACCGAAACCATAATCCACACAAAAGAACCCCAAATACACTGCAAAAATTTTTCCTCATGCTTCCATTCTACCTTCCACTGTACTGGAAATCTTTAAAAAAAATTAAACCTTTTTAAAAATTTATTCAATTTGGCATTTTAAATAATACCTGAACCAGAACACCGATTGACAAATATAGATAAAAATTGAGTTCAAGCCAACGTGTCTGAATGGCGCGCCCGTCCATAATTTCTTATACTCTATTAAGATGTAAAAAAAGGCCTGAATTAAAAAAGAGGAACTAGCCGTAACTAGAGTAAATGAATATGTCCAAATATTTTTAGTAACAGGTAGCCATCCATTTTTTAGATCAAATTGACACAAAACGCCGAATAGTAAAAATGTAATCAAAGCCCAAACAGACCAATAGATCAATCTTTTTTTTGGGTCCTTGTAAAATAAAAGTATTCTTCCGGCTACGACCCCATAATAAGCCAAACAAATGCTAGGCAGAGTACCCCATATGCCCTCTGGTTCATATCTATCAATTTGATAAACTTTTTGACTTATGACTAAATCCGAATAGAGGTGACCATAACCTAATATTACTTTGTCAATGTATCCAGTTGCACCACCTGAACAATTAAAGTATTTGCCTCCGTATTCGTTTCCACCTGGTCCTAGGTATCCAGTTGGACAGCCAGGCACTGGAAGCAAATAAACAATCAAAAACCAAACTAAAATCAACAAATGAATGAACACAAAATGAGGAATTGCGAAAATAAGGTCTCTGAAATATTTTTTCCAATTGTTTGTCACTGGTATAGAATCCATTGGTTTCCAAAACACCAATTCCAATGTGGCGATGACAAAATAGCAAATTGAAATGCGCTGGAGTACTCCGAAAATTCTTGCCTCTGAGATCTTAAAGTCAAAGCTGGACACAAGAATAAATCCAATTAGAAACATTTTAAAAGAACGATAGGCAATTCTATAAAATATTTTCAAACGCTTTGAGTCAGGCTTAGCCAGCATTGAATTCATAGAAATAGGCACCGATACTCCCATAATAAACAAAAACCACGGAAATACAAAAGCAGACAGATTTAGCCCTGACCAAGCACAGTGATAAAAAAATGTACCCCAACCATATTGATTAAATATCATTACAATAATACTCAGGCCTCTAAATGTATCAATTGAATCGAAGCGTTCTTTTTTCTTTGCTACCTTTTTTCCACAGTCCAAATTTATTTCTTCTTTAGGCTCAGTTCGACTTCTTGTTAAAATTGTTTTCAGTCTGTCATAATATTTTTCAATCAAATTCATTCCAATAAGTATGACTAAAATTAGTGGTATACCGTAATATAGAACCCGGTAAATATTATTGGGTTTTACGGTATTTATAACAGAGCAATTTGATTTATCATCAATACTTATTCTATAGACTCCGCATTCACCAAATTGATCATAAGTGAATTTAGGACATAAAATTTGTTCAGTTTGATTTTGTCTATTTTCCTGACTTATTTGAATTTGGTATGAAAAGTTGGGATCAAATTCTCCATAGGCTATAAAGCGGGATGCATTTTTAGGATCCGGTTGTAATGAAGAAAGGTATAATAAATTACACTCGGTACAATCAGTAAATTGATATTCTAGGTGTATTTGTTGATTAAATGGATCGATATTGAAGGCCTCAACCTCAAGCAGTGCTTTTACATCAACACATTTCCAGTCATTAGTGAATACAGGTGAAATTGATTTTAGTATGAATATTATAAAAAAAAAATTAACCATCATAATAAGATGTTTTTTATCAATTTTTTTTTTATTCTTTTATATCGTTAGAAATATATTTTTTAAAGTCATAAGGTAAAAATATTTGAGTTATAAAAGTTTAAATAAAACTCATTATTTGCACTAAAAATTTCCATCTTCTTAGTAACAATGGTATTTATCTTTTGCATGAACGTTACTGGGTGTGTAAAAGCTTTTAAAATTATTTTATCTTTGGTTTTAGAGTCTTAAGATAAAGCATAATAAAAATAGTGTTTACTTTTTCTAATGTTAAATAGCTTTTATTTGGGTGATGAAAGTTAAATACCTTGTGATAAAAAATAACTGAGTTTATCAATACTAACGCCTTACGGCATTTAGCTCTATGAGACTGTGGCAGTCTTTCTTTTCTTTCTTTGATCTATGCCAAAATCTTCTCTGTCAATGCCCGCTATAAAACCATTGACTTTACTTGCGATGACAAAACTCTGCGGCAAAATATTCGATAAAAATGAATAAACCAAATAAATCATGATAAGCTTGATAAAAAGTTTTCCTGTCCTGCTTTAATGTCAGTTTTAATATTTCGAGTGGTCAGAACAATTCAAATATGTTTTAGTATGTTGATTTTTGTTTTTTGTTTTTGATTAAGGTATTGTGAAATTCAAATACTAATTGAACAAAAATTCTTCCTTTTTTGATGAATTAAAATTAAAGTTAATAAAATATTCTTAAAAAATTACTGCTACTAATTGCAACAAACTTTGTTGCACCTTTTTTTCTTAAAAAAATTTTTCTCATGTTTTGTCAAAAAATAAAATATCAATAAAATTTAAATTGATTATTGGTTTAATTTACTAAAAAAAAGAAAAAAATGATTACATTTTAGGAAAAATTTTTTAAAGTATATTCTATTAACTTAAATTTTAATTCATCAAAAAAGGAAGAATTTTTGTTCAATTTGTATTTGAATTTCACAATACCTTTGATTTATGAAATTCGATTAAAAAAAAACAGATAGAAATTTCTAAATATTTAAATTGCTTCAGAAAATTTTTTTATTTTTTAATATTTTTAATTCCATTTCTCCTTCATTTGTCAAATAATGTCTGTGCAACAAAATTGTACAATTAAATTTTCCTTTATAAACTAAAAAACGATTAATAAATCAAATTTAATAATTTATTTCTTAGTTTAATAAATTTGTAAGATAATAATAAAATTATTCTTGATATTTATATATAGAAGTTAACCACTAAAACTTTAACTGTTTATTCTAATGATTTAAAAAAAATGAAATTTAAAAGTCATTATAAAGGTCTTTTGAAGATTAACAACCGATTAAATTTTTTTTTTATTTCTTTTATATCAAGTTTTGCGTAGAATTCATACCATATTTTGGCATGGAATGCATAATATTTTTCCACAATATTAAAGTTTCAGCACTAAAATAAGCGTATTAACTTTTTTTAGAATATTTCATTTTGTATAATTTTTCATCTGATAAATAATCCCACCCTGTTCATATTTTATCACTCAATATTTTTTACATTAAATTTTTCAGCATTGAATATAATTTTTTAATTTTTATGATTTCATAATTAAATAAAAAAAAAATCATATGATTCTAGAGTTTTTGAACAGAAAATACAATTATCATCTCTTTTAGGATATTTTCTGATTAAAATTAATTTGGACTAAAACTATTCAAAACCTATCAGCATTTTTGTTTTCAAATATTCAAAAGTTTGACTATCTTTTGTACAAAATTTTTGAACCTCGCTTAAATCAGCACAAAATCATGAGCAATAAAGTAACATGAATAAATTCAAAATACAAAGATCAATTTTTGGAATAAAAATTTTAAATTCAATTTTGAAAATAAATCAATATGTTTGATTAAATTTCTGAAATTATGTTTATATTATAACGGATTTTCGAAATCTTCTAAAGTTTTTTTCTATTAAAAAAATAAATCTTTTTGATCGAATAAATTTGTACATGTATTCAAAAGACTTTGATAATTTCAAAAGCTAAAAAATTTAATTGTTCCTCGGTTTATAACTTTTGAACTTTAAAAAAAAAATAATAAATAAAGGTTTATTTAAATTTTTTTAACGCTCTTTAAAATAAAGTATTGAATATTTTTATTAAATAAAAAAATTTAGAGAACATATCTCATTTACATGAAAAGGTGTCCCACATTCTGATAATAATTATAGAATCTCTTTTTATTTATGGTATGAAGTAATTATTTGATTATTTAACACTCTGAATATTGTCAGTTGAAAAACCTTGAAACAATTTTATTTTTTTATTTTTTTAGTTTATAAAATTATTTATTATTGAAGTAGCAAAGAAATTGTGGTCAAATTTTATCAAAAGGAAATTTTTTTTGAATACGTGTTATTTATAAAAGTTTTCAAAAACGTTTTATTTAAAATATAACTAATAAAATTTGGTGAAAAAAAGTTAATTTTGCATAAATTTTTCAAACGATCCAGAATTTTCTAATAAAAACATCTCTTTGGCTTTTATTGAGACTCAAGAAAAAACTCATCTATTTAAATTTTTGCAAAATTGTACTTGACAAACAGAAAAAATAAAAACTTAACACTTAATTTTAATAATGTTCAAACAAAATTTATTCTTAAATTTAAATAAAATTCTACAAAAGAATCTTTCATAATTTTTAAATTAAAATTAATAACATACGGCAACACTTGGTCATTTCGATAAAAACAAGACGTTTTAAAAAGTGGCATTTGGGTAACTTCTGTTCTGCATTCAGATCAAATTTATTACATTGACTTATTTTTTTTGTTTATTTACTAAATTGTTCAATATTTACAGCATTTAAAGCTCAATTAGTCCAAGTGTAAATTTCTTTCAGATGTAACATTGGGCGTAAGTTGGATTGAATTCTTCAAAAAACCATTATTTTCAAGTCTTCCTAGATTATCTTGATCTAAGCTTACAAAGTTGAGTAAGCGTCCAATATTTCCAAAGGTAACTCCACCAGAAAATATCAAACATGATAAACATGTTTGCAGATAATCGAACTGAATTTTCGATTGACTTTAAAAAAATTTTTAGTTAAATGAGTGAACATTTTTTATATTATTTTACTTTAAAAATCCAATATAGCGTAAGATGTTAACAACAGCAATAACAGACAGTGCATTAAAAGAATTGAACAAAAATCCTACTTTGGTATGGTCAAACCAGTACCAAAATACGAGACAAGTGCCAGTGAGAATAACTATAAAATGAACTGGACTTGAAAATTGTATTTTCTAAATTGAGCAAATAAAATAAAACCTTTTTGATTTTTTTAGTTGACTTACTGCGCACAGTTGGTTGATGCCAATGAATAAGACAAAGCATTTAATGATAAGCATTGACTCGGTATCGCTTGATGTGTGTTTAAATTTATGGTCAAAAAAAGAATAGGAAAATCCAATGTAGACTAGTGAGGAAAAGAAATAATAAAAAATTTGTTTAATAGGTTATATTAATAGCTACTTGCTGCTAGGCCGCAAAGAGGAAGAGTCCACCAACTGTTCTGCAAAAAGTACACCAAGCTCCGAGTCGAAAAATTTGTTTTGTATTCCATGTGCAACAAATTAAGCACAAAGCCGACCAGAGTGCCCAGAGTAAAAAGTGCAAACGCTCGTAGTACTGAAGGGGTTTTCATATTAGGATCATGTAAATGATGAGATTTCATCTTGTTTAAATAGACTAGATCTATAAAATTAAAATTTGTAAAAAATCGTTCGAGTTTTCACTTAAAATCTTCTGATTTTTTACGTATTTGAATGAAAATAATTTTATTTAGAAAAATCGTACCACTTTTTTTCTATTTAGGTTTTTGAAGTTAATCAAAATTTTTGGAGAAAAGGGAAAATTTCTACATATTTTATGCGTTTCAAGCTTAAATTATGAAGTAACATGTCTTTTCGGGTTCTTGTTTAGAAATTTTCATTTTAGGCATCTTTTTTATTTTAAATAAAAAAGATATTTAATTTTGAATTTCAGATGCATATGAATTGGAATTTTGCTCTAAATTAGAATATTAAAATAAAATCAATAAAATAACTAGTCTTGTTGTTAATTTTTTATTCTTTTTCTACTTTTAATTTTTATTTAGATTGAACATGGGCTCATTTCATTTTCAAAGCTGTATCCAAGCAATAATCATTAAGTCAACAAATTGTCTTTCAACATTTAGGTTAAAATTTTTCTACTGAATAGCTTGTTTAAAAAAATTAAATTTGAAAATTAGAATAAATTTATTTAGAAAATGTTTTTTTTTTAAAAAAAGTTCTCGATGCGAGTAAAATATTCAATTCGTGAATGTTTAGTGTGAAAACGTTCGAAATAGTCGGGATCACGTTCACCTACATCAATTAACAAATGAGTGTACAAAGAGTATTCGCGCTCATTGACTACCTTAGTTTTCAATTTATTCAAACTTGATAAACCGTCTTGGTGCATACGTTTAACTGATGTAAATAATAAAGATTCTCTCAATGGGTTGCGTTCAGATTTTGTATGATTTAACATTTTGTATATCCCATTTGAAGAAATAGGTCGTGTGATACAAACATCTTTGGCTATCATTCTCATACCAAAATCTTGATAAAATAAAATATTATTTAAAAATGGCCTATTTTTTTATCAAAAAAGTGTTTCCAGGATAGAAAAGCTTTCGTTTGATGATATTTTTTGAACACAAATCAAATTGAGAAATCATAAATTATTGTAACTAAAGTTAATCTTGTCCGTACTCAGGACCTCTAAATTATTACAATAAAAAAAATTTAATTAAAATTTTCTTAATTAAGACTTTTGCGTCATAAAGTCAAAGTAAAGTCACGGACTTGACTTTATAAATTTCTGTAACTCAAATCCTCTTACCAAGACTTCTTCATCTGAGATTCAATCTTTTTCTCAATAAAATTAAACTGAAATCCATTCTAAAAATATTTCTAAATTTAAATTTAAATTTTTTTGTAGAAAAAAAAAAAATAAAATTTGATATAAATGAAAGTAAAATAAACGAATTTAATTAAAAAATTTCTTGATCAAAGAAGTGGAGTCAAATGTCATGTTTTTTTGAGTTAAGTCATTTAACTTAATTAGAAAATAATTTAAGAATGACTTATTTTAAATTTTTGACTTACGGTCAAGTCTGATTCTATCAAAGGAAAATAGCACTTGAAAGTATTTTCTTTGAATATTCTAAAATTTAAATTTTTTAGATACAAAATAGGTAAAAAATCACTATTTGATTTTCAAAACTGACGAAATTTTGATAATTTTTAATTAAAGCAAATTTGCCAATAATATACAATCCAGTTCATTCTTGGCACTATGTATTTACAGTGCGCATATAATAACATTTGAAAATTTGATTCAGTATCTTAAAAAATAGGAAAAGATTAATTTTATACCGAAAATCAAATCTGGCAAATATAATGATTAAAATAAAGCAAAGTTTTCAAAATATAAGCATGAACATGTCATATTTTTTATTTCATTTAGATATTATACTAAAAAATTAATTTTCTTTCTCTTTTATGACTTTAAAAATTCTCTTTTGAAATTTTTTTTGCTTATTCGCTTCTTGTTAAGCGCAAAGTTATTCCTGTTGTCTGTACTAGCTCTCGTCGCCCTTGAGTATTTCATTGAAGGTCTCTGTTTGGTATTCCTTCCATTCGAAGTGCATGTTCGAGTCAATGTAGAATTTTGATCTTGATAAATTGGTTCAGAATTCGTTCAAGAATCAAGAATAAAAAAAGATTCTTGAAAATGTTCAAAAAAGAAGATGCGAAACAGCAGTGTCACTAAAAACTAAGCAAAAACTACACGGAAATATTTGGAAACAAAGCTTTTCAGGACCGCAGAACAAGGGGTGATTAAGTTTAATATTATAATTTTGGAAGCAAGTTCAATCAAATATATTTATGTTGCTTTATTAAATGCTCATCTACTAAAAAATGAAGAAGTTTTATTAACAAGAATATTTAAAATTCTGTACCGAAAATTTACAACTTTTGAAGTGATGCTTGGAATAAGTTGCATCTTTGATAGTTTATTTCTGAATATTCTAAATAACAAGCTAAAGCCAAAAAGTAATATTTAAAAATATTATTTATTCTATAATATCTTTAATTAGACATAACTTTGTTTATAACTCAAATTTTTTTTTTTATTTTTTTAATTTAAAAAAATTTGCAAATTTTGTGCAAGAAAAATACCTTTTTAAGGTTTAAAATTTTTATAACACTAGAAACACCAATCATTTAAAGCTTAATGACAGTTAAACGTTAAAAGAATTTTAAATATAACTAGGATATCAAAATAGCTGAATTATACTACTAGTATTAAAAAATGAAATTCGAAACACTCGTTTATGATAAGTCGACTTATCATACATTGATATTCAGTATCTTAAAAGAGTCAAAAAATAATTATAATTTTAATATACAGGTTGTTTTAAAAACAATCTTCTCATCATGTTTTTAAATAATTACTTCATACCATAAATATAAAAAAGAGTTTTTGTAAATGTTTAAATTTTTTTTTAATTTAAAATAATTCAAATTTTTTTAATTGAATGAATTATTTCTTAATTATTTCTTGAAAAAAAGTTAAATTTTTTTTATTAAATGCTAAATATTAAATTATTATATGGATCAAAGGAAGTGATAAACATTTTTCCACACTCGTTTAATTCAGTAAACGTGTTTAAGGATACTCTGTATTATGAAATCTTGTTGCCAAAATTAATAAAAATTCTAACTAGGTAAACAAGATTATCTGGTAAGAGTCAAGTCAATTGACAGTTAGTGGCATTAAAATCTTTAAAATAGCTCCTCTTAGTAAAAAAATAGATACACGAGACAAATTACAAAAAATTTTGATATTAATGAAAGTAAAGTAAACAAATTCAATTAAAAAATTTCTTGATCAAAAAAGTAAAGGCAAATATCATGTTTTTTTTGAGCAAAGTCATTTGACTTCATTAAAAAATAACTGAAAAATTTCGCTAATGTTAACCTATTCAAGAAAAACTAAGACAAATTTAAGAAATATAACAAATGATAATTGATTCCATCACCTTCAATACAGTGGTATACCGCAGAACACTACGGTTCCTGTTACAGTTATTTTTATTATTATTTTATCTATTCTAACAAAAAAATGCAAGCTTCCAACTCAATAAACACAATATTGGCATTTGTGTAATAATTTTGGTGGTCTAATTGCACCAATGTTGCATCAAATCCGGGCCATCTGTATTTTTATAAAATAAAGACTCATTCTTTGCAGCCAAATGAAAGACCAGCCCAAAAATTATTTAGTTAATTAATTTAAAATTATTTTTTTGCTATCAAAATAATTATTTTTGGATTTTATGGGTTGATTACACATTTCCTCTATTAGCTTTTCTTAATTTCTAACCTTTTTTTGCAAATAGATTTTGTCTTGTTTTTCTTTCGAGTTTTTAAAGAAAGATTTTGAGATTTTGTTATTACAGAATTTTAAATACGAAACTTCAGTCTCCAGTTTCAAACATTGCTGATTTACAAGCATTTTTTGGCCCCCAGCAGTTTAGTTAAAAAAAAACGAAAAATAACTGAAAATTCTAAGGTTTTCTCTATTCAAAAAATAATACACTTGTTATGTATTTGTTCATAAATAAATCCCTAGTCAAAAAATAAATTATTAACAATAATTAGATAAAATTAATTACTTAAAAAAATCAATTTCAAAAAATCATAATATCACTGTAAAAAAATCATTATTAAATTTTGAAAAACCAATGTTTTGTAATCTTTCCTTTTTAAGTAATTTTTTGTGTAATTAAATTCTTTGCTAACATTTCTATGATATGATTTAAAACGACTTCTCCAGCACCGTACCATTCCGTCCCAAATTTTATTTTGTCAAATCAGATTTTTAACACGATATGGTACGATATGGTATGGGAAAGTTACTCAATTTAGCAGCATTTGACAATCACCAAGAACTCGTCATCAATCCCTCATTTATTTTGTAGAACGCTTCAATTTAATAAGAAGCACTTTGAGGATAGCACTAATGCATCTAGATATTTTTATCTTTTTAAAATTGAAATTTTCTTGCGCATAATTTAATAAATTAAATTTTTTAATTTTGATTTTAGAGTATGTAATGTGACTTATTTCTTACTTTCACATGAGTGTACGTGATACAATTAATCTATTTGTTTTCTAAGAAATTTAAATCAAAAAAATAATAAAAATTAATATTTTTAATTCTTAATTTCCTATTATCTTTTTAATCTGGATACAAGGAACTTTTTCTACCATCAATTTAGCTACAAATTTTCACAAAATTTAAATCTTAAATCTAATACTATATACCTATATTTAATTATAATGAATACCAGAAATAAATTCTCTTTTTTTTTAGAAAACAAACACTATGGGGTTCTTTTTTTTAAGGTAAGAACTAAAAATTTTTTTTATTCTTTTATCAAGATTTCGATTTTAATTTTTTAATGTAATGTTTCTTGATTTTTAAATATTCAGATTCAAATACTATTTTTGTTTAATCATATGTATGTTAAAGTGGTGTGCAAGCTTATTCATTTTATACTACATTAAGAATGATTTAGATAATACTTTGAACAGTTATTGCAGACTAAAGTCTCATGTGTAACAATTTTGTAACAGGTTGCAACATTTTGCAGATTCAGTTTAGTTATTGACAAAGAACCGAATTGAAACGAACTTTACAACCCCGTAAAATAATCTATTAAAATTTTCTACCCTTTTTTATATAAAAAAATCATATTTAAATTTGTTGATGTGAGTTAAACTTTAATTAAATAAATAAAAATAATAATTCAGATTCACTCTTTCATCAAATAACTATTTTTATAGAGAATATTTATAAATAATTGGAGAATATTTTTTAGCATTTTCAAGAGAAAAAAATATAATATTTAATTTAATTTTTACCGTCATCCTCAGCACCCCAATTCCAATATTCATTTGAAAATCCATTAACATATTGATAGACTTTCGGTGAAATGCACAATACACCTCCAACTAACAGCTCGTATGGATTTCGTGAATAAGATTGTAAACTTATTTGATCAACATTTAAATCATGTCTAATCGAGTATGATAAGTGTCTTGGCGAATAGGTCCATGTATCCAGGCTATTTGTGTACAAATAATTATAAAAATTGTTATTACATTCATAAATGTTATGATCCGATTCAGGTATCAGGTCAACATCGTGTAATATTAAGCAACCAACTTTAGATCCCCATTTCTTAATTATATAATCAATAGCAGTGTTGTAAATTCGGCCCTTATTAAAACCATCATTGGTATTCAACTGTTCAGCAATTACAATTTTATAATTCAAAAATTGTCTCTGCAAAAATGAATGCAAATTTGCCAAAAGATCGATTAAATTTTCTTCCCTCTTTAAAAAGGGTACTAGAATAATGGTCATTTGGTTTAACTTTGTGTCAATGTATTTCTTAATAATTTCATGTTTAGTCAACGAATAATCTAAATATCTTTTTATTAAACTATATGAATACTTGATTATCTTATTTGTTTGATTAATTTTTGTTAATTTTTCGTACTCTTCTTTTTTACCAATGTTGTAAAAAAATTCCTGCAAACACAATGGAGCTATGAATCGACCACCAAGTACCAAATTAGAGTCCAGATCCAATCGGTTCAGCTCTTGCGAACTTAAAGGCTTTTTAAAGTGCAAAAATTTTTTAAACTCAAACTCATTAGACACTGATTTCGATTTAAAATGACTGTGGTGTTTATTTATTGAACAAATTTTAAATTTGGAAAGAATTTTTTTAGCCAAATCATTTGGATATGAGTCCAAATTTAATTTTTCATATCCAATATTGTGACTTGAATTGGTTAAGTATGCTCTAAAAAGGTTATATTTTAAAGATGGATCCTTTTGTTTTAAAAAATTTCGCGCTGAATTTTGTCGATTTACATCCATCTGAGAGCATCCAACTTTGTATCTGGTGATATTTTGACTGATTAAAGCATGTCGCATTAGATCATAGCTCAGACTTACTTGAACTTGGTCTTTCAAGTAAAAACTTACCAAAGATCCTAATAAAAGTGTCATTAACAAGAAAAAAGATATCTTAAAAAGTCGAAATTTTAGACTATAGGGGGACCATTTGATTGCATTTGGATATAATTTGATCAATAATTTAAAAAAGAATAAATTGTTGATATGAATCTTTTTTTTGCATCCAAATTCGTATTCATCTTGCTTTTTGCTATTTACTTTGTAGCAAAGAAGCATTTTGCTGGTACTCGAGCAGTGAGATAATCTTGAACAACAATAACAAGAACATTTGCTTTTGATTTTGGTGTTCGAGTACTTTTTCGATAGAAGGCTCTTTCGGTATTCATTTGCAATCATCTAAAATTAAGCATAAAACATGTAAAATAATGATTTTTATCAAATAATTCTCAGTGTCTACCTGGTACAAGTTAATTAAATTTTGTCAAGATCATTTAGCTAAATAATATTAAAAATATTTAATCAAATTTTTTAGTTTTTCAAAAAAGTAAATGAGCCGTTTGCTTTATTCTATAAATGACATTAATTCAAGTTACGTAAATTTTTAACCCATTTATCCTTTCTTAAATGTTAGACTTATTCATTCATTCGAATGCATTTTTTCTTGGACCTGACATCTAAAAACCCATTAGACGCCAAAAAAAAAACCAAGTTGGGTCTATTATTACTTTTGAAATCATTCCAAATTGTCGCATGGTAAAATGAATCATTTATTGACTGTAATTAACGATATGTTGAATTTAGAGCTTTTTTTAGAATTTAATCAACACTGTGATAATAATGACAAATCAGGAAAAATAAAAGAAACATCAAATAGATGAAGATAAATAAAAGCCCTTTAAAACTATCAATACTTATGAGAAAATTTTCAAGAATTGATATTTTTGATATAGTTTAATTTTAGGCTTTAAGTCACAATCTGAACAAAAAAAAATACAAAAAATTCAAAAAATAAAAATTAAAAATGCTTTTTTTCATTTAATTAATTAAAGTTTAAAAAAGGTAAATTTGAAAAATCATGTCTGTTATTTAAAGTTTGATAAATTTTTAACGCATTTTCATTGTCATTCTGTAGAAAGATTAAAAAAAATTTGATTAAAAAAGTTTATTCGTGATTGCATCACTTAGGTATGATTTTATAAATATTTATTATGCCTTTAATCAAATTTTATTAAAGTTAAATGTTGATTAGAAAAAACTTAAAATTTCCAAAAAAATAGTTGATAGTCAGGAATTCATTTAAAAAAAAAAAACTTTAACATTTATAAAATAACCAGTATTTTTTATACCAAAAATATTTTGATATTTTTTTTTAAAGGAATAAACTTTAAGTAAATTTATCTTAAAATAAATTTAATTGAAAAAGTTACCTAATCAATATTATTTAAATTACTAAACCTAAAATTCTCTTATTTTTATTGAAATATTAAATTGTTTCTTTGCACGTAACAGATCCAGAGATTTTTATTAATAAAATTTCTTTTACCAAAATTTGTTCATTAATTGGATTTTTTTTTATTGTACAGGAATTAATGACGATATTTCTTTAGTAACGAAATTACATTAGCTGATTAATTGAAAAACTAATTATATTAAGCATAAATAGAGCCAAAATTTATGATATTTAAGTCAGTCTTGTATATATTAATATTCAACTAAATATTTCGTAAAGTAATATTTCTTCTAGTCAAAAAATATTCTCATAAAAGATATGAAATTTTATTTTTTTGAAGTTTATTTTTCGGTATTTCATTCATTTTTTGCTAAAAGATATAAATATTCTTGCTTGTTCTTTGGGTTTTGTTTTTATATTTACATTTAAAAAAAATCATAATAATAACTAGTTTTTTATTTTTAAACAGTCTTTTATCGACCTTCTTGCGTTCTTAAGTTAAACAAATATAATTACATGAATATATAAAATTTTAATTTTCATGTCTTAAATCTAATTAATTCTAATCAACAAAGTTTAATTTGGCAATATAATCAAATGAACACGAGTATAAAATTTTCTTAGAATTATTTAGCCTTAATCCAAAAATAAAAAAATATTAATAACTGCATATTTTATTTTAAAAATAATAGGTACAAAGTAAGAAAAATAGGATAAATTCAACATGAAAAAAGCTTAGGCAAAATTTGAATTAAATCTAATTGAATATGAAATTATTAATTAAGACAAAATCAGGCTTAGACAAAAACTGAGTTAAGTCAATGGCGAATTATTCTATCAAAAATAATACCATCAAAAAAAAAAGATTCAGTCAATTTTGTAATCATTTTAATTCTTGAATATTGAGAAAATTTTTATATTAATTTAGCTATGAAACATGTGTATTTATCAAAAAAAAGTAATTTAGATACATTTAATATTTATGAAAAGAGGAAATAAAAGCAAAATATTTCAAAAAGGATTAAAATCAGCTCAGCCTCTTTGATATACCTATCGTTACACTGAACACTAAAGACAATTGAACCGCACGCTGAAAAGCAGTTTACATTGCTACTAATAAAACCAAGTAAAATATGAATTAAAATAATATTTTAATGCATATATTTCAGAAAGATGTTATATATGTTTTGGACATTAAAATTTGAAAAAAATTTTCTATATTTCAATTTTTTTCTAATGGATTTTTTTGAATTTAATTCAATCGATTTCAGTTTAAAAAAATTGATAATTCATTTTTTATTTTTAAATTTTAATGCATTATTTTCTAAGCATTATGATATTTAAAATAAGCTATTGTAGAATATGGCATTATTTAATTTTTAAATTGCTTGTATTTTATGTTTTTTATATTGAATTAAACCACTAAATAGATGTAAACGACAAAGTCAAAAAGAATACAAAATGAAACAACTGGGAATTCAGACGAAAAATAAAAATAAATTATAAAATTATAAAATTATAATATCAATAATATCAGTTGAAAAAAGGATGAGTTTGTAATAAAAGTGAGAAATAAGCGTAAGTTCAATGAGATTCAATAAAAAAACTTTATTCAAAAATTGAGTCAAAATTTTAATTGACCAAAATTTAATTGATTACTAATTAATTAAGTTTTGGCAATACATTAAAGACTAATATCTTTAAAAATAAAAACAATTTTACGGAAAAATAAATTCTACCACGAATTGAGAGAATTAATAAAAAATAAAATTCATTTGATCTTCAAAAAAAATTAATAAATAATGAGAATTTAACAGAAATAAATTCATAATAAAAATTTGTCTATTAACAACTGCATTATTAAAATATAATATCTTAAAAAATAAACTCTTAAAAATTAGCATCTAAAAATTAAAATTTTTTTAAAGAATTAATTACAATATGGAAGCCCATAGAGCCGATTGGTTTGTGTGTTAGCCATGCAAGGAGAGGATCGAAGGTTCAAATTCCGCTAAGGCAGAAAAAAACTTTAAAATATCTCTGCAGTGCGAGACGAATCTTTAAACCCCTTTCATTGAAAAAAGGGAGCCGGTTTTTAATGGGTAATAATTGCGTTCTAGATGACCAACCAGATGTCACCTCTGTTTTATATTATAGTTTTATATTAATTGAGAAAATTATTATTATTATTATTGTTATTATTGTTAATTTCAAAATTAGACTTTTCATTGCGAATTTGAAACATAATTATTTTTTAAACCATATTAAAAACCGTTTTTTAAAGTTACATACGGCATTAAAGGTTGAGATTTATTCCAAAAATTAAAAATAAAAAAATAATTTTTCTAATTTGACTTTGAATTCAATATATAGATCTGGATCAAATGAAAAATTCATGAAAAATATTTTTTAATTTTAACTTAATATTAATGCTGATTCAAGGCTTAAAGCACATGGGGTGGCAAAATGAAAATAATTTTACATTTTTAAATTTTCAAATTTTTGGATTTTCTAAAAATATGAAAATTTAAAAATGTAAAATTTTCTACATTTTGCCCATGGGGTGCAAATTAAGAATTTTTTAACATTGACAAGATGATGTATGTTGCATGCACCAAAATTGCTGTTCATGAGGCTGCAATATCGAACAACGGAATATTGTCTAAAATTTATTTAAAACTTTCATTTATCCAGTTAATTTCATTTCGGGCGTTGTTTTTGAGAATTTAGTCGGTAATTGTTGCAAAATCTAACTCTATACGATTTTTTGGGTATTTTAATCTGAAAGTCAAGATTGTAAAAACTTAAAAAATTCCTTGATAAATTAAAATAACTCAAAGATACACAAAGCTAAGCCAATTTACTTCTTATATTTATTTACACAAAACGAGGAATATGAATACTGATTTGATTAATCACTGGTTCAAAATCTAAAATGATATTTCTTTCACTTTGTTAAATATAATAAAAATTTTTGGAGATCTTTCATTGTTTTATAATCGTTTTTCAATAATTATATACTAAATTATTAATCATTTATTTTAAAAAGTTAATTATTAAGCAAGGCAAGAAAATAAATTGAAAAATAAAGATTATAATTTCAAGAAAAATTTGTTGATTTTAGAATTTAAAATCGATTTTAATACCAATAAATTAAATAATAAGTTTCCATATTTAGTTTTCGCCCGAAACATTCAAAGATTGTGTATTTTTTGTTTTTTTAAATTAAAGCTATATAAACAAGAGTGAAAAAAAAAATAAAGATTTAAACAATTTAGACCTAATGTTGAAAAAACTTAAAAAAGCTTGGAATAATCAGATCAAAAACATGAGTACTTAATTCTATAGTGGGTACTCTCTTATCCATGAATCATTTAAAAAAAATGTTTCGATTATCAATTTTTGTAATAATTTTTTATAAAAAATAGACAATAAAAATAATATTTTGTTTAATAAAAATTTATTTCAAGTTTTTTATTTTATTATAAACTGACCGGTTTCGGCTTTATGAAGCCTTCCTCAAAGTCTAAAAAATTGAAAATCATAATAATTTAATTTAGTAAAAATTTCATCTTAATTTAATTTATATTTTTTTAAAATAATTTTATAAATACACAAATTTTTAATCATTAAATAGATATAGAATAAATTTACAGAAAAAAGAAAAAAAAGAAAGAAATATAGAAAATAAAAGAATTAATAAAAAATTATTTTAATATTTAATATCAGCGACTTTTTGAAATCAAATTTTACAACATCATAGTGTATTATAATTTATAATATTTTTATTTAAATCTTTAACTTAACTAAATTTACAATTTAACAATTTTATTTCAGGAAGCAGAAGTTATTTATCTTTTCAATATTTGGAATTTTTTTGTTCAATATGGGTATATCTAGCTTAAGGAAGAAATTTATTAGATTGGTTTCAATTGATCTGCGTTTATTTAATTCAACAATATTTGAGTCAAAAATATAAAAACTAAAATCATCAAAAGTATGAGTATAAAAACCAAAATGTAATGCTACTTCACTTAAACTAGAGAATTTGCTTAAACATTTATTTACGTTATTTTTTAAATATTTAATTGAATATAGATGTTCTTTTATTCTAAAGCTAGCCTGTTTACTTGTTTCACCAATATAAAAAATATTACATTTGTTACATTTTATTATATAAATTACTCCGATTGAGTTACAATTAGAATTATTCTGAAATGGAATATAAAATTGTTTATATTTTAAAAGAATTGTTGCAAAATCTTAATAAAAAAGTAAAAACATCGAGATTTAGAATTGATAAAATAATTGATTAAATAGTTAATTTGTTTTTATTTTTTTCAAAAAATAAAAAGAATTTTTATTTAAAATGCATTTGGTGCACTACCAAAAATGAAGAAAATAAATGCAGCCTTATATAAAATACTTTTTTGGAATAATAATGGTCATTAATTTTTAAAAATGATAAAATTTCTTAACTTCTAGAACATCCTGTAATTTTTGAAGCATATTCTGGATAAAAATTCAGTGGTTTTAAGTCACGACAGCTTACATTACTACTATTACTAAATAAAATGAAATAAAATTTTGCATTATGTTAGATATTAAAATTTTTAAATATTGAAGTATAAAAATATAATTTTTAATGAATTAATTTTTTCAAAAATGAGCAGAAAAAACAACGGTCTATCTTGGGTTAAAAAACAAGAGCCAAAATTTATCAGGGAATTTAAAGAACGAATTGCTTACAAAGAACAATCATCAATTGAAACAAAAGTATTTATCTAATCGACAGAACTTTAAATTAGCTTATTTTTAAAAATGTAAATTTAGAAAAAAAAACTTGATTCAGATCTCGTTGTTGAGAAAGAAGAAGATCGACCTCAAGTTGTACAATTGCAAGCTGGAGATCTTGGCGAAAAAGAGTACAAGGAGCTCAAAGATAAAGAAGACATTCAAAGTAAGACAAAAATTTTTGGCAAAAATTGAAATTTTTTTCTTTAAAAAGACGCGGCATCTTCACTTGGAAAAATTTTGTTTAAAAAACCAAAAAAAAATATTCCTGAGGAAGAAAAGACTGAGGAGTCATCAACCAAAAAGCCATCTGAAATAGATCTAATATTTAACCTTAGTGAAAAAGGTGAAGAGCCAGCCGAAGCAGTGGAAGAAAAATCACCTACAGCTGAGGAAGCTCAAAAGCAAAAAGTTTACCTACAGGACGATCAAAAAGAAATACCAGCTGGACTTCAACCCGGCAAAAAACGCTTCATAGACGGCCCAACATCAAAAACAACAAATTTATCTGCAGCTAAGGTCCTAGCCAGAGAGTCCAAAGCAGGAAACAAAAAGCTTCTTTCGTTTTACGACGAAGAACAAGAAGAAGTCGAAGAATTTGCCAAAGAAGATTTTCTAGACAAGCAAGAACGCGATCTAAAGCGAAAGCTAGAAGAGGATTCTGACTAATGGAAGTTGATATTAAAAAACCAATTTTGCTACTTGGCGAAGCCAATTTTTCTTTTACTATTTCTTTTTTAAACTATTGTGAGCCAAAATTTATAACAACCACTTGTTTCGAGTCAAAAGACCAATTGGTCAAATACAACCCAGAACTTGTGCGAAATAATCTAGATAAACTCTCTGAGCTGAACGTGTTTCCACTTTTTGCCATCGATGCTTGTAATTTAGAAAAACATTTTGCTAGAGAAAAATTTGACCGAGTCATATTCATGTTTCCTCATGTAAGTGGTAGATCTAATTTGAAAAAAAATCGAGATTTAATGAACAGATTTTTTATTTCATGCAAAAATGTTCTGGCTGATGAAAACTCAGCCATTTTTGTCAGTTTAGCCAAAGGCCAAGGTGGGACTAGTTTTGAAATGGAGCCCGAAAAAAGATTGAATAAAGACTCTTGGACCATAAACGAAATAGCCCAAAAAAACGATTTTATTTTAACTGATTGTTTCGAGTTTAAAAAAGATAAATTTCCATATTATGTATCAACTGGATTTCGTAATCAGCATAGATCTTTTTTGACTCAATCAGGCCTAGTACACAAATTTCAGCTTAGTACAAAATTTCAAAATTTTGATTTAAATCATCCCATAAAATTAATCGAAAAATTTATGTCAATTTATTTAGGCAAACAAATAAATGGTCAAATTGTTAAAGAGAAATTAAATTTTGATTTAAATGATTTAAAAGATTTTAGGGAGATACCTAGAGAAAGATACGAGATTCAATTTGCGAATGAGCATAAACAGAAGCTTGAAAAAATTAACACTCATCTTTGTTTTGATGTGAGCGGGTATCTAAAAGAATTATTTGCTCTAGATGATATTCGAATGGTATTTTCCAAAGATCCTAGAGTGCTTAAATCTGAGGAAGTAAACGATAAATTTAAATTGAAGAAAAAAATTGTTCAATTTTCGATTGATAGACTAAAATGGAATCATGATATTAGTTTTTGGTATGATGTGGAAAATTTTGATTTAAATGAGTTTTTAGATGTAGTGCGATCTAGTTCGATTCATATACGTTTTATTAAGCTTGTTGATTCATTCAATAGTTGTGATAAATATGCACATTGTTTTCGGTTGGTTTATGAGTCTTGTGATCAAGCTTTAGATTGGGACAGTTCAGTTAAAATACAACAACAAGTGAGACTAAATTTGACTTCGAAACTTGGCAATACTTTAATTTTAAGATAATGTTATTCATTGTAAATAATAAAGTTTAAAAAAAAATAATTTTAATTTTTTAAATTTTTTTTTTATGTTTTTTCTATTTTATTTTCTATTTTATTTTGGATTTTATATTGTATAATTTAAAAATTCGGATAAAGAGCCTATTTTTAATTATCAATTTTTGTAATTCTAAAACAGCAAAAAAATTGAATTTTAAACCTTATGCACATTTAATTATTGTTAAACTCTTTTTAATACAAATGTCTAAAGCTTAATTAATTATAACATGGTTTAGATGGTAAACAGCACATGCACCAAAACTCAATTTATGAGTCATTTAGTGAATTAAAATTTGTATTAATTCAAATTAAAAAATATTTTTTAAGCAGTTTATTGAGTTTTTAAAATATGTTTTATTTTTAATCGAATTGGTAGGAAAACTTTAAATTATTTGTGTCTTTAAAATTTAAAAATAGAAGAAAATCAGAGATATGATGAAATTAGTGTTGGCTAAGTTTCATGGTCCGAGCACCGCTTATATAATGATCTGGTACCGAGACTTGAACTAGGATCACAAACAATCCCAGTCCCATTATGGCTAAGGTTAAGAGTCGGACTAAGATTGGTGTCAGTCTCATTATGGTTTCAGTCTCTCCTTGATTGCACTGGTCAGAACTGCTATATTTTTTTAGTATTTAAAAATTTAAAATAATTGAAAATTATTAATTTTTCGTATTAACAATATTGCTTTTTGTTCTCTTTATTTTTCATAAAATCAACTGATATTTTATATGACCTAGCTATATGTCGTAAAATTTTGGTAAAATATTTGATCAATAGATCAAAAAAAAGTCTATCAAGATTAAATTAAAAGACTGGTTAACCACAAATATGGGGCTGTTAAGTTCATTTTAATTCGGTCGTTTCAATTCAGATAAATTTGAATAATTTTTTTACTGTAAGAAATAATTTAGGCCTGTAAAATGCTTAATGTTTAAGCAAATTTGCTTAATCCGAAAATATATGACTGCAAAAACTCTGTAAAGTAAGTACACAATTGATTTGAATACTTTTTAATGGCGTGCAAAATGCAGAAAATTGCAGATTATTTTGCAGACTTATTTTACTGAATTAAGCAAATTTGCTCATAATTAAACATTTTAAAGTATTAAATTATATATTTTATTAAAAAAGTTATTCAAGTCTTTCTGAATTGAAAAGATCGAATTGAAACGAAATTCACAACCCCAACAAATATAGGATCGAGCACAAAATGTTTATTTTGATTCCCGTCTAATTTATCAAATAAAATTTTAGAAATGTGATTTTTTCGAGGAATCATTTTAAAAATCAAGATTAAATAAACTTTAATTTATAATTTGAAATCCATACTAGAACTTTGGTTCTTCTATAGAATTAAAAAAAATTATAAATAAACAATAAATTTTAGAAATTAAATTATTTATTTTTAGAATTAAAGCTATTTTGAAAAGATTTTTTCTTTTTTAGGTTTGAATAAAATGGTAGTTTTTAAGTAAAACCATTACTTATTCGGAATAGAGTTTTTAGTTTTTCTATTCAAAATATTTGAAATAGTGATAAAATATTCAATTTATTTTAACAAAATAATTGATAGCCAATAAAAGTATTAAGATAATAATGAAGTCAATTTAATATTTTGTTAATATTTATTTTTTAAAATATGTATTCTGCTACTCTCTATCAAAATTTATCTAATCTTAATTTTAATATTTATCTACTTTTTAAGTTATGTTATTTTAACTTTATTTTTTTCTTATTATTTATTTAAATTTTTTATTTTTTTTATTTAATCTGAAGGATCTTTAGCTCGGTACAGATATACAAATAAATAAATAAATAATATTAAGGTATTCATTCGAGCATTGATGGAAAAAGTAAAATTTATTGTCAAATTTTTAATCTACTAAATTGTTGTCATCGAAAATCCCTTTTTTTCACAACTATATTTAAAAAATACTTTTCAGTTTTTTAATGGTTGTATTGGAGTAAAAATCTTCGCAATGTTATAAGATTTGTATACGAGGTTGGGAGGGGTTTCAGTGTTTTATAGTCGAATTATTCAAAATTAATCTATTGCTTAGTAGTTATTAATTAATTAAAAAAAGTGCGAATTTAATTTGATTAATTTATTTTTAAATTTTTATTAAAAAGCGCACAATATTAAGGGTAATATAAATTAAATTGATATTATAGTTATTGAGTAAACTAAAAGAAACGCTCTTAGAACAAACTCAATAATTTCTTTCCACCTCTCAAATAATCAATTGCTAACCAAATTTATTCTAGATACAATTCATGAAAAATAGAAAAACTTGCCTACTCCAAATGGTACCCTTTAAAGTTCTCTTATAAAATAATTGTCCATACTCTATGATCCATTAATTAATAGCTCAATTATTTCATTCTCTCGTAATCAAAAATTTATTCGCATTTTAACTTGATTAACTTATTTTAATTTGTTTCTTAATATCGGAACAACCTTGGAAGTACATCTCTTAAAGTCATTAGATTATAAAAATTCATTAGTGTGGTAAGCTTAACTAAAGAAAGAAATAGCACACAAGAAAAATGAAAGCTATGCCAAATATGCTTTTGTGAGTCGATTTATTGGCTTGGATTTCTCTTTTCTTGATATTTGTAAGACTTTTTCAAAACCTATAAATTCACATAAAAATTCATTATTTTTTCCTTTTCCTCTTCTAATAACATCAACTTCATGATCGGCGCCCAATATTGAATCGTTATAGTTATTCAAGAGAGCACTGTCGCTACTTAACATTTTTGAAAATAATTGCCTTGACTTAATTAAAATATTAAATAGAATGTTTATATTTGAAAACATTTTTTACTTTAGCATTATTTTTACTTAATCAAATTTTAATTTGGAGGTTGATTAAAATTGAAAAATAAATAATTAAATATAAATTAAATATTTTTTTATTTCAATAAAATTTATTCTATTGTTTGATTCCTAGTTTTATTCCTTCGTCTAACAATAAATTGGCAAGAGTTCGACTTATTCTATGATCAGTCATATCAGGTATATCCGAATTTTTGTAAGTTCCAGGTTTTTTGCATTTTTTTAGCTTGTTCATCATTTCATCATGTGTGTTAGACTCAAATTGTATGCCAGTCAAAATACCGTCAAGTTTGTTCAAATCGTTGTCAAAAATTTTTTCACAAACCGCTTGTAAATTGTTATTTACTCTTTTACCTATGCACTTTTTAGTCTCCAGACTACAGTAAGATTTGCAATCGAAAAAATGACAATCTTCATTTCTGTCGCAAATTTTTTCCGAAAATAAATAAGAGTCTGGCGAGGCCATGTCAGTGTCAATGATTCGAAGCTTTCCTTCATGGTTTAGTCCAAAATTGTCCAATTTAACATCGCACATTTGCACTGGTTCAGATTTTAAAGTCATGTTCACTTTTTTGAGCAGGTAAGTCGAGTCCAAGTTGTGCACCAGGTCCAAAAACTGTAGAGCTAGCTTTTTTCGCTCGGTCAGGTCCATTAAACGCACTCGGTAGGTGAGAGGATGCGCAAACTCAACCATATAGAAATGGCCACATGAGCCGTATATTTTTATGGCTCCTGGCTTCGAGCGGTAGAATGTATAAAACAAATACTCGTCCTGAGAAGTAAGAGTCATCAAATTTTGTATAAAATTTGACATTTTTCTTTTATCTTCACTCTGAAGGGCTTCTAAATAGAAATGAAAATTGTCAGAAGCAAACAATTTGACATAATAGTTAAAATCATAAGTTCTTTTGAGTGCCATGTCATTTTTTAAAAATTCAATAGCTGATTTTTTGTCTTTTTCATATTCGTATGACCAAGCCTTTAGCTCATTTGGGTCCAGTTTGATACCAAATTTTGTCTGCAGTGTCGAATCAATGTACATTTTTAAGTACTTGAGCTGCTCTAAAATTGGTTTATCTTTGAAATCAAAGTCCAAATGAGTGTCAAAGTCCAGATAGTACTGCTTGGTTGATTTTAGAACAAGTTTATTCGGAATCTCCGGAATTTTATCCTTGTCCTTATAGAGCTCATAGATGAGAACTGATTTGGACAAGTCAAATGTATTTTCAGAAAGATGGCCTTTTACATTGCAATCGCTCATCCGATAGTTTTGGTAGTATCCATACGAATTTGCTTTGTCACATAGATGCGGACATAAATTTCCCATAATGCTGCTTGATTCCTGTTCGTATAGCGAACACTTTAAAAAAAAATATATTTTTTTTTATTTTTTTAATTTGTTAATTAATTTACCATGTCTCTGATCAAATGTTTGGCATAGTCCAAATCACATTTGGTTTTGTAGTGAGTATTTTGTATCAAGCTGCTAGTTGAGTAAAAATTGGTGGCATACAAAATGACAGTGAGACAAAATATACAGGTGAGAAGAAATTTTTTTTTATTCTTTAAATTCCAAAATAAAATTCGCGTCCACATTTTATCATTATCAAAAAAGTCTCTAGTTTTTTTTTAAGAGAAATATACTCAATTAGAAAAAATTTGGATTAGATGAACCGAAAATTAGTCAAAAGCTTAAGTAAAATAAAAAAATTTTAAGTTCAAATTTAAGCATATATTAACCGTCAAATTAATTATTTAAAAAGCCTTAAATTTTGTCTTTAATGTCATCAAAAAATAGTTTAGAATTTTTCTTGAGCAGAATTTACATTTACCGAGCAAATAGGTGTCTACTATGCGATTACAGGAATAGAGAAAGAATGTAAATTCGGATTCAATTTATCTTCTGAGAATAAATAACTGAAATAACTTCAATTTTCAAGTTATCTTGATTTTTTTATAAAAATATTTCTCAGAAAATAGGCCCTAAACTGGTCTAAAGATTAGAACCAATTTCAAAACCGGTTTTTAAAACGTACTTTAAAACTTATGTTAATTAAAGCTTTTGAATAAAAAAAATTTTGAATTTTTGTTGCCAAAAAAATGGCGTTTTAATTTTTAATTCTGATTTTATTACTAATTTAACTAAACTAATTGATAAAAAACTTTTTTTTTTCAAGCAACATACATTAAAATGGTTATAACTAAAACACGGACCTTCAGATTTTGAATAAAACACGGAACCATACTTATCTCCCCCATTAATACAATTCCATTTATCCCCCACCATTTTTCTAGTACAAAATTTTTGTAAGAAGTATTTTAGTGACATGCAAAAATGAAAAAAAAAATTAAATAAACGGAGTCTTAAAAAATAAACTGAGTTTACGGTAATGATTACCGTAAATTCGTGACCATTACTCTTGGAACAATGTCAAAATTTGGGTTTATTCCATACGGAACTAATACCATCGAAACCATGTTATAAAATTTTTTTATTTTTTTTTAGAATAAACCTTGACGTCTGACTTTAAACTAAGAGTAAGCGAAAAACTTTGATTTAATTCTTAGAATAATTTCGAATTTATTTTTCAATAAACTTAAAAAATTTTAGAGTTAAATTCGAAATTAAAAAAAATTAAAAATTAAACTTTATTCTAATTTAAATTAAGATTTGAATTAAGATTTTTTGATTTGAAATCAAAATGAAGGTCGAACCATATAAGCTAGACCTTAGATTTTGGTCTTGCGTGAAATCTGGTAAAATTTTGTACTAGAAAATTGATAAATGACATAGAATTAATGGGGGAGATAATTATGGGTCCGTGTTTTAGGAATAACCATTAAAATATGAAATCGAAAACTTTCAAAATATTTACGATTTTTTGCATATTTTTACCGAATAATTTTAAAAATTATTTACGAAAAATTATCGTTCTCTTTTTTCATGCGAAGAATTAAAATATTGTTTTGAATTTTAAAATTTTATTGAGTTTTATAAATAGAATTCAAGGAAAAATCGGAAAAATGATTATTTAATTTTTAATTTTGGAAAAATTTCTCAAGCTTTAATGCCACATTAAACTTAAAGACTTAATTTTAATCAGAGTTGTTCCTCAAGTCGCTATTTTTCAAGTCTTTCGACCAAAAAGCTGATTTTTCTTAGATTTTTTGGGCGATTTATCTTTCCCAGTAACATTTTCAACAATGTTTTCCATTTATTTTTCAATAGTCTTTAATTTTTTTGTAAACAAAATGATTCAATTAGAAATGTAAACGTTTAAGAGATTTAAAAAAAAATTCAAATTCAATTTTTACAAAAACTATAATTTAGTAAAGATGAAATCAAATAAAACATCAACTCAAGTAATTATTTAACTTTTTACTCATAAAAAAATTCAAGTCAAGTCGTGACTTGGACTTGACTTAAGACTTGAGACTTGAGGAACAACTCTGATTTTAATGCATACTCATTGCTTAAAACAAATCTTTAAAGTATGCGATATAAATCTTTAGAGTATGAGTGTTTCATTTTAATATAGAAATGTATTGTTTTTTTAACAGTTTATTTAAAAGTTAAAAATTTATTATAGAATTTTTTATTTATAGCTTAAGTTTTCAGTCTGGATGGGACAACATTCTACCATGATTAAAAATTTAATAAGAAATAAGTAAAAAAAAGTCTTTCAAATATTTTTCATGAATATTTTCAATAATACATATAAAATATTATTGAATCTATTTTTTAATAAACTAGTTTTTTCAAATACTCAAGCTAAGTTTTTTAAAGCAACTTTTGAGTTTTTGAACATAATTGTCATTTGTTTCTGGAACTGAAAAGGCTAATAAATTTCTATTACTTTGGCAAAATTTTAGCCACTTTAAATTCTTTACAAAAAAGGATAACTTTAAATAAAAGATCGGCACATTCGACAACAGTCAGCATACTAGCACCAACACAAAGGCCCATAAATCCTCCAATTTCTGCAATTAGCTGAACTATTGATTTGGCTGGTGTGTCTTTAATAATTTTAAGAGAAATGTCATCATGATAAACATTAACTGATAGCAAACTAGATTTGTTTGCTTCGTAGTCAAGAAATAAATCTGGATTTTTGGCTTTTAGAATATCAAAAATTAATCGACTTGGAAAGTAAGCCTGTGATATTTGACGGTAATATACAATTGATTTGCATTCTTGAGGACATGAATTCAAGCATTTTTTTGGTTCAAATGAACCATCAAACTGTTCAATGCATTCGTGCATTTTAGTGATATTACAAGCTTCCGAATATTCAATTCCATATACATCAACAAAATAGCATCCACATAAATCTCTGATGTATTCGTAGTAGCAAAAAAAGATACAAAATTTTTGTTGGTATTTTCCAAATAAGGACTGAGTTTTTTCAAATGACTTTGAATCAAAGCTTTCAGTTTCTTGAATGCAATCTGAATAGGGTTTAGGTAGCTTTGTGGTATGCTCTTGAACAATGGCTATATTTGTGTCGAACCCACTTGGCAGATTTATTAAATCAAAACTGCTATACGGTATTGTTGATAAACTGTGAATGTACATATGTATTCCATTCGATTTCATAATGTTTAACTCATCCTCAGAAATAATATTAAGAACAAGCTTAAGCCCTCCGTTAGTTCCAGCATATACAGATTCTCCTGGTTTATTTTTATTCCGATGCATCAATATTCCTGAATTAAATTTGAAGCAATTTCCAAGTTTCGGTATCAGTAAGCGTTCAAAGTGATCCTTGGTACATCTTTGATAGCTAAAATAGCAATCAATTAAAATATCATCTAAACTATAAGTTATATTGTCAATTTCATTGCTGTATTTTAAAAAATTCAATATGAAATTGTATTCTAAATTTGCCAAATATTCAGCAATGGAGGAAGAAGAATCAATTGATTTTGTAATAAAATTTTTTGATTCCAGAAATGTATCATATAAATCTGGCGAGTATTGCTTTAATTTTTGAGGGTTAATTAGACTTTGGTGGCAAATGGTTATTGCAGGATATTCGATCGATGGCTTACGATGATTTTCTACTTAAGTATGAACATCATAGTTGAAAAAATCGATTAAACTTAAAGTAAGATTATAAATACAATATGAAGAGGATGCACTAAAGCATAATATCCATAATGTTCTGATGAACCAATTTCTACTTTTTGAAATATTGGCCAGACCATGACAACTTGAATGTTCCGCACTTTCAGATAAAATTTTTAAAAGACTATTTGACATTTTTTTAGATTCATTAAAGTAATGATTTTTCAATTTTTTAAATAAAGATATTTTTATAGCTCTTTCAAAAAGCTCTTTATATATAAAACTTATTAACATATTAAGAATAAAAACAATATTTATTTTTATAATAAGTTGAATTCCTTATAACAACATTGAAATATTTCAGTCATTAGATAACAAATAAAACAATTTGAATTTAAAAAATTTTGAGATTATCAGAACCAAAAAAGTGTTTATTTTTCATTAATAAATGTTATTTTTTTAAAAAATTCATTATTCATTTGTTTTTTTTTGATTAAAAAAGCAAAATTGATTCAGAAATTAATAAAAATCTTTGTCAAAATTAATAATTGAGGAGCCAAATGTATTTCTGGATTTTATATTAAAATAAAAATCTTGTTTAGAAAAGAGAAAAGTAAAATTCCAGCAAAAACTCAAATATGTACCAGAATTGTTTTTTTCTTTTTATCAATTTTTTTATAATCGATATTAATTAGTCGTGTTGATTGTTTTTTTTTTGATATTCTTTAAAAAATTTAATTTAAAGTTATTTAAACTTTTCTGAATTCAAAAGATTGAATTGAAAAAGATTTCACAACCTCTTTTCACCTTAAAATGGTACTGTATTTTCTCGCCAAATATATTTTAAAACGTGGCAGTATTCTCTTATTTAAATTTGATGTATTGAATTGGCAATTTCAGTTCAAACAAATTCAAAAAAATAAAAAAAAAAAAATATTGAAGTTAGTGTCAATTTTAATGGATAAAATCTAAAATAATATAAATTGTCACTTATAATTGAACTAGTTTGTATTTTAATTTTTGAAATTCTGATTTATTTAAAACGAAACCATTTTTATTAAATCAAACCAATTATGCTTTGATAAAAAAACTATCGAAATCAGTAAGAGGATTTCGGTATATTCTTTGGAAATATATCTTATAAAAATGTTTGCTTGTTTATCTTTGCTAGCGAAAAAAAAAAACAACAAAAAATGAATAATAATTATCATAATTGAAAGATATTTATATTAAACTGTATTTTAGACTTTTTCAAGTACTGTATCTTTTTTTTTCTTACTTTTTCAACATGCAGTTTTTAACTTTTATTTTTATTTTATTTTTTTTATTTTATTTTATTTTATTTTATTTTATTTTATATTTTTATTCTGAAGAAGCATTAGCTCGATACAGATTTAACAAATAAATAAATAAATAATCTTTGCTCATATTAATCAAAAATGTCCTTTATCGAAGAAATCCCCAACAATATATTTGAAGTCAGCAATGACAATGCTCAGTATTTAGGTAAAAAATTAAGAGGAAAAGTTAGAAATTTTAATTATAAGCCAGAGATTCGAAAAATACCCATATTTTGACGATTTTATCCAATATATTTAGTCAATACATGTTGTTAAAATAAACAGAGATCAATGGGAATTAAGAACATGCAGTAACTGTCTCAAACGCTTCAAATGAGATAATACAATAGCTGTCAGTTCACGTTTAAGTAAGCTTTAATCAATTTAGAAATTTTTTTAATTTTTAAGTAAGCATTTTTTTATTTAGATGCTTTGTCGAGGCAATCAAACGAAACACAAAAAATATCAGACTTTGGCATTAGTAGTTGCTAGGGATCAGATTCTGATTCAAGTATTAATGACGAAGCGCCATCACAAAAAAAAACCTAGACCTGAAACAAAAAGCGAGGCCAACCAGTCGGTTCCAAAAATAAAACTAAATAAAATATTTGTGTAATAAAATAATTTTTTTTGTACCTGACACTATGAAAATATACTAATTCTATTATTTTTGCTATATTTTATATATTTTAGATTATATTCAATAAAATTGACACTAACTTGAGTATTTTTGTTTTTTTAATAAATATTTTTGACTCGTTATATAATTATATGACAAAATGAATTGCGAGCTTAAATTAATAGGAAAATTGATCATGAGAATTTCACATAACATTTTCTTCAATGATAAAGAGAAGATCCTTTTCGAAGTTACCGGAGAAGAAAAGCACTGTAATAATACGGTGTTAAAAACAAGAGTTGTTTAAAAGTCACAAGTCTCAAATCAAGTCCAAGTCCGGACTTTTTTTTTTTTTCAAAAGTCCCACCAAAGACTTTAATTTTTTTTTTCAAAAAAAAAATTGGACATTTTTTTTAATGACTTGGACTTTTTTTTGGGACTTTTAAACAACTCTGTTAAAAACAAGCGGTGATTTATATCTAGCTGAAAATTTAACAATTTTTGACGGTGATAACTTTGTTTAGCTTTAGCTTTTTAGTTTTTAGTTTTTTTAAAAACAAAACGTTTTAAAAAAGAGACTAATTTTACGTTAACTAAAATCTTCGGTGCTTAACGAAATTTGTGTATTTGGGGTGTTGCAAAAATTGCTAAGTTTTATTTAATTTTCTAGAGACATTAGATCATGTCCCATTTAAGTTTCCAATGGAATTTTACGCAAGAAAATACGGAACGATTTCTTTTAGCTTTTCAATATATTTTAAAAAAGAAAAGCATATTCTAATATTTGAATAAAAATTTGTATTTTTAATTCTTTCAATTATTTCAAATTATTTTCAGGTTTACCTTGGTCTTTCATTTTAATTTTATACTCATAAATCCAAGCAGAACATGAAGTTATTTCAAAAATGTTTTTATCGATAATATTTGTTTGATTATTTTTTTTTGCAAAGTATTAAAAATTCTTTCAAAAAATCATTTTCAATTAAATTTTAATTTAAATATATTCAGTTTAAACAAGTTTTAGAGACATCCTCTTCAACAATAGAGACAAGAATGCAGCAAATATTGATAAAACTGATCGAAATTACGTGGAACAAAAATTCAACTCTTTGGATACAAAAAGACAAGTTAATTTTCTAAATTAAAAAAACTTAAAAATAAATATTTTTATGTTTGTATGCTAAATTTAAAAATCATAATAAACTCATATAAAATCGCACATGTACTTTAAAATTACTCTATTCAAAGTTGGAAATTTATCTAACTTTAAAAATGACGACCACAGAAAATTATTTGGCATTGTTGGTAGTTAAAGAAAATTTTGGAGAAATACCACACTTGGTATGCAACCACTTGATTCAAAAAAAGTCATATCCTCTTCAATTAATCGCCTCAGATCTAGATTTGGACCGGAAACTAACCTCACAAGCTCTGTCTATTCTGTTGATACACAACATCGTCGACTATTCGATCAGCTCCAAAAAAATACTCGAGTACACGTTCTGTACCCAGACTGCACTTGATTTACTCAAAATTTCCCGAAACATTTGCCAAATAGAAACTGAACATGGCAATTTCGCATCTTTGATAATCGAGCAATTTTATCTTAATGGTTCAATAGAGATGAGTTTATTAATCCTAAAGGTGCTTGGTCCTTTTATTAAAACCAATAATATAACTGATGAGGCTAAAATAAATTCCCTTTTGAGTCAAATAAAACAAAATTTTGTTAAATTATTCGAATTTGGTTTTATTGAAAAAGCGCCCAGACTTGCCAAAACAGAGGATGACAAAATTCCTGTCTTCGATAAAGACCTTGAAGATTCAGAGCTTCCAGAGCTAAAATTCAATGATTTGGTCATCAAAAATTTACTTGAATTTAATGAATTCGACACCATGCTGCAAATAAACGAGGTTTGTTTATGTACGTAAATTTGATTCAATAGATTAAATAATTTTTTAATTTATTAAAATTTATAGGATTATGGTGATAAGAATTCATATTTGAAACTAAATAAAAAAAGATTTCAACAATCGCATCGTGATAATTTAATAGTTGAAGCAATACGGAACAGAATTGATAATGTAAATTTAATTAAACAAATATCTTTTAAAAAAAAAACTAAACATTTTTTTTTCTTGACTAGAATGCAGCAAATATGATTTCTATTCTGTTGAGATTGTCGAATTCTAAGATTGAAGGTGACAAGGCCAATCAATCAAGTTATATATCAAAAACAGTTACTTCGGTTGATGTAAGTCTTGAATTGAATTTATTAAATTAATCATGGGTAATTAAATTAGTTAAAGAATCTTTAGCTTATTAATATTAGAAAACATGTTATCATTTTTTAACAGAAAGCGCTTTGAATTAAAAAAAAAAAATTTAATAATTTTCAGAGTTGATTTAGAGCAACAATTTTTTGACTGGAAAAATATTCAAAATTGTAAAAGTCATTTTCCAAGTTAGACTTTGGCTTAGAAAATTTTTGATTTTCAAGCTATTGATAGCTATTTTAGAGTTTATTTCCAAGTTTAAAAATGAGCATAAAAATAAATGGAAAATTGAAATTGCTAGACAAAATTTATATGTTACTACGATCTGCAACCCTGAAAATTAAGAACTTTGAAGTTTTTTATCTTGATGTTTTGATTGAGTGTCATCGTTATTAAATGACCATTGTTTAATATCTTTGTCATTTTTAATATTTCAATTTAATATTTATCTTGATTTCTGATTGCTGTTTTTTAATTAATTCTTTTACATTAAAACACTGTAATACATTATTTCATTTTATCTTCTAATTCGAACAATTCGACAAACATATCAAAACGTATACCTAGACTTAATATATTTGTGTTTGTAATTTGTGCAGTTTTTAGTATTCTAAACAATTAAAAATTAAACTCAATTAATAAAACCTAATTTCATTTCTCATCCATATTCGAGGGATAACATACTTAAACTGATCCTCTTAATACTATTAGTGTGTAAATCGTTATTAAGTTGTAGTTTTAATTTAACAACATAATAACATGATCGTCTCAAACTAAATTTAATTTAAATAAATTCTAAAATTGGTTCAAAACCATTTAATTTCAAAAAACTTCTTTTTTAGATGCTTGGAAAAAATTTTTTTTAAAGAAATCGAACTTAACTTTAAATAATGTAAAAAAGATACTTTATTATTGGAGGTATATTAAAACATAGAAAAAAAAAATATATAGAAAAAATAAATAATTTAGAAAATGTAGAAAAAATTAATTTTTTTAAAAACAAATGCATCTTTATTTATAACAAAAATTTTTTTTTTCAATAATTGATCAAAAACAATAAAAATATTAAGCTCAATCAGAAAAAAATCAAAAAATCAAAAAAAATTGTTTCATAATACGAATCAAAAGCAATTTAATTGCATATTAAAGGCATTGATTGTTTATTTTTAGATAATAAATTAATTATATTAATTAAAGAGTAGGATTTATAGAAAAAAATATTCTATTCTGTATTTATTTTTCAAAATAATTGACATTTAAATATTTTTAAAATCCTTTATTTTATTTTTCTATATTTTGATATTTCTATATTTTTTTTTCTATGTTTTGATAGATCCCCACTTTATTAAGATAAGTTTTAATAAAAAATAAAAAAAGACATTTCAAAAATATTTTTTTTTACTTTAGATAAAATTTTTTAAAATTGCAATACATTAAGTTTCGTTTTATTTCTGGGTCTTAAAACTTTGGAAAACAGTATTTAAAAATTATAATTCAAGATAGAATATCTTCAAGACAACTCGATTTGTCAAAAAATTTTTACACGCATCTAATATTTCTGGTTTAAAGTGTGTCCTTATATGGATATGAAATAAATATTTATCTGTATTCTTTGTATCAAGATAACATTTTACTGACTTAACTAATTTTTAAAGATAAGATTCAGTAATCAAATTTAATTAACTTTAAAATTAAAAGTAAATTAAATTTTTTTAAATTAAGATTCAAAAATTTATGCGTTTGGAGCACAAGATGGATTCAATAACTGTAGAAAAATATTTGACAGTGATTCAACAAGATTCTGTAAAAATTTTTTTTGTTATTAAATGTTAAAATAATTATTTTTATTTACTAAAAGTTTAAAATATTGGAAAAAATAGGTGAATTTGGTGGCGGTGCTTATGCGATTGGTAACTTTTTTACATATGTGATTAATAATTTATTTTTTTTTCAAATAATTTAGATTTTAAGAAATCCCTTCACAATTTATGCGTTTCACACATCGAGTCGGTAATCCGAGAACGCTATGGATCTAAAAGTTTGAGAATTTTTAAAGTAATAATGGACAAAAGTCAGCTTGAACAGAAACAAATCGAGGAATTTTCCATGATTCCCTCCAAAGACTGTAAATCGTTGCTATACGGAATGCTCAATGACGGAATGCTGGGCATTACAGAGCTTTCCAAAACCGTAGATCATGCTCCTTCTAGGACATATTATCTTTTTTATGTTGATGTGTATCTTATATGCAAAAAACTCGTAGAAAATGCTTACAAATCGATGGCGAATTTAATAATTAAACGAAATTTTTTGACTTCAGAAAACAAGAGATTAATAGAAAAAAGCAAAAAATGTGATGGAATCATAGAATCGCTTAGATCACAAGGCGCAGAACAAGCCGAAATAGATGAAGTCAAGACCATGATAAGTGATGATGAGTTAAAAATGCTTGATTCATTCAAGGACCATATAAATCGTATAGAACTTGCTGAATCTCAGCTTGAAGAATCAATAACACTTCTCGAACTTTATTTTTATTATCACACTGTTCCGCCTATTATCACCACAGGACGTGGTAAAAAGCAAGCTTAAATTTGATCAAAAAACAAATTGTATTGGAATTTAAAATAATAATTACATTTAATTTAATATTTTTTTATTTATTAAAAGTTATAAAAGACTTTTAATTTAAATTTTATTTGATTGGATAATATAACAAAAATTTAGTGCTTGATTTGAAGAGTTTTGTTAAAAAATTAGATAGACCTTGTGTTTTTAAGTCAGATATTTTGAAAGGCGAGGCAAAAAGTTGGACTCTAGAAAATATTTCCCAGGTGTTTAAAAGCGAAAAATTTGAGTTTAGAATTGGTAATAAGCAAAAAACATCTAGAGTCCAATTTGAGAATGAATGCGAGTATGTGGAAGCAAATTTGTCTGATTTTTTTCTTTGGTTGAGCTCCTCTTGCCAGCAAAAACGAGCCAGAACATTAACACCTTTTGAAAAATTTGACCCCAAAGATGTTTGGGCCTATGCAGATTATAAGTATATGGTAGATTTATGTGAAAAAAACTCAGCGATATCTGATGTACAATTAAACACTTGATTATAACTTAAATTTATGATTGATTTAAGTGCATTGATTGGTCTGGTTTTGGTTTTGATAAGCGCAATGCCATAGATTCAACTCTTTGGATAGGTTCTAAACAAGCATATACTCCATGTCATTTCGATACTTATGGATACAATTTAGTTGCCCAAATTTTTGGATGGTAATTATTTTTTTGATTAATCAAATTAATGTTATGTATTGCATTTTGTAATTCGTTTAACATGTTGCCATTTTAATAAGAACTTAAGATATTTTAATGAAGTATTATTTAATACTCAAAAACTTGGTTTAGTTTTCGAGCTCATTTAGATAATATTCAAATTAAAAAAAAAAAATAGACAAATTGTATAATAATAATAATGTAACTGAAAAATTTTCACATTTCTTCAACACAAGTCAAATATAAAAAGAATTCAGAAATCTTAGTATAAAAAATCCTACGAATAATATGCATCTTGTCTTAAAAAAATTAAGGACAAAATTTATCCTAAATAAATACAAAATGTGTACATAACGACAATTTTCGAGTTCGAATTTTATTAAAAGTCATAAGCGATAAAAAATCTTAATTAATTTAAGAGACATTAATTGAATTATTTTTGGGTACTAATCAAAAATTTTATTTAATAGTCTAATATTTTAAAAAGATTATTAAAGAAAAAAATGATTTTTAAAATAAATTTTAATAAAAAAAGCATTCAATAATTTTAAGTGCAGAGTTAAAAATTTTTGAATAATTTGTTTTTTTAATTTTAATTTTAATATTTTTTTCTATTTTTTAAATATTAATGCTCTTTGGTTTACATAAAAAAGGTGAACTTTCCAATAGATATTTGTGAAATTTAGTTGTCTGGTGACTGATGTTGTTGACGTTGACTGATAAGTTTTTTCGGATATGAAAATTGTTTAATCTCGATTATCTAAGGATCATTAAGCGTCCATGTAAAGAAAAACTGAGTAAAAAAATTCATGATGAATTATCTCAAGTAATTGATTCATGTAAAGCTTCATTTTAAGGTGACTGGTTAATATTTTCAGTAAATTTTTTACAATTATTTGACAATATTTGTTGAAATTATTAATAGTGCAAAATAAATTTTATTTGATTCTTCATTAAAGCTTTAACAGGTCCATATTTCAAACAATTATATTAATGATGATTTTTAATTTTCAAAATTTGTCCAAAATTTTGAGTTAATGACAATTTATATTTTATAAATAATTTTAAATTAAAAATTATAAAACAAAATTTCAATAACAGATATCTTATATTAGAGAATTAATAAATATTTAAAATAAACTTATAATAATAAAACCCACAGCAATCAAATTTTAAATTTAATTTAGATTTGTTTCAGTCAGAATCTTCAAAAAAAAAAAATATCATATCCCAATAATTCAAATACAAATTGTACAGAAATTCTTCATTTTTTGATAAATTCAAATTAAAGATAATAAAGCATATTTAAAAAAATACTGCAACATAGTGCAACATACTTTGTTGATAGAGTTTGTTTTTATTTTTGAAGATTCTGATCAAAATTTTATTTTTTAAATTGAAAATCTGAATAAAAATTTGATTGTTGTTGTTTCAATACTAATCATTTCCTAAGAGTTTTAATTTTTCTTTTTATAGTAAAAGATGGATCATGTTTGGTCCAAATGATTCGAAAAACATGTATCCAAGTCGAATTCCATTTGAGGAATCAACCGTTTACAGTCAAGTTAATGTTAGATTTCCAGACTTAAAAAAATATCCGCTTTTTAACAAAGTCACACCTTATGTGGTTGATTTGGAGCCTGGCGATATTTTATTTGTGCCGCATCATTGGTGGCACTATGTTGAGAGCCAAACTGATTCTATATCTATTAACACTTGGGTTGAAATGAAAGAAATTGATGATTATTCTAGACTAAAGGAGATTTTGAGCAAAAGTCTAATTCAAGGCTTAATGGAATCCAATTTTATTGATTTAGATTCATGGGTTAATAAATTAGAAGTATAATTTTTTTAAATTAGCATTGGAAAAATTTTTTAATTTTTTTAAAGAACTATACACCTCAGAATGAAAACATGGAAATAATTAAAAATTGTTTGAATTCATTAGAAAATCAGCAGCAACTAAAGGAAGATAATGAATCAAACGATGTTGTCTCTTTAGTAGAGTCAAATGAATATTTTAAATTTTTTGTAAAAAAAATTTCTTTTAATGAATTTATGTCCAAGTATGCCACTGAATGCTGCGAAAATATTGAAATAAAACCAGATCAATTTTTACTCAAATCTTTGGCTAATTCAATCACAGACTATCAAGTTATTGATTTAATAGCCAAAAATTTAATTAATAATTATAAATAAATTAGTTTTTTTTTTTTTTTAAATAAACTTTAACTGGGTGTAATATCCCAATTTATTTTTAAAAATAAAAAAAAAAAAAAAAACAATTTTTATTCTAGATTTTAAAATGGTTCGATCAAGTAAAAAACAAAATCGAATTAAAAAAGAAAAGTATCAATCGGTAAATTCTGATTCGGACAATGATCATTACAATGGCGACTTTGATCCGAGTAATCCTTTGGCTGGTGATGAAATTGAAGATTTTAATTCTAATCAAGATAAAGTAATAAATTAAAAAATATTTTTTTATTTTTAAATTACAATTAAAATAGATATTATTTGATAAAATGGATAAAAAATCAAAAAAATCCTTTAATTATTCATCAGATGAGAATGAAGTTCTGGCATTCGATGATGATGACGACTCAGACGATGACAAATATGATGAAGACAAGTTTAACATCGACGATGAAGATGATGAGGAAGATAAAGAGCTAATTGACGAAGATGATGAATTGATTTCAAGTGCTTGGGGTAGCAAAAAGTCCATCTATTATTCTGGCAATAGAATCGAAAATGACGAAGATGCTGAATTGGAAGAGGAAGAGGCAAGAATGCTACAGAGCAAAATGATGAAACAATTGGATACTAATGATTTTGGTCTAGATGCGTTCAAGAAACAGGACAAATCTTTAAAAACTACCGATGAATTAGAAGCTAAAAAAATAGCACAAAAAGCCCTGGGCGAAGAGTCGGATGACGAAATGGAAAAAAACTTAAAGACAATTTCAAAAAATTTGGAAAAAATGTCAGCAAAAGAAAAACTTGAATTTTTGCGACAGGAATCGCCCGAATTTTTAGAATTGGTGCGCGATTTTAAGGAAAAAATGAGCGAACTGCACACTACACTGCTTCCCATATACAGACTTATCAAAAATGGGCGCATTCCAAACTCAATAGCTGCTGATTTTATAATGAATAAAACAAAGTTGTACCTGATGTATGCCTCTCATTTAAGTCTTTATTTTGCATTAAAATCTCAACGCTTACCTATCGACAACCATCCGATAGTGAAAAATATTCTACAATTTAGAAATTTATGTAAGCAGATAGCTCCTATAGATGAGAGTTTGAACGATGAGGTCAAGTTTTTGATAGAGTCTATTGAGAATGGGCGCCAATTGAACTTTAGAAAGAGCAAACAGGATTCAAATGGAAATAGAGCTAAAAAATCAGTTAAATTCAGCATGTTCAGGGAGGATAGAAATAGACTTGTTCATGATGATGATGTGGACTCTGAGTCCGGACCAGAAATGGCTGCTGAACATACTGAGATAAAAGATGAGCATCCAAATGCGGATAAACGTGCCATTAATTATGAAATCATGAAAAATAAAGGTCTTACACCAAAGCGAGATAAAATGTACCGTAATCCACGTGTACGTAATCGTATCAAATCTCGTAAGGCGCTGATCAAACACAAATCAATTGTTCCCAAAGTAAGAACCCAAGATAAACGCTATGGTGGTGAAGCCACTGGTATTAGAACAAATGTTGTAAGAGCAGTAAAAATAAAATAAATTTTTGATTTAATAATAAATAAATAAATCAAAATGATTCAAGTTAATTTTTTCATAAAAAAATGGTATCCCAATCTTATATTTTTGAGTGGATAAAAATAATATCAATGATACAAATTAGTAATCAGTGTTTTGGTAAATAGAAAAAAATTCCAAAAATTCATTAGATAATAATTTTAAAAATAAATGACTTTTTATTAAATCATCAATTTAAATTTAAGTCATTAAAATTTTAAATGAGTTATTACTTGACTTGGAATTAAAAACTGAAAATTCAATTCAGTTTTTTGTCAAAATTAAGAGACAAATGGTTCCCCACAATTAAAAAACTGTTCTCCACAAACTTAAAACTTCTTACTTGTATCAATCGATATTTTGAAATTTTGAAGAATAAAAATTAGCTTTGTTTCGCTTTAATATAGTAAGATATTAAATATAGTAACTTGAATATAGTAAGAAAAAATATTTTTTTATTTTTAAATTACAATTAAAATAGATATTATTTGATAAAATGGATAAAAAATCAAAAAAATCCTTTAATTATTCATCAGATGAGAATGAAGTTCTGGCATTCGATGATGATGACGACTCAGACGATGACAAATATGATGAAGACAAGTTTAACATCGACGATGAAGATGATGAGGAAGATAAAGAGCTAATTGACGAAGTTAAGAGACAAATGGTTCCCCACAATTAAAAAACTGTTCTCCACAAACTTAAAACTTCAAATTGAAATCGAAATCCAACTAAATTTTTATCAAAAATCACTACAAAACACAATTTTTTTGTGCCGAATTAAAAATAAAAATAATTTTGACATATTTAACCAAATAACTGGTTAACACAGTTTTTTGTGGCGAAAAAAATTCAATAAATTTGTTATATAATTTTTCAAATAGGGTTTATAAAAATTATTATTAAAATAATTAGATTATTAAATTAAGATCTATTTTAAGGAAAACCAATTTCTAGCTAATTTTGGACGACCTTTTTTAGGTTTATTAACAAATTTGTCGGATTCTCAAGAAATACTGGCCTTGCATCATTCAATGAATTGTCATTGTTTTTTATTTTGCGTTTTATTTTTTTGGATTTTTTAATCTACAAAAATTCAGAATTTTTTTTTTATTACGTAAAATCATAGGCATTTTATTATCTAAAATATTTAGTGTCAGTTTTTAATAGATATTAAAAACATTTTTTCCTTAGAAGTTTTTTTTTACTTGTGGAGAGTAGTTATTGTCTTAGTCAAGTTATTTTTGGGCTGAAAATTTTTTCTTTGTTGGGAAAAGATTTTATTTTACTTTAAAAAAAAGAAATATTTTAACGGTAAATTGAAATTTTATTAGTTAAAGTCAAAGATGAATAAAGATGAAAACAATTTTTGAATTTTGACCAACTCTGAAAATGAACGAAAATCACTTTTATCGCATATCAAAGTTGATACCTAATGAAAATATCAAAACTTTCTAAAAATCAAATATCATTTAAACAAAGGGCTATACAAAAAAGTTAAAACTGGACCAGTCTATGCTACAGAAGATGACTCAAATAGCTTAGGTATGTTCTACAAACATCAGCTGAATTGGACATCTCAGGAAAAATTTTTATATTTGAATAAAAAAATTTCATCAATTATTTAACAACAAATGACTGAACTTTATTAAACATAATCTTTAATCTTCAAGTAAGAAAAAAATTAATTTTAATTTTTTCTTACTTGTATCAATCGATATTTTGAAATTTTGAAGAATAAAAATTAGCTTTGTTTCGCTTTAATATAGTAAGATGGGGCAATTATTTAATGTGTGAATGGGGTGACAACTTTTAAATTTCGTTTTTTTCTAGCTGAAAACTAATAAATTTTCCTAAGATTTTATATATTTTATATTTTTCAGGAGCCAAAATTTATAAAAAATGATCCTTTTTTCATTGATTATTTTATCTTAGCCTCCAAATTTAGACTCAAAAATTAATTTTGTCAAAAGGGGTGATTTTGGAACAAATTATGTATTTGGGAGAATTGGTCAAAGCTGGTTAATTTTATTTATTCCAAATTACCTATTTAGCCTATAAGTTCCAAAGAGAATCAAGAACCTCACCCTAAAATTTGAATAAGATTGATAAAAAAATAACATGAGTTCTTTTTTGGTGTGAATTTCAGGGGCAAAGGGGTTAATGGGGTATCACCTATTAATGCCAAAAACTCACCCGGTTAACCGGCAAATTCACCTGTTTAACCCATTTACCCGAAATTAATTAATTTCTTAAAAGAAACTTTTTCTCAAAATAAAAAAGTAAATGAAAAGAGAAAGAATTGAAAAGAGACTACGCTCAATCTTTAACTGAAGATGACGCTCGTGCACAAACTGATGAAAAAAAACAGTAAAAAAAGAAAAAAAATTGATAAAAAAAACGAGAATTTAGAAAGTCTAACAACTAGGAGTGTTAATAAAAAAAAGCAAAATGAAATAGTTGATAATTCTATAATTTGTTTTATTTGTAAAATTAACTTCGATTTAGGTAATTCTAGCAAAAATAGTTGGCTAACATGTGAAAGTTGTACCAGTTGGTCGTGCTATAATTGTTTACCAATAGAGAATAAAAAAGATAAAACTATCATAGTTTGCACAAAATGTAAAAATTAAAAATTAAAAATTAAAAATTAAAAATTTGTTTAAAAAAGTTATTTTTCTTTAAAATATTTAAAATAATTTAAATTAAGCTTCGTTAATGTATAAAAACTCAAAATTTGTTAAAATTTGTTCTCGTTACGATAATTTATTTTTGTTAAGATGTTTGAAATTTCAAATAAATTTTTGTAAAAAACTCTATTTTTTCTTAAAAAAGCAACTAAAATATAATTAATTTTTTCTTTTGTTTTAGAAAGTAGGGTTAAATAGTTGAAAAAACGGGGCAACCGGGTGGAAAACGGGGTAATTGGTTTAAAATTCGGCTAACCGGGTGAATTTTCAGGGTAACTGTACAAAACAATGGGGCAAATGGGTTAACTCCATTAACCTAATTGCCCCTCACCCTATTAACCCCATGTACTAATGGGGTGACCCGAAAATTTCGGTCTAATTGGGTGAACGAATTTCGCATTTTTATGCAAAACTGTGTCGATAGACAAAAAATAAAAAAAAATAGGTCACCCGGTTAGGCCATGTTACTATATATTTTAATTAATATTAAAATGCCATTTAGAGCGTTTGTTTGAGCAAGAATTTGGATAACTCAATCTGGATTTTAATTTTGTCTTTAAAATTTTCAAATAAGATTCTAGAAGTATCAATTAAAGATCAATTAGAAAAATAAAAGATTTTCTTTTTATTTAAAATCGTAAAAATTTAATGTTTAATGTTTAATTAAGAAAGAAATAAAAAATAATAAATTCAAGACAAAGTAAGATTTTTGTTCAATTTACAATTTGCTCAATTTGCTCAAAAATTTCAAATGCGCAATTTCATTGCATTGTTATTTACACAGTTTTAACTTTTAAAACTTTCAAATTTCAATTTAAAAAATTGCAAATATGCAATGCAATATAATAGCGCATTTGAAATTTTTGAGCAAAAAGAGAAAATTGAAAATTTTCTCTTATTGAACAAAAATTTCTCTTTGCCTAATTATTGAACAAAAATTTCTCTTTGCCTAAATTCAACGTATTTAAAAATTTTTAATTAATTTAGTTTAGCCATTTGATCATGATGATGAACTTCAATTAGTCGAAAGTACTGCGAAATACAATATTAAAGAAATTAAAAAAATGCATAATATAAGGAGAACCAGAGAAAGGGAGGTAAAAAGAGAATAGAGTTATGACGCTGTAATGGTTGGTGGGGAGCTCGTTGGACCAGAATTGAAGGCGTTGCAATATTTCTTAAACTGGTTTATAGTGGTAGCTTCGGCGACATCAACCAGCATTTCATAACACTCGGTCATGTTAATTTTTTTCGTATGATTTTTGTTCTCTGCAAGCAAGAACCGATTTTACCTATAGTTGTACGAGTCAATTTTTTTCTTTACATCTTACTTTCAGATTATAATTATTAATAAATTAACAAACTGATAATTATTGTTATTATTTTTTTGAATTAGATATCTCAATGATAATCACATATTTAAAAAATTTAAAAAAAAACAAAAAAACTTAAATAAAAAAAAGAAAGGTACAATAAAGAATCTTGTTAAATTAAAATTATTATTAAATTCTTTCAATTAATGTTTTTTACTATGTTCAAAATTTTTCTTTAACTTTTTTACCTGAAAATTTTTTTTTGACATTCCATGAGACTATGAGATAAAAAAATTTTTTTCATCTGAAAGAAATTTTGCTCAAGAATTTTAATTAGAATATGTCTATTATTTTAATGTTTTAATTTTAATTAAAAAGCATTAATTGGTATATTCTTTTATGTTCATAATTTTGAAAATTAAGTTAGATTGATAAAAAGTTTCAAAATATTCAAAATTAAAATAAACAGAGGACCCAATTGGAGATTCTGAAAAAATCAATCTTTTTTCAAAAAAATGTTAAGCTATGAAAATTTGACAATATTTTTTCAACTTTAATCGAAAGGGTAAATTAAGTTGATCATTAATCGAAAAATGAAATTTGCATTTTTATTTAAATTTGAATGTAAAAAAAATTTAGACATTTTTTTGTTTTTATTTGTTTCTTTCAATCCAGAAAATTTAAAATTTTGAAATAATAAAACATTCTTTTAAATTATCAGTCAAATTTCTTTGTTAATTTTTTTTTCTTGAATCAAAATTTAAATTTTTTTTAATAATTCATTCAACTTTATCTAGATTGATGTTTAAAATGTCTACTTCAAATTATACAGCTGACTATTTTAAAAAATTGCTCAACATGAAGCCTCACATAGAGGGTGGCTACTACAACGAAAGTTTTTCTTCAGAAGATAAAATAATAATCCCTTGTCAAAATGAAAATAAACATGAGAGAGTTCAATGGACTAGTATATATTTTTTGCTAGAAAAAAATGATGTCTCTAATTTTCACAGATTAAAATCTGACGAAATGTGGTATTTTCATGCCGGAAATTCGCTGACTATTTATATCATAGCACCAGACGGTGAATTGATAATAAAGCATCTTGGTTTAGATATAGATAATGGAGACGAGCCTCAAGTCCTTGTTCCTAAAGATCATGTGTTCGGTTCAGCTATGAATTGCGAAGGTTTCGCTTTAGTTGGCTGCATGGTTTCACCTGGATTTGATTTTCAAGATTTTGAAATATTCAAAAGGGACGAATTAGTTAAAGAATACCCTCAACATGAAGAAATCATAACAAGACTCACAAGAGATTGAAAATTTCTTGTGAAAAACATACTTGATTTTTAATTTTGTTCGAATAAAAAGACACCAATAAGTATTTTAAACTTAAAGCTTCTCAAATAATTTAAATTTTGAAAATTTTTTCAAATAAATATTTATTTCTAAAAAATGGAATTAAGCTAACTTTTCTATGCATTCTAAAATCAAAAATTCAATTCAGAAGATTCAATGATTATAAAGGAAGAAATTTAGAGATTAAAGGTTTAACAAATTTTTTTATTTTTCCTAAATATTTCATAATTTAAACTTTTTTAATATAAAAATAAAATGGATTTAAAAATAAAATTTAATTTAATATTTTCAAGTTTTGAGGATAAAAAGTGTTTGCAAAAATTTTTTAAAAATTCAACAACAATTTGAACCATCAGAATTGCTTAAAGGTGTTTGAAAAATATTTTAAGTAAATGAACTTGCTTTAAGTAATAATATAAAATTAATTGAATATGAGATGACAATGCTAAGTCTGAATTTTAATTAAAACGATTTTATTCCAGTACTTATTGCATACAACCACTGGTTGTAATAAAAAAAAACAAGAAAATCAAATTATGAGCCAAAATCGATTTTTACAAAAATTCATTTAAGTGTCGGAAAATAAAATTTATAATTATATTGATTATCTAAAATATATTTATATAAATTGGATAATACATGTTCGGCTATTTTGGACATGAATTTTCGAAAAGCAATTTTTTTTTATTCCGCTCTTGAGCAATCATTTCTTCCGATTAGGAACAATTCAAAACAAAGATGATAATTGCACTTGGGATCAAATTGAATTTTTGTGTGTTCAAATAAGATTTGATAACTTAATTATTGTTGAATCAAAAAAATGCTGTTTTTTTTATTTTGGTACAATTTTTTATTTATTCTAAATTAATTTATTTTAAATAGACTTTTGTTTTTGGTCAAATAAGACAATTTAGATCAAGTCTTAGATTTAAAATTTCATGACCAATTTTATATCTTATTAATATTGTTTTTGAACATTAGCTACAAAACATAGGACTTTAGAGCTTTTATTATAAACAAAAATTAAAAATCACTTGAACTCTTTTTATTAGATTTAACTCAAGTAGGTTGACTAAAGGAAATCAGTAATCAAAAGTTGATCCAATAAGTGTTTGTTTTAAACTTTTTAATTTTTTTATTAAAATTATATTTACTCTTTTGTTTACTTTAACTTGTTCGGCAAAAATCTGAGCTTTGAAATTATTTCTTAGCATCATAAAGTTTTTTTTTCTAAATTATAATTTAATTTTTCAGACTGAAGTAGTTCTCATTTAGAAAATTAGTGAAGATAAGCAAATAAACTAAACGAGAAAAGAAATTTAATTTTGAGATTTTTAGATAGATAAAGATAATGTCTAGTCTTAAAATCAGTGAAAAATAAATATTTATTTTGAGCTCTCTTAAATGTCTTAACGGTATAATCTTGTTTTAGAACGATAATTTCTTATAAAACTTTGACAAAATATTTTAATATTTGATCCCTAAAATCAATTTCAAACAAAAATGAGAACAGTTTAATAAACACAAACTAAACACTTTTTTACCATTTTATTGACAAAACAAATTTTGGTGACAACTAGATATTTTGAAGATTCAATTATTAGTTTTTTTTTCTCTAAAGACAAAGATACAATTAAACTTATAATTTTTTTGATAAAAAAAAAAATTGTGTTGCTGGTTTTGGGCCGTTCGTAATGGTGCATAGATCAGACTTATATACATTTTAAAAAATTCTAGTCTTAGTTTAAGTCTCAACTACAAGTCATGATGTAAGAATATTTTTTTGATATATTGATAAATAATAAGATAATTATTGAAACAGTTTTGTTTTGCTACATCGTATTTAGAAATAAACATTTTATTTTTTTAAAAAAATTGTTTTCAGAATATTTGTTCTATTGGAGTCCTTTCATTGAAAATAACAAAAAAGTTGGACACTAGAAACAAGTAAAGGTTTGACTTCCAATAAAGAAAATATTTGAATCCTACAAAAAATTTTTGTTAAAGTTTAATTTGTCTTGAACATAAAATTTTTGGTTAAATTTTTTTATTTCAAATCATCTTCTTAACAAAATCCGCGCATTAAAAAAACATAAGAGTTTTTTTAATTATTTAAAATTAATTTTATGAAATTAGTCAATAATAAAAGCATTTTTGCTTGACTTAATTTTTTTCTGAATAAATACTCTAACATGTTTGTTATTTTTTTAAGACAAAATCCCTTCAAGTTGCATAGTGACAAATTTATTAAATTAGTTGTTTTTAAATCTTTTAAGATAATTTTATCATATTTTTTTTCAAACAATTTTTTGAAAAATATAAATCAAAACAAAATTTTAGATTATCAACAACATAATCAGATTAAACAAAGATGGTTATATGACATGACTTCAAGGATTAATAGAGATAAGCCCAATTGATTAAGAAAAATTTCTATTATTGTATTATTTTTTCATTTGAGGTATTTCTTTAGTTTTGTTAGAAAAAATTAAAAGAATATGGAGAAAAATGAGATTTTTTTTGTAAGAAACCGTAAATACAAAATAGAAGACTTCGAAAAAAAAGTTCTGAAAATTAACACCCTTCTGTTTGTCATTTACTTTAAGCAAATATTAGATCTAAGAATTCCGAATCTACCAAACAACACAATATTTTTATTTTAATTGCATTTATTTATTTTTTTTTCCATATAAACATATTCACGGTCTTTTTTGTTATTTAAATAATTAACCTATTCAGTTTGGCGAATTTTCAAGCAAAGTAAATAGACTAAAAAGACCATTTTATTATCATTCATTGTAGTTAAAAAATTCTATTCAAATTTTGATTAAGCTAAAATAGCAGGCTGCATTTTTCAATTTTTGTTGATAAAAATTTCTCAGCTTTCGGTGTCAGCAAAGTATTGATGACTTATCTCTCACAGATAACAAATTTTCATTTGTTCAATTAACAAGTTAAATGTGAAATATTTCAGCATATAAAAAGAATTGACCAAAATTCAAAACTTAAAATTATTATTTTTTACCGAACGCCTAAGGGCCGATGTTGAATTAAAAACAAACAAACAGAATAAAATAGTGATTTGATTGTTTCTTAAACTATTTTATTATTAAAAAAAAATATTTTTATAAATTTTTTGGTGATTTAAATAGCAACATGATAAAATATGATTTTTTTAATTTTTAAATATAATTTAGGAGCGTAACCTTCTCGGGCTTATTCGAGCGGCAAAAAACTTTATTTTAAGTCTGCTTGCTCAGAATTATTGATTAGAAAAATTGAGAATTTAAATGTATAAAAAGATAGAAGGGGTTAAAAAAATTTTCAAAAAATGTGGATTTATTTTAGTTAGGTTAAATAGTTATTGTATTTTATTATTTATTTCAAAAATTAAAAAAAGTGATAAAATTTTTTTTTGACTAAAAAAAAGTCCCAGAAAGTTTTCTAATTTGACAATGTTTACACATTGTTATTATGTAATTTGGCTGAAATTAAATTTTATCTTTGAAAATTAGTCTAATTATCTCATAGAATTGATAGTAATTATAGTATTTTAAAAAATATCTTCACTCGACTGTCAATTATAGTCTCGTAGATTTTATGATCCTATTCATAAACAAAGATATGAATCAGAATTATTCCGTGTGGAGATTTATCATTACAAAAACGAAATATGATCGCTGCGAGAGAACTAGACCAACACGAAAAAAGATAAACGAGTTTATTTCTAAAAACTGTACTCTGTGCATTTTGCACAAAAAAAAAACAAGGCGGGGCTTATAATTAATCAAAAAAAATAAAAAAGAAGAAAAAGCCCAACACAAATTTATTTTCTCTACAGATCGAAAAAAGTGAAATCCAAAAAAATTAAAAAAAAATATCTAGTTCTTAATGATTGCAAATAATTTTTCAATCAATCAAGTCCGGAGTCGTCGATTAATCAGCTCTTATTTGTTTAATTAAAGCCAAGAGCCCAAAAAATCAATTTGTTATGCAACTAGAATTTTGTTGTTTTTAATTAGCATTCTATTTTATTCCAAGACAAAGGTGGTTTACTCGAACGGCTCGTTTCAAACCAAACACAACCAGGGACTTTGTAAAAACAAATCGTAAATTCAATTTTTTTCTCCGAGTTTATTTAACTCGGCTCGTTTAGCCAAGCTCGATGCATCAAGGGAAATAACTTCTGAATAATTTTTTTCTCCTTTCTTGTTCTGATCATTTATTCATAAGCATTAAATAAATTTTGAATAAAATTTTTAGATTCAAATGTATTATTTGATTTTTATAGCGTTTTTAATTGTGACCAATGCTCAGGACTTGTACATGCAAGAGGACTTGGAGACAAAGTACGCCAACAATGGCCAGTCAATTGTGCTCATATGTGACCTGCCGAGCAGCATGCCTGACGGAAAGGTTAGTCAATTTTAATTTATGTCAAACTAGTCTCTAAATCGATTAGATCAATATCAAAATCTCACCTCTGCACTCGGGGCCACACACTGAAATCGGATAGTTAAGGAAAACTCGATTTCAATTAAAATATTTCGAGTATTTTTGCTCAACAACAAAAAAAGGCAAATAATGAAAATGTTCGCCCCGGTTCCAGTGAGTACAACCGGTCGGTTACGAGCAAACACTTTGATCTGTAAACATCAAGTCAATAAATATTGATTCAAAGATTAAGATCACATCTGACTGAGTGTTTTTGTTTCTGCTAATGGCTACTTTTTTGACAAAATAGACTCGGAAAGTATTCAGATCAAATATTTGATGAGCGCTTGTCAGAAAAGTTCACATAATTGTCTTGTTGTGGCTATTCACTGCTTATTAGACTGATATAGCCATTTATAATTTTAATTTAATTTTATTTTATTTTTAATTATAAATGTCAGTTTTAAAAAGCGTAAAATTTGTTTGTTTTTTTTCTATTTAATGAAAAATAAGATGAATAATTTTTCAGTGAGGATTAATATCATTTTGTTTTTTTCAAAAATGTGCAACATCTCAAATTTTATTTGTAACATTATTTTCTTGAGAAAAATAGACAAATTAAAAAATGAAAAAGAATTAAAATTTTTTTTAAATTAAGATAAAGATAATTTTTTTATTTAGAAAAAAGAGAAATTAAGTGTAAGCAATGAAAAGATTTGAAATTCAATTTAATTTTTTTTAGTTAGCAATGAAAAGTAAAATAATTGAAAAATTAAAAAAGTCGGACAGTTACAAAAATTAATTTTTTTATTCATTTAATACAAACATACTTTGGATGATAAAAAAAAATAAGAAAATTTCACATTAAATGCATATAATTTAATTTTAAAAGGAATAAATTTAGAAATTTTTTTTTTTTATTTATCTCTCGGTCGGAATTATTTATTTATTTGAAAAACAAATTTTGAAGTCAAACTCCGGGACAGTTTCGAGCAGCAAAGAGCCATTTTTAGCCATCATGTTTGAAAATTTGAAATTAAATTCAAATTCAAAAAGTAAAATAAAATTAATATATTTTCTAAGTTTCTAAAAAATAGAAATTAGAATAAATAGAATGATTTTGTAAAATTAAAAGGGTAGATGGTTATTTTAAAATATAAGTAAATTTCACTTTAATGGATAAAATTTAATTTTAATTGAAATAAATTTAGAATTTATTTTTTTTTAATTTTATTTGTCTCTCGGTCGGGAGAAGTCAATTATTTTTTCTTTCAGTCGCATTTTGATGAAATATTTGTAACTAAGAGATTTTGTGAAAATTATTCAATTTTTTTTTGCTTTTAAATTTTAAATTTAAATTAATTTACAAATCTGCTAAAAAAAATATAAAATTGTCTATTTCCGAAGAATTTTTTTATAAGAAAAATTTACCCAGGAAACTTTTTTTGTCAGAAGATTTTTTATTAGAATTTAGAAAAAAAATAAGATAAAAATTTACTCTAAAATGAATTTTTTTTAAGATGAACTTTTGTCTGAAAAAATCCTCGAAATTTATGGTCGAAATTTTTTTAAAAAATTTATCACAGAAAAAATGTTTGTTCAGAACAAATAAAAAAAAGAGTGAATTTTTAAGTTAAATTTTTTCCATTTTTTTAAGATGTTTGACTAGAAAAAGTCAACATCCAGTGGTAGCGTATCAAGTGTCCAGTGAGTTCGAGTTGACTATGAATATTAGTTTAGAAGAGGGAAAATTTTTATTTCAAGTGCATGCAAATAAACTTGAGTGTATCATTTAAGAAGACATAAAATGAGCTGATTAAATATTGTAATTTAATAACCAGTTCTTAGCAGTAATTATGATTAGACATATGTAATTAGGACTTGGCTTAATTGGAATTTATTAGACCGTTTTAAATCGATTTGTGTGCATGACTTTACAAACGTGTTGGTTAACGGCTTGGCCACTTTGTTTGTTTCATGACTGAGGAGTATCTATTGTTCTAAGATTAAGACTCACGATAGGGCTTGAAGTCGGCCGGCCCGCCTGCCCGCGATTATATGCGTGTGAGTAATGCCAATGAACTCTTTGCTTCACGATCAAGATAACATTTAATTAGCTCTTAAGATCAATCGAATGAGATAAGTTTTTTTTTCTTTTTTGATAAGAATCCGAACTGGATTATTGAGCAAATTAGGCCCTCTTAGTGATCGCCGAGCCGAATCTAATACGCCTAATTAAATTAACAAATAAAGCCAATGTTTTATTTGTTCAAATGCTTACGGATTATCTGGACTAGAATTTGGCTTGTGGTCATACACAGCGCGCAAATCTCATTTAATTCAGTGAATAGCAAATATTTGAGTTGACACAAACACAAGGACATGATAACACTGCTAATTTATTCTCGGCCACGAAACGGAAATTGAGGATTTGATTAAAACAACCACTGTTTAGTTATGCAAATTAATTAAAACTTAAATGTTTAATGAAATATGATACTCTATGTATATATTTTTTTTTTAATAAATTTTTGTTGTTTTTAATTAATCTCAATGACAATTATTTCAATTTAAATGAGTTGTCTCAGACTTTGCTTGGAGTAAATAAAAAAAAAGGAAAATAAAACTAGAACATGGTTAACACTAGAAGACCCGCGGGTTTTTTAAGCTCTTTTTTTTTGCAAAAAATCGAATAAAAATCAGAAAAAAATTTTTTTTTTTAATTTTTTTTTCCTCTTCAATTTGAAATTGAATTATATATGTAATTTAATAGTTAGAATTTATAAATTATAATTTTTTGGTGTCAAAAAAATAATTATACATAAAGTCCCGGATGGGGTTTTTTAAACCCAGTTAAATTTTTCAACTTTTTGACACTAAAAAAATTATAATTTTTAAATTCTATCTATTAAATTACATAAACAATTCAATTTCAAATTGAAGAGGAAAAAAAAATTAAAAAAAAAAATTTTTTTCTGATTTTTATTCGATTTTTTGCAAATCTAAAATTACCAGAAGAGACTTCATAATCAAACTTGTTGAGGAGCTCTACGAGACCACTAAAGGTTCAAGGAATTCTCAGGCATCTTCATCTAATAGTCAACCAACGACACCAAAAACTCCGCCTACTCGTAAAAGACTTGCATCAGTTGATTTGAATGTTGATTCGACTCCATCCAAAAAAATGGACACAAAAAAGGATAAGAAAAATTGTCAAATTAGGTTTTGTAATCAGAATAAAACAAACGTTACCTGTATTTCATGTAAAAAGTATTGTTGTGGTACATGTTGTAAAGAACAAAAAAACATAGCTTTATGTCAAAAGTGTTTTGAAGATGGAAAAAAGTTATAAATTAGAGTTTTTTCATTAAAAATTAAATTTTTCTTTTATTTCAAATGTAATTAATTCAGAATTTCTAATAATATGACTTAAATATAATACATTTTTTTTCCTCCATAATCAAGCTACTATTAATTAGTATAAATAACATTAAATAAATTTTATTTTGAAAAAAAAACTTTATTTTGACCTTAGTTAGAGTTAAATTACAAAATGGGTTTTTTAAACCCATTTTGGGACTTAACGGTATAAAAAAAATCGGGTCTTCTAGTGTTAATGTTGGCCCGTTTCTAAATGTTAATGGCTTAAACATTTATTGGCTTTTTGTACTGGTCACATAAATCTGGATTGTTTAGAATAGCCATAAAAATGTTATATTCACATTGGAACCATAAATTTTGATATTTAGCTTCAAAAATAGATTATCGTTTTCCCACATGAATTTAGATTGACTTTTAGCAAATAGCCTCTAGTTACTACTGTTTTTTATCTTATTGATTTTTGTCGAGCAGGTGATTTCATTTTCGAGATAAAGATTCCATTTTTCAGATAGTTTATTTAGCAGGAACAAAAAAATAAGTAAAAAAATGTAGAGTAATTGAATTTAATTGAAGAGGAGCAGTGACCATGTCCGAGCAGTGTTTATTTACTTGGTGAATTGGCAATGGTGCTTATCTGTTCGAGTTGAAGTAAATTAAATGGAATAAGGCAGAGTAATTAACGCTTTATTTGCTAAGTTATGGCTTGGAAAATTATTTTAGATTATTTTTATGATAAGAAAATCCTTTTACAAAAATTTAATATTAGTGTTTGGATTAATTGGTTGTTTACGGTTTGAAAAATTTTAATCTGCTACGGTTCATGTTATTTCTTCAAGGAGTTAGAGTCAATTATTTACTACTGAAAATAAATTATTTGCTTGGGAAAAATTGAGCGTAAAAGAATCATTAAAAAAATTTTAAAAATAAATAAAATTTTTCATTCGGATTTGGATCTTATGGTTCGCGGACAAAAATGTTTTTTATTTCTCATTTAAACTAAGAAAAAATCAATGAAAATTAGGATTTTAAATAACACTGTTTAAAATATAGAAAAATTTTTAATCAAGAAAAATATTTTTTGAAAATTATGATTTAACAACTTTTGATAAAAATAAATTTTTTTTTCTTAAAAGTAGATTTGAAGTATTTTCTATATTGCGTAAAATTGAATGTATTTTTTAATTTGGAAAAAACTCCATTCTTATATTTAGACTCCTTTTTTTTTCTTTTCTTTTCTTTTTTATAATTAAAATTGTACATCAAAACAAAAAAAAAAAAAACCTAAAATTCCTTTATTATTATATTAATAGAACAAATTTCTTAATTTGCAAATGCAACTTTAATTTTTTAGCAATTTTTTTATTTTTTTTTTCACTCAACATTAAAACACGGGTCTTAAAAGAAGGCGCAAGCCGTTCGGAGCAGCCCTGATGGTGTTCCACCTAAATTATTTTTTAAATAAATAAAATATATTTAAAATTCGGGATTTAATCCTAACCCTATTTTTTTTTGTTAGTTTAGAGATTTAATTAAAATTCGAATTATCCAAAATTCAAGATTTAAAATTGAAATCTTTTATTTTCTTTTGTGAATATAATAATATCTAATTATCTAAAATCGGATTTTAAATTTAATATTTAAATATTTAAAAAAAAATACTTAAATTTGAATTTTATGTCATGATGGCTGAAAAGAAGAACTATGCCATTCGGAACTGTCTTGGAAAAGTCCCATTTCTTATATTTTAAATAATAAAAAATTACTAATAATAATATCTAATTACTGCTGCTAGAGATTATTTTTAGTTTCCAGAATTGAAAAATTTCATCCAAATTTGACTATAAAAAATAGCTTGCAATGTTACAGATTTAGAAGCTTTAGTTCCTTAGCTTTAATTTGGTACCATTTGCAGCCAAATTGATCAAATTTATCAAATTGAACAAATTGAACATAATTGAGGAAGCTAGGTACTTTCGGAAGTTTTTTTTTTCTTTTTTTTATTTGCTCATGTTTCTTTAAACGTTGATAACTTTACAAAAAAAATATCTTTTTTCATTCAAGAATTGAAAAATTAAAACCAAATTTCACCATAAAAATGGCGAGCATTTTTTGCAGAATTTTTTGAAAAATTAAATCTATCTCCAGTGGTTTTAAAAATTTTAACTATCAAAAAATCTACGAAATTTCAAAATGCTTTATTTTGTTGAATGATTAAAATTAAAATCATTAGCATGAAATTAAAGAATTAAAAAAATTTAAAGCTTATTTAATCTTTTATTTTCTTAATTACATCATTTCATAGCATCTTAATTTAATAAATTATGAGACTCAGAAATTTGACTTTTTAAAAAATTTAAGAAAGTTTTTTTTAAATTAAAAAAAAAAATGTTTTAGATTTTTTAAAATAAAATCAATTGCTAAAAATCAATAAAAACTAATCAAAAATTTATTAAGGTACTATTTATAAAATATGATAAGCGAAAAACCAACGAAGCAATGCCTCCAATCGATATACGAGAGGGAACAGACGAACGCTACGAATTGAATCAGCAGTACGCTTGGGAATGGTCACTTAAAATAAATTCCATAACCGAAGAAGACTCGGCAATCTACGTGTGCAAAGTAGAAGATATCATGATTAAGAAATTTGACTTGATAGTGAGAGTGCCACCGCGAATAAAGGAAGATTCGCATCATGAGCAAAAGGTGTATCAAGAAGGATCCAATGTTGAATTCAAATGCATTGCCAGAGGAACACCAAAACCAATAATAGAATGGTTCGTATACAACCCCGTCGAAAATTCACTAACAAAGATCAAATCAAATTCAGAGGTATTTAGGATCGAAAACGTAACCAGACATACGCCAAGATTCTATCAATGCCGTGCCAACAACGGCATACCACCAAGCGATACAAAAAATTTGACATTTTCAATAGAATTCGCGCCCCAAATTCAAATTCAAGCCAAGTACGATCACTTTCACAATTCAATGAACATAAACTGCACAATCACGGCCTATCCATTAACCAACAAAAACTACTGGACCAAAGATGGTAGCTTTGTTTACGACAATCAAAATGTTCAAATTTACTCTCAGCAAATAAATTACTTCACTCTGGTCTCAGTGATGAGAATTCAAAGTTTTGACAAACAAATTCACAATGGCTTGTACGAGTGCGCTGCAGAAAATGACCTAAAAGTGTCCAAAATGGTCTATAACCTAAACAAAGACTTTTTGATCGAATCGAGCAGCATCAAACAAAACATGATCCAAATTGGCTCTTCGTTGTCTAACAGTACGACTCATAGTAGAATAAAACTCTATAGAAAAAATAAACCCAGTTATCTATCATCGACATTAGCATTAATTTATAAAAATAACAAATACCACTTAAATAACTCGATTGAATCAAGTTCAATAAGTAAATAGAATTTTTTTATTTATTTATTTTTTTTCTGTTCAATTTTTATTTATTTTTTTAATAAATTATAGATAATTATAAGTTAAATGATAATGATAGACCAAATGTCAGAAAGCAGCAGCAACAGAACCAGCAGGAGTTTAACCATTACCGATATTTTAGAACAACAACAAAACCGAGCTCAGCAATGAGCTCCAATCCATTTATACTTTTGATAAACGAAGGCGACCCAGTGTCCAAAGAGGAAACTCATTTGGTCAATCAACAAAGCTTGTTTAGCTCGTCGAAACATCTCAAATTTAGTCTTGTTAACATTGTGATATGTTTAATGATACGATAGTAAAGAAATTTGTTAGAATTGCCGCGTATTAGCCGTCGTTTATCTTTAGCTTTAATCAACTTTAAATGATAAATTAATATAATTTTAATCTGTTTTATAATTTATACTCTAAATTGTGTATATAAAATTTTTTGGTTATGTTTTTATAAAATAAAAAATATTTCAAATCCATTAAACAATTTTTTACATCTTTTTTGTTTTGATGCTCACCGACCATAAAAATAAATCACGACATTTATGCAAGTCGTAAAATAAGATTTTTAATGGTTTTATAAAGCTAATTGAAATGAATATTATGGCTAAATTACGAGGCCAATAATTCAAAAGAAAATTTTAGTTTGCGGACTTGTCAAAAAAAAAACAACTTAATGACACCTAAACAATTTAATCTTTTTTGATCTAAATCAAAGATAAACATTGTATTGGACTCATCCAAGTAAAACCATCAAATATCATAAAAATTGAATGCTCATCTCATCAAATGGAAAATTTCCGAAAATCGCCGCGGAAAAGTTTCAAGATAAAAACGTGACTTATTGGTAGAAAAGATTAGAAATTTAATCGATATATTCTTCAAGACCATCAATTTGCAGTACGTGTTGTTTAGAAAAAAGTGTTCTTTATAAAATTAAATATTCAATTATACATATGCTTGTAATGAATTTTTAATATTGTCCAAATTAAGACTTCCTTAATTAATAATTCGATATCTAAAATTTAGATTCAATTATTTTAAGTGTATGTAAATTTTGATGAAAAAAAATCTAAAAAAATAATTAAAAATCATGTTCAAAGTTTTTATTTTGAACTGGAAGTATCAGACAAAATCAAGAGTTTTCAAGTAATTGGTTTTGATAAACACCAGAACGCACGGTGATGAAATTATCAAACATTAATTAATTAATTTTCAAACTCGAAGTTTTTTCAAATTCATTTCATTTTATAATTTATTTAAATTAAAAAAATATATATAACCATAGCTTTCTCATATTTTTTGTTTGATTTATGGATAACTTATAATTCACGATATTTATGCAAACATAAAATGCTTAAAGTCGAGCTTGATAATTAGAATTAAAGAATTATCAATTTCCTATTTTTTCTTTACTAAAATATTTTATTTAAAAATATAAAAGTATTTAAAAAAAGGATTTTCAACTTTAAATAAATTACTTTAGATTTAATGATTTCGTTTACAATTATCCTTAAAATTGATTTTTTTAAACATAACTTAAAAATAGCTCAAAATTTAGCTAAAATAGTATTTAAAAACAAATTCTAGCAAATTAAAAATTCTAAAGCTAAATAATTCTTTTAATATCTTACCATTTAAAATAAAGAAATTTATAGCATTGCACTATAAAGTGAAAATATTCAAAATCAAATTCTTTTAAATAATTTACCTTATAATTATTTAATAAATGATTGAAAGCTAATTTTATAAATTTAATATATCAACTTGTGCAGAAGAAGTAAAGAATCGAATCCAGTCTCTGCAAAAATCTGAAAAAAATTTTGTCAAAAATTAATTTCGCAGTTTTTAGAAAACTTTATTTGTCTTTATTTATTAAAAATTTATTTCTTTACATCAATAGATAAAAATTAAAAAAAAATCTTTGTAATACTTATATTCAAATTCACGTTATCAGATTTATTTTTTAACTCATTCATAAACATTTAAGCTTTGATATCCATTTAAGTCCTACATTCAATGAACCACTTAATTCCGGTGTCTGTAAAAATTTCTTAAAAATGCACCCAAATTTTCTTTAGTTTGTTATAAAAAAATAAATAAAAAACATTGCCATTTTTTTTAAAGTAATGTTTATAAGTTTATTTTTGTTCCGTTAATTTGTTATAAATTGTCACCTTCTTATTAATAAGAAGCAGTTTGATCTTATTGGCATAGAGTTTGATTCTAAATTAAATTTAATTCAATGATAGTTGAAATTGGAGGCTAAATTTAATTAAGATTTTGTCAAATAAAAAATGAGATAAAATTTAAAACTTTAGATAATCTTTATATCTTGTTGGATCTATTTTAAATAAAAATTCCCATGTCTTAACTAGTTCTCAGACGATAATATTAAAAGAATTCATGCTATTCAGAATTCAGCAGTTCGGTCTATTCTAAAACTAAAATAATGATACTCCCTTCGACAACTCAATCAGAAGGCCTTAAATAAACTTGAAGTTTGGAATTGATTTTATGAGTGCGAAAGATAAGGTTTTGTGAAGTTCAGTACAAAAGAACAGAACAAAATGACAAAAAATTGAATAAAATTTTTGCTAAAATTTTAAAATTAGTTCCGTAAATGCAACATGTTGCAACATTCAAAGTTGCATCAATTTTCAAAGTCTGCAAATGATGTGCAAAATCTCTGCAAAATGCACTGCTCTTGATCACATAGAAATCTAATTTCTGCTAAATTCGCAGAGTTTTGCAGACCTTGATAGCTGATACAACTTTGAAAGTTGCACAATGTCGTAATCATGAAACTAATTTTAAACTTAAAGAAAAAATTTTTTCAATTTTTTTTTTGTTTCTGTTCTTTTTATCATTTTGAACTGAATTTAACAAAACCGAAAGATAATTTAGGACATGATTGAGTAATTCTGTTCCATTGATTGTCAGACTGGTGGAGGAATACAAATTGGGTTTAGAGTCGAATACCTGACTCCGTAGTGTAATTAATACTTTAATAATTCTTCTTTATTTCCCTAAACGTTCAAAACTTGTTTTAGTTTTGAACATTTTTTATTTCAATTTATCATTTCTCATTCTCGTTTTAAAATTTTATTTTACTTTATTTTAGTTTTTTTCATTTTTTAATTTTCAATTTTTATTTAATCTGAAGGAGCTTTAGCTAGGTACAGATAAACAAAAAAAATGATAAAAAATAAACTCTATGAGAAAAAAAGTTATCAAGAATTTATATCTTTGTCCTGTATTGTTTTCTAAAATTCATAATGACATAAAGTTCTGAATTAGAGAACAATTAAAGAGGGAGTTGAAAACTGTTGGATTTTTTGTAGTTTTTAAATCTTGACTTTTTTCAATTTTTACATGAAAAATTACGAGGCAGTAGTCAAAAAGAGATCTATCAAAAGATTTGTACAGTATGATGTTAAGTGAGAGTGAAGTGAAGTTTAATGCTATTTATATTTTATTTAAAATATTGTCAGCGATAATTGTATTTGTTAATGATTTTTTAAAATTTAATTTTAAAATTGATACTTACATAAACAAATTAAATGCTTGTTAATTTATTAAAGACATTGAATAAAAAAATTTGATTTAAGATCTAATTAAAACTAGATAGAATAAAATTTAAATTTCTAAAAAAAGACAAAAAAAAATTTGTCGACTCACCCAAATAACTTGACTTAAATAAAACAAAAAAGAATTCTCCTAAAAAATGTTGTTGATTTGATTCTCAAGTAATACAAACTTTTTTAAGTCTTGAAAAATTCAAAAAAAGGAAATATCTATTAAAAATAAAATCTTTTACAAATTTTTTTTGTTGCTCAAAAATTTTGCTTCTTCTCTATTGAAACTGTGCTGAAATTTTACTAGAACAACTTAATCTAAAAATGTATATTCTATGCAGCTCGGATGATTTTCACTCTGAATGATTAAAACAAAATTATTATTTCACTGCTGCCACAGACTAAAATTGAAATTAACAAAATTTAAAAAAAAAAAAAAAGATGATCACGAATTCAAATATGGACAGATTGGAAAATTTAAAGCTACTTTTTTTTCGTAAGTGTTCTTTTAAAGCTTAGACAGTTGGCATCCTAGCTGCAGTTCACTCATGCTACAACCGCTATCACTAGAAGCAACTCCAAGCTTAGACTAAAAGTCAAACACTCAAATTGTAAGCTTTTAGAAAAGAAAAAAACAAGTCTAGAGAAAAGATATAGATTAGTGTTACTAAATAGAACCAAGTAAAGTGTGCTTTCAAAATTGATCACTTTGGATAAGCTTGGTGTGCATGTAAGTACTAGCAAACTTTTCGAAGTGAGCGACAGTGTTCATTTTTCAGATTGAATCCATTCGAACAGCTTGTTTGATCCATTGTGTTCACAAACACCTCTCAAACTACGCAATATTTTTTAAATTTTTTTTTCAAAAGTTTTGAGAGCTAAATTTTAAAATTAGAAAAAAATAAATAGAACAAATTTAATTTTTTGTTTTGTCGAACCATTTAGCAGACGGATAGACAGATAGAGTTTGTGTTCGAATGAGTGACCTTTGGGATTAGGCGCTAAATTAAGAAAAAACTGAAAAAATGTTAAAAATTTTGCCTTGGAAAAAAATTCCAAAACTCGTCAAACGAAGACACAAATTGGACGAATGCTTTTTGTTTGAATACCCCTTTTGGATCGGATTATGCAAACTCAAAATTAAGTAGGAGTCGAACATTGGCTTTGCATTAGTTGCTTCACTAATGGCAAGACAGCAGAGATTCAAAAAAAGAAAGTGAGAGAAAGAAAGAAAGAGAGAGAGACGCATCAAGTGCGGTGTTCGGAGCTGAAGCACATGACTCGATAGATTGTGTAATCGAGAGTAAAATTCGAAATAGTTTAAATAAAGTGATATGAAACGAGACACGTTGAATAGAAGAGTTTGGAAAATTTTGCTAAATTGGCGACTTGAAAAGAGGAATTTTTTGAAACGCAATTTTTTTAATTTAAAAAAAAAATTTTTTTTTTTTTTT
>QEOQ01000508.1:6104903-6121035 GCA_010279815.1 Brachionus plicatilis
AAATTTCTAACATTTTCTAATTAATTTAGTTAGTACAATGTTGTCGCCAGAGTTCACCTACGAGCATCATCAATTTGCCAAATCGGAGCCCATCTACATACACCAGCAGGAGCAACAGCAGTCATTTTCTAGCTACAAGACAGTCTTTTCGTCCTCATCGTCCTCATCTGCTTGTTCGACATCGTCCTCGCCGCTCAACAACTCCAAGAGTCTGGACTACGAGAACGAGGACGAGTCAGTGGGCGCGCGCCGCCAGGGCCGCGGCAACCGCTTCTTTCCCGACCACGTGGTCGACATTCTAAACAAATGGTTCTTCGAAAACCAAGAGTATCCGTACCCGGACGAGAACATGACCAACATATTGGCGCGCGAGGCCAACATCTCGGCCAAACAGGTGCGCAAATGGTTCGCCAACAAACGAGTCAGATCGAACAAGTGCTACAAGCAGACATTTCGCACCAGGCTGAACAGCACGCCGTGCGCCAGCGTGCCCAAGACGCGCCGCTCTAAATTCGCCTGTGACCAGGACATGAACGACGAGAGCTCGGACATGGACTCCTCGGCCCACGCCAGTCTCAATCAATCGTCGTGCCACGAGTTCCTTTACGACAATTTAATTCGTAGCCTACAGCAACAGCACCAACAATTCAACCTTATCCAAAACGCCATCTACAATTCGACCGTAATTGCAAATTTTTTGCAATCGTCCCCTCACCTGAGCAGCGCCAACAGCAGCACTAGCAACGCTAGCATCTCAACCAGCCCGAACAGCTCGGGCATAGTCAAAAGAAAAACCCACTTGTCCAACTGCTTCCTAAATGATCAATTGATGAACGAGTCGCCAATTAAATCAGATAGATCCGATACAGACGATTCTGTATTCAAACAAGACCAGAGTTTTTATCTGCACCAATTTCAGCTACAGTTCCAGCAGTTGATCCAACAGCAGCAGCACCAACAGAAGCAGCATCAGCAGCAACAACAGCAACAACAGCAGCAAGAGTTCGAACAAGCCAAAAAGCCCAAAGTCAACTTTGGCCTAGTCTCCGACCTAATCTAAACATATAAATATTATGCATATATACAAATATATGATTTGTGTTAATATTATTTTATCTAGTCCTGTTTGAATCTTATTTTTTAGTATTTTTGTTTTTTTAAATTTTAAAATTTAAAATTTGTCTTGCTAGCCTTTATAATATAACTTAAAATAAAATCTCAATTTTAAACTGTGTCAATGTGAAAATGTGAAAGTGAAGTATGGTTTTAGACTCTTTCTTTGTCCTGGTGCGCACTTAATCGGTCCGGTCTATGGGGACAAGTTGGCTTGGTTGGCGTCAGTGTCGATACCCTACATTTGGGTATGCTTAGTTTAGTCATCTGGTCAATTGAGCTCACTTGGTACATAGTTGGCCGGTTTGTCGAACTAATTTTTTTTTCTAAAATAAGAAAACTTACCAGATTATGTGTTTATTTTAACTTTTTTTTGTATGCGAACGAAAATTTTAGTTCTAATAATAAAAAAACATTTAGCTTACAATAAAATATTTTAATTAAAAACAGTTTTTTTTTTCTCGTTAATTAGACTGGATCATTTATTTTGAATTAATACCTAAATTTATAAATAAGAAAATCTAAAAACGAAGTGTCATTATTATTATTTATTTGGGTTTTGTGAAATTCAGTACAAAAAGATAAAAAGAACAGAAAAAAATGTAAAAAAATTGAATAACTTTTTTTCTAAATGTTCAAACTTAATTCTGTAAATGCAACTTAGTGCAACATTCTGCATTCACAGAATTAATTTTAAACTTTTAGAAAAAAAGTTATTCAATTTTTTTACACTTTGTTCTGATCTTATGAACTGAACTTCACAAAACCATTTATTTGAATAAATAAATAATTTAAAATCAAAAAATTTAGATAAGGTTGAGTGGCATTACCCCTTGGATCAATTGTCAGAGCATTATGAAACAAGAAGCCACGGTAATGGTTTTCAAAAACAAATTGTCAGAAATTGCAACACTAGAGTTAACTTTTTTACAAACAGGGTTGCAAATATTTGGAACAAATTAACACGAGAAGTAGTAGAACAAACAACTTTAAATGGATTTGAAAATAAACTAGACAAATTTTTTTTGTTAAGAAAAGACTTGACAGGTTACTATAGCGCAATTAATCCTTATGCTCTGTTAAACGATGACTAATAGTCATCTTTATTCTATAAACGTATTATTATTATTATTTATTTGAATATAGATTAGTTTACAATTAAATTAAAAGATTAATTAAAAATTGGAAATAAAAAAAATATGAAAAAATAAAACAAAAATTCCAAATAAAATGATCCTTTACAATAGAAAGGCTTTGTGAAATAATAATAATAATAATAATAATAATACGAAGACGAATTACTACGGAAGCCGTCTATGGTAGCTGCTTTACATTGACCTTAGAGAATAATTGTTGCTTATATCTCTTTTAAATTGAACAAAGATTCTTCCTTTTTTGATGAATTAAAATTGAAGTTAATAAAAAATATTAAAAAAATACTGCAACAAAGTGCAACATACGTCGATGCACCTTTTTTTGCCTAAAATAAAATTTTAATTTTCTTTTTTTAAGTAAATCAAATCAATAATCTATTTAAATCTTAAAGATGTTTTAATTTTTATCATATTTTACACGAGAAAAATTATTTTAGGTAAAAAAGGTCCAACAAAGTATGTTCCACTATGTTGCAGTATTTTTTCTCATATTTTTTATTAACGTTAATTTAATTCATCAAAAAAGGAAGAGTTTTTATTCACTTTGTATTTGAACTTCACAATACCTAAAAGAAAAGTAGACTTTTTTGTTAATTTTGAAGTGGGAGGTAGAAAAAAACATAAAAAGAGAGAAAAAAAATCTTATCAATTATACTAATTTTAGCTTATATAATGAGAAAAAAAACATAAACAATAAAAAATCAAAAAGAGATAAAAAATAAATTATATAAAAAATCACTTAAATTGTTAAAATGAGACAAAATTTACACTGAATCTAATTCAAGAATTGTTTAAAGAAATAATTAAAACTCTCCAGTTTGAAAAATTTATAAGTTTTTTAGAAAAATTAATTTTAATTTTAATTTTTCAACTAATAATGATAAAAATGTGTTAAATATTAGTAAATTTACGTAAAAAAGTAAATTCGTCTATATGCTTTTTATTATTAATTGACTGTATGTTATTTAAACTAAAAATATTAAAAAAAAATTGGATTTTGAATTTATGTTTTTTATTTTTTATAAAATTGTTTATATGTTTTATTCACATTAATTAAATCAATATTTTTCTATTTGTTTTATTCTCTTTATTTATGTAATTTTATCTTTTTAAATGTTTCTTTCAATGTGACTTATTACTTACGTGAAAAATACGGCTACTGAAAAAGCTGCATCATAATCATACTAATCAAGCCATTAGTCTATTTTCTTGTGTAAGAACAAAAATATTAAGAAAATAAATTTTTTAATAAATAAAGCGCTTTTCAAATTAATAGATGTATTAAGTGGCGGAAGGGCTTTAAAAAAATCTAAACAAAAATTACACTTTTTTATGTTAGTCAATTAAAAATCGAACTATTTTTTTTTTAATTAATATGGTTTTTATGTTTTTATTGAAATAGAGAAATTTGGAAAAAATCAAATATTTCAGCTGATACAAACTTTAGTTCACTTGAATCAAGTCTCCGCAATAAGCCTGCAAATCTGCAAATTACTAGTAGTACTTTTTCTTTTATTAACAAATCATTAAAATTAAAATATTATACAATTTTTTTGCAGCGACTTAACTTGAGAAAAAAAAACACTTAAAGCCATAGAATTAACCATAGAATATTAATGAAAAAAAATAATGTATTCAAAACAATTTACATCTATAAAATTACTAAATCCAAGTTGGTTAATCATATGCAGCTAAATTGAGTAAAAGTTCAAAAAAATCTCTTTTTAACTTTTGAATTCTAATTAGAATTTTTAAATAAAATATTCGCAACAAAAACTATTTCAATTGTAAAATGGAGAAATTATTTAGGAAAAAAAGAATTCAAATATTCAAAATTTTCTTATGTGTCAATTGTTTAATATTACTTTATTTAGTATTTTCAAATCAAAACAACAATTTATTTAATAAAATCAAAAGCTTTATTTATAATGAAAAAAAATCCAAGTTGCTTAATCAAAAACCAGTAGAAAAATGGATTGTAATCTATACAAATTTGCCTCCGACTAATAAATTTAAAATTCTGTCAAAAAACGTTGATTTTCAGCCTTTAGTTGTTGGTGACAAAAAAACAAACAAATTATGGCATAAAAATGATGAAGTATTTTTATCAATAGAGATACAAAAACAATCTGGCCTTAAATCGCATTCCTCTATTCCATTTAATTCATACGCCAGAAAAAATATCGGCTATTTGTACGCAATTAAGAATGGTGCAAAATTTATTTTTGATACAGACAATGATAAATCTGCCAATGTAGATCTTGAATCTTATTTCGTTTATGATGAAAATGATAAAGGTCTTATTAACGACGATCCAGCTTCAAAAAGAATGGTTAATCCATATGCTCATTTTGGTCAACCTTTTATCTATCCCAGAGGATTTCCATTAGACGAAATTCAAAAGAGCTTTGATAACAGCTACGTATCGGGTCCAAGAAAAGCTTCAGTTGTCCAACAAGGCATATTCAATGGGGATTCAGCCATAGATGCCATGTTCCCATTCTCAAAAAAACTAAATAATCAACAGATAAATATTAAATTTGATGAAAGTGCTCCGCCATTCCAAGTTCCTCTCTACAAGATGGCACCATACACCTCGAAAAATACACTAATTAGCTACGCTGGATTTTGGAGTTTATACTTGCCTCATTCTGTATCTTCTCAGCTAGTTGATATTTGGAGATCATATTGGGCCCAAAGATTAATGTGGTTGTTAAATCAGACGGTTTCATTTTCTTATGCCAATGCATATAAATCAAGCTATACTAATTTGTATCTTAAAGATTCCGAGCAAGACAATTATATTCATTTAGTAACAAAAAGTTTTGTTGATTTTTTATTTGAATGGAAGTGTTTATACAATTTTTTTTATGAATGTATGATTCAACTGACCGTGAACATGGCTGAAGAGGGTTTTTGGGATAAATCGGAAATTAATTCGATAAAAAATTGGATATTTGATTTAAAATCAGTTGGCTATCAAGAGCCAAAAATAATTAACTCTGAAAACAGAGGAACTAATGATAATTTTGGCACCAATTATCTTTTTGGTGATTTTGGTTATACCAGAATAAGATATTCTCCCGAATTTTACACACCAAACGAATTGGTTGCTCACCTGAAAAATTCCAGTTCACTTTTGCCAGATAATGTTGAACCATTCCAATTTTTCAAAACTATGTGCAAAAAATATGGAATTACTTTAGAAGATGCAAAAAAAAATGTTTCAAGAAAAGAAAAATTTTCAGTTTTAGTCACATTCAATCACGAACCCATAGTTGAGAATATTTTAATTTTGTCAAAGTTATATCAACACAAATTTCAAAATTTGATTTTTTGTGGCTACAAGCTTATTGAAAAATTGAAGATTTATAAAGATAAAATTAGAAAATTGGATTCATTTACATTTATAGAGATAGAAAATTCATTAGGCGGCATCTATCACTATTTTTGTTTGAACAAGGCAATTGAAATGGGCTACAAAACAGAGGGTTTTTTGTTGATGAGTGATGATGTCTTTTTAAAATACTGGAATCTAAGCTCATTTAATATGAATAATGTTTGGTTTCCTTTGGACTTGACTTTATTTTTAAATCCAAATAAACCTTTAAAAGAATGGGGACATTCTATTAAAGGGTTTAGAAATCTTCTAAAAACTTGGGATGAAATGGAAGAAATTTCCAAAAGCAGGTCGGTTTCTGAACACGAAGTAAATATTATTAAAAATTATTTTAAGCAGATAGACAATAATCAGGATTCAAAAAGCGATCTTAAGCATATTAGAAAAATAAAAATATCTGGTGCTGATATATTTTATGTTCCAAAGAGGAAATTTTCTGATTTTTACTTTTTATCAAAAATGTTTAGAAAACATAACACCTTTTTAGAAATAGCAGTGCCAAATATTTTGGCTGGAATTGAGAGCAACAACAGCATTCAAATAATGAATGGTCATTATGACTGGGTTGGGGTTCCTTTGAATTTTGATAGATACGAAAAATATCAGGTTTTTTTTCATCCATTTAAATTAAGTAAATTGAAATATGATCAAATTGGCTCCAATTATTGCAAATATTATCTAAGTGATGTTTTTGAATTTGAAAATTTTTATAAATATTTAAAAAAAAATTAAAATTAATATATATTTTATCATTAACTGAGCAAAATTTTAGCTGCATCTTATAAATTTAAGCGCTTATTATACGATTCTTTACATGAATTTTATGAGCTTTTCCACTATCATTCCTACAAATATGCTTAACTAATAAAATTTAACAACTCGATTGACGAAAACTTATTAGTAAATATTTTTTTTTAATATTTAAAATTTAAAATTTTGATATTAACAAGATTCTAAAATTATTAACTAGTAAATTTTTAATAGATTTTTTGCTTTTTCTCATATATTTTCAATATTTCAAGTTATGTTTTAAATTAATTTTTATATATATCTTATAAACGTTAAAAATAGATCAATTTTTGTTATATGCAATAAAAATTTAATCTGAACTTTTTTTAATTTATAAATTTAAACAATATATAATTTTCTTTACATTTTACTAATTAAATATCAGAAATGTAGTTTTACCATAATTAAATAAAATACCGCTTATTTTTTAGTTTTATCTCGAATTTTATTAAGAAAGCCATAAAAAAATTTAGGTATTTACAAACAACAGTCAGATACACTATGTGATCATTAATTTTAAAAAATCATTAAAGCTTTAATATTTTTAACTTGCTTGAGTCACCGGTCTTATTATCGAGCTGACATCATGAAAATTAGAGAGAATTAATTTTTACTAGAAAATTATCGTAAATACTTGTTTTTTAACGCCGCACATAAAGCCAAGAAAAGAATTTGGTATTGGTTTCTTAAAAAAATAGTTTCTTCAGCTCTTAATAAAATAAAAATTGAAAATTTCTGCATTTAGTTGGCTTCAGAGATCATAGATTTAATCTTTACTATCTAAAACCAGTTGAGGTACTAAAACCAAGTTCTTGGACTGCTAGTGTGGCGTTAAAAAAAATATTTAATATATTTTTCTATTAAAAATGAAAATTCCCAAATTTAAAAATATTTTAAATTTAAGAAAAAATTATTATTTTTATCAATTTTAGAATATCTTTTTTAGGAAAGAGTAAAGCGGTCAATTAATGGAGCAACTCATTAGAACGATGAGAAAATTTTTTTTGAAATGATTTGACAAGAAACAAAATAATAATATTAAATTAAATTATAATAATTAAAAAGTAAAATTTCAATTTTTTTATTGATTATTTATCAGGACATAATATTACTTATTCCATATAAAGAACTGAAGATAGAAGACATCGATATGAAAAAAATAAAAAAACAATAAAATTCGAAAAATTGTTTAACAAATATATTTTTATTTCTAATATTTAATTTTTTTTTAAATGTACAAATCTTTTACAATCAGTATAAATTTTTTAAAATCTGAATTAAATTATTTCTTATCAATAAATATTTTTAAATAACAAAGATATTAAATAAAGAATTTAAATTCCAATATCCGAGATAAAAAAATTTATCTGAAATATTTTATAAGTAAATTTAATTTTAATTTAAACATTTTTTGCAAGATGGTTCTAAATTTCAATTAAAAAATTCATATAATATGTATTAAAAAAATAGATAAATAGTATTTTTTTTTATTCTTAAGATGGAAAATTTTTTAATAGGCGTAATACAAGAACGGGTTTAGCTTTAAATCAAAGTAATACATTTTTTTGCTATTCGCCAATATCAAACAATATATTAATCATATCGAGCAATTTTTCCGAAATAATTTTAGCCATTCCAGATCTTATATTTACCATAACAATTAAATATTTTAATTAAATTATATATTAGAAATTGAAAAAATTTATAAAATTTTAAAAACGTGACAGGGAAATAACATTTATTATAAAATGCTTGAAATAATATTTAACAATAAAAATGTGAAGCTAGTCGAAATGTCAATAAAAGAATAAATGAAATTCGAGAACGATTCTTCTTGAATATTTACTGAAATAAATGCAAATTTCTCTGATTTTGCAAGGATTAAATACCTAGATTTTTTAAATGGAACTTTACCTTAAAAATAACTCTCTACCTTAAGGTTAAAATGAGACACTAAAAAATCGAAAGAGATTTAATCTTTAAATAAATAAATTTTTTTTGGTATTTAAACATGTCTAATAAATTTTAATTTTTTACAAAATTTGTTTATAGAAAAATGAAGTTAGAATTACTTATTGTATCGATAATTTTGAGCGCTGCTTTTTGCGTTCCAGTTGAAAATAATAGAAAAGCAAGACAATCACAGTGGCAATGGCAATCAGGAACTGGTCAACAACAAAGCGGAACTGGTAGCCAACAACAACAACAACCTGGATCTGGTTATCAATCACAATGGCAATCAGGAACAGGTCAACAACAAAGTGGTACTGGTAGCCAACAACAACAACCTGGATCTGGTTCTCAATGGCAATCCTCTGGAACTGGTCAGCTTCAAACCTTTCCTCCATTGAATTTCAATACTTTTGCTTCTTTTGCTCCTTTTGCTAAACAAGGATCTCAATGGCAATGGCAATCAGGAACTGGGCAACAACAAAGCGGAACTGGGCAACAACAAAGTGGTACTGGTAGCCAACAACAACAACAACCTGGATCTGGTTCTCAATCACAGTGGCAATCAGGAACTGGACAACAGCAACAATCAAATGGTGGCTCGTACCAAACTTTTGCACCATTTCCCCCAATGAATTTCAACACGTTTGCTCCTTTCCCAACATTTGCTCCTTTTCCAACATTTGCACCTATCCAACCGGGTGATGGTTCAGTTTGGCAATCACAAATAAATAATGGAACACATCAAATTAGTATGTGGAGCAATGGAACCACAATAATTAGACCAAATTAAATTTTTAATAATCACTAAATTGAATTTATAAAATTTCCAAAAGCTTTTAAAATAGCTAGCATTTTATAAAATAATTTACAAAAATTACAATATATCTTTTTCTTTAAAATAAAAGTATACTTATTCAATATTATTCAATCAGGATTTGGTAAAAATAGTTGTGTTGCAGAAAATTTTTATTTTCTTATTCAAAAAGAAAGTTTTTAAAATATTTTTCAAAAAAAAATCAATTTTCAAATTATACCAAAAATTTAATGAGTTAGTTGTATTATTAAAAAAGAACCAAAAAATAGCAATCAGGAACGAATTTTGGATTAGAAACTTTCTCAAAAATTTAAAGGATCTTATCAGGCATTTTAGAGAGCCTTAATTGAATTCTTCCTGACAGGCGTTTAAAAAATTCTTTTTCAAAATTCCTACTTAAATTTTTGTCAAATCATAAGAAATTTTCTTGATTGAATAGGCATTATTTCGAATATAATATTTGGAAAGGCCCTCATTTATCTTATGCACAAATTTAATGAAAATAAGAACAAAATCAATTCAAAACACACTATTATGATAAAAACAATAGGAATTTGATTTTTTTGTAACAAATTTGTTTTGAATATAAAAAGTTTGATGTTAATTGAACTTTTTAACCTTTCTAAGAATAAATTGATTCTAAATATAACAAATTGAGGAACAATGAAATTGATTTAAAACTCAATGGTTTATTTTAAGCCTATACTTTTTTTATCAATAATTTAATTTCACCTGTATTTACTTATATTTACAATATAACGCCCCAAAAATATTGAATTTTTATTTTATATTTTATGTTGAAGGAGCTTTAGTTCGGTACAGATAAATAAATTAAAACATTTATTTATAGTTTTTGTTGATTTATATTTTATCTTTTTTAAGTTTATTTTAATTTTTTTATATTTATTATACTAAAGGAGCATTAGCTCGGTACAATTATTCAATACAAACATCTAGATATCTCAAAATGACTTATTAACTCGGGGTCGTGAAATTCGTTTCAATTCAGAAAAACTTGAATAAGCTTTTTACTAAAAGATAATTTAGTTCTAAAAAATGGTTGATTTTAAGCAAATTTGCTTAATGCATAAAAACAAGTCTGCAAAATACTCATTAAAAGTATTCTAATCAACTGTGCAAATACATTGCAGAGCTTTTGCAGGCATATATTTTCGGATTAAGCAAATATGCTTAAGAATTTTGCAGTTTACAGAATTAAATTATTCCTTACAGTAAAAAAGTTATTAAAATTTTTCTGAATTGAAATGACCAAATTGAAATGAACTTCACAACCTAATAACTCCAAAATACTAATAAACATAAAGATAATAAAATAATGAATAAAAAAAAAACAATTTTTTTGATAAAAAATGGAATCTCAGGCTATATCCACAGAAAGCTTACTTGAGAATCTGTGCGAATATACAAAAGAAGACGCCGAACCAATTCTTTATTCTCAAAGTGGTAACATAAAAAAATGATAAATTTATCTGTGTTTTTTTTAATTAAATTGTTCAATTTATAATAAGGAAATTGTTTTTTTTTTATATAAGAGATCAGTACATTCATTTTGTATAAATTTTGTCAATTATGATAAAGTTGACTTTGACTTGAGTCCACTCAAGTCAACTAAATTATTTTCTAATTTTTAAATCTTCTTTAACATAATTAGAAAAATTATGAAAATGAATATTTATATATATTTAAGCTTAAGAAATGTTGCAAATATTGAAAAAATTTGTAAGACTTTTAGTAATTTTTAAAAACACACTAAATAAAAGGAAGTAAAATTAAATATTAAAAAATTACTTTTAAATTTTTTTTTAATTTTTAACTTACTTTAAATAACTTTTTTTTAAAATTTTTGACACAAGTCAAGTGCAAGTCAGTACTTTGACTTGTTTCAAAAATTTTACTAATTTTTAAAATAGAATTAAAATATATAAAAAAAATTATAAGTTTCTTTCTATTATTAATTTTTCCAAAAATCGAAAATTTAAGAAAGCTTTTTATATAACAATTTAAAAATAACTATTTTTTTGACCAATTTATCAAAAAAAAACTGTTTTAAATTTTCGATTTTTGGAAAAAACAAACATTTTTTCAAAAAATTTTGAATTTTGAATTGGCCGTTTTTAATTTTACCAAATTTTACCAAAAATATCTCAAAATCCTGAAAATTTACCTCTTTTTCACTTTTCGGATTTTACGTTAATTTACGTAAAATATGGTAAAATTTGGTTAATTTACGGTATTTTACGTAATTTTTCGTGAAATACTGTTATGAAATCACCACTGTAAGCAAAAGGTAAAAGAATGATATGTGATTTTTGGTTGTTTTGCAAGTGTTTTGAAAAATACTTATGTTGTGATTTATATAAAATGATTACAAAATTCACATCATCTTAGATATTTAAATGGCTAATAGAAGAAAAGTTACTCTACAACAGTCTCGTCACTTGATTTTTTTTAAATAAATAAAAAATATGAAAATTTGAATAAATAATACATAAATGAAAAAAATTTGAATTATTTAAAAATTTGTTTGCCAAATTTAGTTTTTGAAATAATAAAATTTCAGATTTTTTATTTATTTTATTTAATTCAAAAATTTTAATATCATCCAAAGTGTGAATTCAAGTTAAATTTTTAATTTATTGAAATTAATAAATAAAACTAATAAATAAAAAATTCATTATTTCAAATATTTTTTCCCTTATTAAAAAAAAGCATTTATCTTAAAAATAAAGCATTTATCTAATCTAATCGGCAAACTGAAGCTTATGATCAAATGTAGATTTCAAATCAAAATTTTAAGATTTAGATTTAAAAAAAAAGTTTTTTTTTTAATTTTAATAATAACTGACTAAACTTTATTAAACATAATTTTTTAATCTTTAACTAGAAAGAAATCTATGCGAATTTTAAACTGAAGTAAAATTTTAATATTAATCAATATTTTGAAATTTTGCAATTCAAAATTTAACTTTGTTTCGCTGCAATATTTTTTTAATAAAAATTATATATAATTTTAAGTTTTTTTTTGAGCCAAAATTTAGATAACTCAATGTTGAAATTGAATTTGTCTTTTAAGTTTCAAATAAAAATTTTGGAAAAATCAATTTAAGATAAATTAGAAAAAAAGAGTTTTTTTTTAAAATTTAAATTAATAAACATTTAATGTTTAATTCAAAAAATAAAAAAAAACTTATTTTATCATTCTATTGAGATTTAATCAATTAAGTTTTGATTATGTGATGATGAACTTCTAGTCGCCTATCTAATCTGGATTTTTTTCTATCAAATTTTGGTCAAGATTCTTCTTATGCTTTTTACAAATAAAATTTTTATTTTGACCTTTTTTTGATTATTCGTCCATTTTTTTCCTTCTGAATAAAAAATTGATTAAAATTAGCGGTCTCAGAAAAAAAACTGAAATCATGCTCTATTAAACTTTATTCATAAACTCTATGCTAAAACAAATTAAATTCTCACGTATTTTAAATTTTATTTCTTAAAAGAAAAACGTCTATTTTAATTAGCTACTGGAGCGTATTTTGATTTTTGTTTGATCAACAAGGCACATTAAATGACATCGGATCTCAATTCAGCAGCAAATATTTGCCCATTACAATCACAAACAACAATGCATTTTGGTTTCAAAAAATAAACCAAGACCTAGAAATTTGTCAGGTGAAACAACTACATAAAAATATTTACAAACTTATTGAGATTACTTTATGCCAGCTAACAAAGTGAAAAGAAAACATCCAGTCTCACTCTCATTAATCTCCTAAATCAGCAAAATCAAAGTGAACTAGAAAACTTGTTTTTCTTACGATTTACCTTAAGATTAAACACACAAGTTTGTTTGGTAGGTTGGCAAAAGCACTTATTTTATTTACATTGCATTTTTTGTGTATTCCATCAACACAAAAGCGCTTGTCCTTTGGGATTTGAATTAATTAAGCAAAAAAGAAAAAAACTCAATTTTCTCAGCTTTTCTCATTGTGTTTAATACTTTTCGTTTTTTATAAAATTGGAATTTAATTCCATCAGGGAATGAAACGCAATTTTTCTAACAAGTGAGCGCTCATTAATTCTAATCATATACAATTCATGTCTTGAATAAAACACGGCATAATACTTGAATCTGTCAATATTTTTAAAACAATCTAGTTAATTATTAGAATAGAACCACTTTAGATTTTAACGATTCATTCGACTGTCATTTTCAACTCAACTCAAGCTGTTGGATGTAAATTTTTACAAAAAAGAAATTTAAGAATATAGAAAATTGATTTTAGTAGTAAAAAAATGCTAACTTCAATTTGAATTGAATGCCAAAATTATGATATTGAACAGTTTGAATATTTATTAATTTGTTTTGAAAATAGTTGAGACAGAACTTCGGTCGATTAGAATTGAGACTTAGCTCTTTCTTCTTGTCACATAATTAAATTTTGATGAAATAAGTTTTTTTATGTAAATTGAAATAAAGTTTTAGAAAATTACCAGAATAATTTTTCTATAAAAAGAAAGCCATTTTTAGGTAAATTTAGATACGGTACAATTTAAAACTTACTTGTACATTTCTTTTCCTCGACTCTTCTTTAACTATTCCAGTGGAGAAAAGAAAAATCGAGGAAGAGTTGAGGAACAAAATGCGAACAAGTTAGTTTTAATTTTTTACTGTAATTGAATGGAGAGTTATTTTTCTATTAAAGACTTATGTAAAACTATTTAATTAATATGCTTGAATTAATTATTTTATTTTTATTCTTTTATATTTTGAATGATTTTTTATTAAAAAGTTAAAATTTAATTTTTTTAATTTTTTCAGACCTTTGCTTTTAAATTTTGAAATTTTTTTAGATATGTTTACTTTCATCTTTAAAGCATAAATTTATTTGAGAAAATTTTTCGGTTTGAATTTTATTGACTTAATTTCAAATTTATTTAGTAATTAGATAATTGTATTAAATTTGAGCTAATTTTTCAGCTTTTTTTTGTTTCTAAAAAAAAACTAAAATTTAGCTCTAGTACTTTTATTTCTTAATTTCATTCTTTTTTTTTTAATTAAGTTGAGTAAATAATATCAAAAAGTTTTGTCGAAAAATTATGATTAATTAAAGTTTTGTATTTCATAAATTTATCTATCAAAATTTTTTTTTCTTTTACTCAAATTTAGTCACATTAAGAGACTTTTTGCTTAATGGACCTGAATAATTTCAGTTAAATGTTAGTAGCTTGAGAGAGAACGGTAAAATATACAGGAAAGAGAATCAACAAATTGTGTGAAACTTCTCAATCTGATTAAAAGTTTTATATTATTATTAAAAAGTTTGGGTTTCTCAAGGATTTGTCCGAAAAGCTTTAGCTCATGTTAAAACCCACTTATCATACATGATACAATGTATAAATGAAGTAAAATTTAAAAGAAGAAAAAATTAATTAAATTTGGATTTTTTCTGTAGGCTTTTTTTGCCAAAAAAAAGTAGTTAAAATTAGGCTTTTATTCAAAATCTCAGAACTTGCTAAAAAATTGAGCACTTAATTAAAATCAAAATGAAAAATTACACTGATATTAAATATGAGAACAATAATGGCTTAGGGCGTCTCAATTGTATCAAAAATTATTTTTAAATATTTTTCAAAATTTATAAACTTTATTTGATACTACTAGAAAAATGCGTCTTTGACTTTGCAAATCCGTCCTCATTTTCATATGGAAGGAAGTCTGACTCAGCTGAGTAAAAGGACGCTACCCAAATTTCAAATTTTTTAATTCTCTTGAGCTCAATTTTTGATGAAGGATGCAATTTTGTTGAAAACATCAAAAAGAAATTTAAAATTTAGGCTTAAAATTAGATCCAAAAGCACATAGAACATTTTTTTACCTAAGCTCTCTATTTTTCTTTAGAAAATACCAACTCAAATGATTTGATTCTACAATCAATTTAAGTTTACAAATGTTAGTTAAGTTTATTGTGAGCTCTTTTTTGTACGACTAAAATCGATACTCCAAATTTTTTGTTTTTTCTCCAAATATTAAATAAAATTCTCCAATTATTATGATTATACATGAAATTAATTAATACTATATTAAATGGACATCTAATAATTTAAAATTTATTTATAATTTTTTTTAAAAAATGAAAACTAATTCAAGACACTTTTTAATTAGTAAATAAAAAATTATTAAAATAAAATTAAAAAAAAAGAATGCAAAAATAAAGTACAAGAATTCAATAATAAAACTGTATTAAAGTATGATAATTTAAATATAAAAATAAAAGTATTCTTTTATTTCTTTATTATAAAATTTAAGTTTTTTGCGTTAAATTAGTCTTAATCCATTAAGAAAATGTTTAAATAAAAAAATATTTGATTTCTTACTAATATTTATTTTTTATATAGAAACTAATTTTTCTATTTATAGCCTAAATAATTGGAAAATATTATAGAATGTTTTGGGAAAAAAATAAAAAATTTTTCAGTACTCGAATTAAATTTCAAATTTTCAAAATTGAATCTTTTATTTATCAAAATATTTCGACTGTTGATTTTGACTCTATTTTTAGGCAAAAATTTAGATAAAAGATATCTTTAAAACTTACTGAAATATATTAGCTATATCATTTACAAATTTAATTCCTTTTTAAACTAGTTTATATTTATTATTTTTTATATTTTATTCATTTTTTCCATTCGTTGTGCTAAAAAGAAGGACTTAGTTCCGTTCTGTGCTTCCTGAGGCTCCCCTCAAATTATTTATTAAATTAAATAAAATTTTAAACAACCAGATTATTTTTTATTCTTATTTCTTTCTTATCGAACTGTAAATACCTGGCCAATTTTTGTAATCAATTTTATTCTCTTTTTTGTAACTAAATTTTAAATTTTAAC
>QEOQ01000508.1:6121118-6302692 GCA_010279815.1 Brachionus plicatilis
TTTAATTAAAAAAAAAAAAAATTTTACAAATGAGTAAAATTTTGACAACTTTTTCGTTAATTATGTCACTTATTCAAATGGCATGATGTAGCAAACGTGTTGATTTTTCTTTCATGATCGTTTCAGGTGATCGACAACTCATGTCAATACAAAGAATCAAAATAACTTTTCTCTTTTCTATTTTTAATTAAAAATAAATATTTAAAAAAGAAAAAAATTTTTTTCAAGAAATCAAGTTAAGCAAACACAATTCGATTGAAAAATTAATCATGAATTAGGAGATCAGCCAAAGTTTGATTCTCATTTGAATTTGAAAAAAATTCTATGTTAATAGTAAACTAATTAATAATAAAATTTATTAGCTTTTTGTGATATAGATGGTAATGACTATTGGACTGATGATTAAAATAAATGGCTATTTTTGTGATTAATGGCTTGTATGATCATAGCTATAAACAAAATTTGCTTTTGTGATTAAGATCAAGTGAAAAATCGAATAAACACACGAATTCGAACAACAACAAAAAAAGATTAATTCAAACTAATTAACAAATAATTAAATTGATAAAGTTTAAAAAATTTAGAACAAAATTGATATAAAAATAATCCCAATCATGTATACATTTTTTTTGTTTTTTTTTTATTTTTTTATCAATTTTTTTATCAATTTTAAACCAAGCATGTAAATAGGAAAACAGAGCTTGTCAAACAAAGTACGACCATTTGATATCGATGAACAAATGTGAATAAGAAAAGCAACAGCGTTCACGTTCTATTTAACTCATTCGTACTCAAAGGGATTCTTCATTCGACTTGAAAGTTTTCATTTCTCAATTTGTCGAAAAGCGGGTCTTCTTTTAATTTACCAAATTTTTACTTGGTCCAATTTTGCTTACTCAAGTGATTATTTTTATTGAAATCCAAAACTTGAATAAACAAAACGGCTCTTATTATTTGCTATTTTTTTCTTTTTTCTTTTCGTAAACTATTAGTTTTTTAGTAGGGCTCACTGGTGCTTGTTTCAAGTTCGTTCAACTTGAATTGATTGATTTTAATTTAGTTCGAATTCATATGTAAATTGAGCATTTCTTTTCAAATTTCAACAAAAAGAATTGCAATTAGAAACTTGTACTAGTTAATTGTATCTATTGGCTTTTAGTCTTCACAATCAAATACTAAGACTGAACTTGATTTTTGTTCGGGCCAAAACTTAATTTGCCCATTTCAAAATTTGCCAAGCGAATTGTTTAAATTGTTAATTATTTACAAATAAGTCTTGGATTAGCTATTTGCAAAGCGCTATCGAATTCCGCTCTTTTGCTTACATAACTCTTGGTTTCATGCTGATATGAAAATAATTAAAATAAATTAACTATTGATCGAATTTAATTATTTTTTCTTACAAACAAAATCACTCTATATCAAGAAAAATAAAGCTATTTTTTTTCCAATTTTTTTATTGTTTTTGGCCGCCTAAGACTAGTGGAAGTTGATTAAAAATGCAAAATTAGCTCTATTAGTCTAAAAATCAATTCTATATACTTGTTGAAAGTATGAGTTAAGAGATAGTTGATTACGATGTTAAATACGAGCCATCAAAAAAAATTAATAAATTTTTTTTTGTGCTAAAAAATTCTTTTTAAATATTTTTATTTTTTTAGAATTGTCTGTCAAGCTCTAATTTTTATCTAATAAAAATAATTAATAAAAAATTCTGATTTTTTTAGATTAGAAATTTCTCAAATTTTCAAGTTTATATAATTGATTATTTTTGGTTTCACAAAGAATGGTGAGTTATAATTCCATTTATTTCAAAAAAATAGTTAAATTTAGATTTTAATTCTAAAAAAACAAAAAAATTAATTTAAATTTTTTTTTCTAAAGTAAAATTTACTAATTTAGATTTAATTGAGTATTTATTCAGATACAGCTCGGTAAGAAGTCCCATTTCAAACAAGAAAACCTCAAAAAGATACTTGAATCTATTTATTCAAAGTAAACTTTGCGGAATTTGTTTTTTCCGAAGCCGATAGAGCAGAAAAATCTCGATAGAGTCAAACATGGAAAAGTAGGAAGAATTACTATTTTTTATTTCGGTTTTGCTTTTGAGTATACTCGATGCTATTGTTTTTTTAGTTCTTATAAGATCTTTTATGTTAAGTACGGCTTTTAGTACAACTTTATCATTTATGAGTAATATCCATTAAACTTAAATTAATCTAGGATTAGTAATCGACTTAAAGTTTTTTTGAAGATTTGATAGCTTTGATAAAACACTCTAGAAAAATATTAAATATAATATCCGAAATCTACGTTTTTTATCTAATAATAAAAGTAATTTTTTATAGAAACAAAAGTCTTATAAAAGAATTCTCTTTTAAATTAGTAAAAAAAAAATGGTTTTATTTTTTATTTATAAAATTTTTCTAAACTAATTTATTTAATTTTTTTAGAAAAAAAAATCGGAAAATTAGATTAAAATTTGTTATTAGTTTTATTCATTTGGATTCTATATCGAGTTATAGCTCTTTCAGATTACAAAAAAAATAGTTCAATTCAAAATAAAAGAAATGCTACTAAAAGAGAAAGAAATAAAAAAGTTTTTAATTTGACATGATTTGTACTAAAGGTTTAAATATTGTTTGGTTCTAGAAAGAAAGAAGTTATGGTAAGATTTTACCAAAAGGTGTTGGATATTCCATAAATCTTGATTCGAAACCAGCCATTTTTTTAATCAAAAGTCTTTATAGATAATTTTCGCATTAAATTTTAATTGAATTAAGCTTAGGCTTTAAAATATTCGTAATAAGATAAACAAATTTTGTAAGCCTATTACTGTAGCTTTAAAATTAGTTCAAAATCATAAGAAAATTGGAGTCATTTTTAAAGAAATTGGTCTTTATCAATTTTTTTAAAGGGCAAAATTTGTTTCTCGGTCCATTATGCGTTAAAAGATACCTAAATTTTTCAAAAAATTTTAAGATAAAATTTAAAATAAGTATTTACTTACTTATTTAAATGAATTAAATATTAGATGAAAAAATAATGTGAAATTTTTAAGTTTTTTCTTTTCAAAAAATATATCATGAACTCCTTCCCTTCTTTGAAAAATCTCGTTGGAATATTATTTTAATTGAATTTAGGATATAAAATAATTAAGACCATTTCTAAATCCACAAAATGTTATATGATGAATAATTAAATAATTTAAACTGAAGTTTTTTTAAAGTAATTTTTGAAATATTAAATCAATTAAAATTTCCGTCTTTAGAATTTTTTTTCGAGTTTTTCTTATATTTTATTTTCATGTTTTGATTTTTTTTCACTACAAACTCATTTTTTAAAGCTTAATTTAATTTTTTAATGTCCGTATTTAAAGTGAGACCTTTTATCACCCCAAACTGTCAAAAGGTCTTCTCAAATTTAATTTTAAAAAATGTAATCTTAAATTTTAAAAATTAAAATAAATTTTAAAAATTTTAAAAAGTTAATTTAAAATTTTATTTAACTTTGGGTTAAACTATTGAAAACATAGGACGTAACCAATATTTTTCCAAATCACATTTTTAGATAAAAATTTGAATTTTTTTCAATTTATCTATAGTTTAATGATTTTGTAAAAGATATATACTTGAATGTGGGAAACTAAATAAAAACAGGAATTTTGATTGAATATGTTTTATTTAAATCCAAAGTTATAACAATAAGTGAGTGGTTAATAAAGTAGCTAGAACTTGTGATCCTGCAGTTAATCCAAGATTAAATTTGAGACATGTAAAGATTTGGGTCTGGACAACATTCATTTTGAAAATTAAATTTTTTGTCCATTTTGATCAGCCACGGGTTTCCTCTGAAAACAAAAAAACTAAAACTAACAAAGATAGAGTATTGAGAGCAATAGGAAAATTTTAGTCAAGACCAACACACACTGTTTAAACAAACAATTGAAAAGCAAACAATATAAACTATCATTATATTCAATTAAACACATTAGTATGAAATGAAGCTTTTCATTTTGGCTACAAGTTTGCAAAAAAAAAATGGTTTGTATCAATATTTCGATAGCAGATTTGTAATAAAAAATAAAGCCTTTGGCCAAACAATAAACTACTCTTTTTCTGGTTATTTTTAATTCATTTTTAATTAATAATCGAGCTCTAAATGCTGTTGAATGTTAGCCTTTCGTTTGTGAGAACAATCGAGCCAATATCGACATTCAATTAGCAGAGCCATGTTTTGTCACAATTGAATTTAAATAGTTTTTTTTTTCTTTTTTTTTATTGCAGCTAGGACAATAAAATTTTATTAGCAATAATAATCGTAAAACTTTGCTGGTCTGAGAACCATTTTGCCTAATCTATTTTTGAATGAAACGCGCTAAAGAACAAATTTAGAGCCCTTTAATCATAATTAAATCTCAATAAATTGTTCGGACTAGCAATAAAAAGTCGGCTAGTCTTATTTTAACTTTTTTTTCAAATAGATAAAATATTAATTTATAGTTTGCTTTTTTTCGGACAGTGAACACGATAACGTGTAAAAATACATTATCATTAGAATGATTGGAGCCGAGCACATCAACAATTAGTTTATTCTATTATCTTTTAGATACCATCTATCGGTGCTATTTGTCTAAAGTCGGAACCAAACTAGTCATATCCTATCTCGACAGACTTATCTTTGGCTTTATCGATTTTTGTTCCCTTTGAGCTCTCTAGCTTCTGATAGGTAAAGTGGCTTTTTACTTTTAAATAAATAAATACTCTCAAGCAGAATTAAATAAATGGAATGCTCATAAATATTTATGTCTAATAGTCGTTTGACAGTTTTAAAAGCCGTCAAACTATTGTTTGGAAAAATTGTGACAATCATGATTAATAAACTAAAGTGTTAGTGTGTGTTTATTAGACGGAAGAGAATCGATAGCCTCGGACTTGAGGAAATTAAATTTTTTTATTTATTTAAAAAAAAAAATAATTTAGGAAAATTTCCAGCACAGTTCCGAATGACAGTGCGCTCTTTTTAGTCGTCATGAAGAATTTTAAGAAGCAAAATGGAATAAAATTGGTCTATACCATTCTCTTGTCTTAAAAGCCGTCATCTAAATTTGGTCCCAGTTTTGATCTATTTTTTAATAAATAAAGTATGAATGACTTCATCAAGCATTATTTTTTAATTATTCAAAACTTTAAAAATTAAAATTAAATTAATTTTTTTTTAATAAATATTTTTTATTTAAAAGTTGGCTAGCAAGAAGCCGCTCGAAAATGCTCAGTAGTCGGAGTCCATATCGAATTTTTTCAATGAAAAATGTGGACCGGTCTGGGGCAGTAGGTGGTCAGGTTTCTATGAAAGTAAATTTTTATTTTTCCGCTATGAATAATATTTAAAATATATTAATATCATATTTACAAAGCTTGGACAATTCTGACCCGAATGGGTTGTCCATTCTCGAAATAACTTAAGTCGTTCTTTAAAAATAAACAGAAAATAGACAAATTTTTTTGAAAGCTCGTAAAATTTTTTATAAAAAAAATGGAAGAAGACTGGAGGTCAGGTTTTAAAAAATACATAAAAATTTAATTTTCGCAAAAGATAAAAAATAAAGGAAAAAAATTAATCTATTTGTCAAAAAGTACGGAAAATTTAAAACTAAATGGGATGTTAAAACATTAACAAATATTTTTTTGCCTAAAAAAAGTAGGTCTCAGTGTTTTTGCAGGATTTGTTATAATCTCTTTGCAAGTATCTTTTTATTTTCAAAATTATAAACTTTTCAGATGCAAAAAATTAATTTATATATATTATATAATAAATTAATGATTACTAAAGAAATTAGATACAAGTCAGAATGAGCATAGTGAGTCATATATTAAAATTTTAATTTAAAATGAGTTTTAAATAATTAAATAATTTGTAAAAGAAATTTTTTTAAAAAAGTATTCTAAAAATTTTGTTCTTCATTACCCGACTATTTTTTTATTTGACGTTGGAATGGGAATTATATTTTGAATTGCTTGTGTACCTGTATTAATCAAGATCAGCCACGTAGACAGTGAGGGACTTAAAAGTGTTCAAGTCCCTAATCCAGAAATTAAAAGTTGCTGAGCTCCCGTTCAAAAATTATTTTTATTAAAGATAGTCATAATTTTTCAGTTAAATTGTAATTTTTTTTATTTCAATACATTTGAATAACATATTTCATAAATTTAGCATTCAGAAAATATGAAATTTCTTAAGTTCTAAAAGATCTTTTTCTGCACTAAAGCGTCTAAAAACCGGCTCAAGAATTTGTTGGTTTGAGAAAGATTAAAAAAGATATTTTCTTCCAAAAAAATCGAATATTAAGATTTTTTTGATTTGTTTTGGTATTTTATTATTTCATGAATTCATTTTTTTTTTATTCTTATCATGTGGTTGTTTTTTAAAGCATATTTTCTCTGACATTAACCAGGTCTATTTTAAGAATTTTCCAACATTTTAAACAAATGTTTTTTTTTCTTAAAAAAATTCTTTTTTGAAGTCCTTTGGATTATTATCCAATTATTATTTGCTTTTCTTGTGTAACAACTTTTGTTTAATTTTTTAAAATATTTTTGAGAAAATCAGTAGCCTCTCTGGATGAAAAAAGCCTTCGCTTAAAGCATCATGTTTGCATTACATTTATTTTGTTTGACATTCACTACAAACTCTAAAAACTTAATTCAAATTAATTTAACTTTTTATCATAAGAAAACATTTTGCTTAATTTTATGTTTTTGATTTCAAAATTGAATCATGTGGCTAAAAGGAAAAGCTAAGTTTATTCCAATCGATCAAGGCTCAGCCTAAATTATTTTTTAAATAAATAAATTAACTGAAAAATGTGTGATCATTTTTAAAACACAATTTTTTTTTTTGACTGGCTAAAATTGATGGAACCGTCACAGAAACTGCCTGGAACGGCAGTTTTAATTTTGATTTTAAAAAATAATTATTAAGTTTAATCAAAAAAAAAGCAGAATTTAAATTAAAAGAATTAAAATTTATAAATACTTATGTCTAATAGTGGTTTGACGGTTTTAAAAGCCGTCAAACTATTGTTTGGAAAAAGTGTGACAATGATGATTAATTGACAAACTAAAGTATGTTTATTAGACGGAAGAGAATCGATAGCCTCGGACTTGAGGAAATTAAATTTAATTTTATCAAAATAATGAAATCAAATATCCGTCATTATAACAAATAGCAATAAATATTTTATTTTGCCTGTATTATTGTTTAAATAGTTATAAATCAATCAATCAATAATTTTTCAAATTGATTGAGATAAAATTTTGCTTTGGAGGAAATTTTATTTTTATTTTTTTAATTTTTAGGATGCAAATTTACACACATTGTGTCAATGAGATGATTTGTCATATTCATGAAATTTAGTCTTGGTCTAGTTCGCTAGTCAAAGCCAATTAATAGCATTTATGTTTTTGATCGGAGCCACATTGAGTTGAGAGCTTTCTCAAGACAAATATTTATCCTCGAGTTATTGTTGAAAAATTTAACTCAATTAGAAAATTTCTTCATAAAGCCTAAGAATTGTCAAAATTTTTTTGTCCATTTTGTCTCGTTTCAAGTAGTTTTTAGCTCCGAGTCACATCATTAATTAAGTTAACAGGTGCTTAGCACATGAGAATCGAAAACTAATTAGTAGAAAAAAAATGTTCGAAATTGTTTCTGGGTAAACAAAAAGTCGGGCACTATTCAACTCGAAACTTTTCAGTTAAATAAAATATTTTTTTTTCTTAATTTATTTTTGTTGTTGTTGAAATAGCTGAAAAGATCACAAACTAAAATAAATAAATTTTATTTACATTAAAACAAATTTTCTTTTTAGTTTTTATTTATCTTCGTTTAGAAATTTTAAGAGGTTGCATTCAATTGACACTTTTTAGCTCAATTAAAAATAATATCTTGTTGTTTTGTCTTTTTCTTAAATTAAATAAAACAGCATTATTTTAGAAATTGAACAAAGTAGTTTCTTTATTTGATCACGTAAACTTAAAAAGAAGATACAGAAAGAATAAAATAAAAGATTCGAAATGGAATCTTTTATTTTTAATCATCTTTGTGGTATTTTTTAAAATTAAATAAAAGAGGAATAAATTTTTTCTTCAATTGTCAATTTAATTAGAACAAGGAAAAAAATTAAATTAAAATTAATTATTTTTTACACATTCTGGATTAAATGCAACATTTTTTTTCAAGTTTATTTATTTAAAAAAATAGCTTAGTAAAATACAAAAAGTATTTTCTATTTAGAGTGCCTTATCATCAAGTGCAGGGTGAAAAATGCCTTCTTTTTAGTTCTCGTGTTAGCGTTTTTTTTTTTTTTTTTTAAATATAATTAGGGGTGATCCCCAGGTTCGTCCGAATGGCTTACGCCTTCGTTTAAACCCAATTATTGCAAAAAAAATGGTAAAAATAAAAAAGAGTTTTTAGTTCTTTAAAAATTGAAAGTAACTGAAATTGAAAAAAAATTGAATAAATAAATAGTAAAAATAATTCAAAATATACATAGTTAGCGTTTTTTGTAACTAAAATTACAAAAAAGAGAAAGAAAACAACAATTTGAAAATATCTTGTTTTTCTTTTATCATAAAATACTTTTTTGTAATTGATAGTATAAATTGTTATTTTTTTAATTTAAAATAGATTTAGTCTTGATTTTTATCTTACAAATTTTTAAAATTAAATTTGAATGAATTTTAAAATAAAAAAAGATTGTGTACTAAAATATGGTGAAAGGTCGTTGTCGGCAATCCTAAATAAATTTATCAATTTTTATTTATATTAAAAATGTCATTTTATAGATAAATTAAAAGTAATAAAAAATGTCTTTACTAATTTTTTTTATAATCGGCTTGATGAAATTTTTATCTACAACACAAGAAAGTCCTATATTTTTATTCATTCAAAAATATTCCCGAGGTGACCATCTAGTATCAACTAGAATTTAGTGAGACACATAAAATAATTTTTTTGAAGCTGTTATTTAAATAATTTTAAAAATTCAATTCAATTCCTTAAAATTTTTTCAATTTTGTTTTACTTTTTATCTTTCCCATCATCAAGTACAAAAGAAAATTTTCAACACATTTTATTTTCTCAATCATTACACATAGATTAAATAAATAAGACTAATATAAATATTTTCTATTTTAACTTATTCGAAACTAAAACAATCAAGTTCAAAGTTTATTTTTACAGTGTCTAATTGAAATTTTGTTATTCTAATCTTTGAGGTGTAAACATTGATTTAACGGGGTCAACTAATCAGTTGGTATATTTTTTTTTTCCTAAATTAATCTAATTGATAAGATCGAACAAAAGATAAAATTTTGTATGGATATTTATTGTATTTAAATTAAGCGTAAAATATCCTAGATTAATAAAAAGTAATTATTTTTTGTTGCTTGGTTGGTTTGGATTAGGTACACTGTTTCGAATTTCCTTTTGGTCTTTGAGCTGCCCATGTTTGAGCCAAAAACAAAAGACTAATTCAAAAAAGCTTATCGACAAAATCCTAGCAAATATTTCGGCTTCTTTAATTTTTTTCATTTCACAAAAATATTTACTTAACTCTATTGGAATTACATGTCTTCATTAAAATTCCGATATATCGGATTCAACTGTTTTAATAATAAAAATACGAAAGCAAAGAAAAAACAAAACAAAAACACTGATTCTTAATTCTCAGCTGGCTCTAATGAGCAATCATGCTGTTTTAATCTAACGGTTTAAAATTTTAAAAATTAATTTTTACAATTTTTTAGATAAAAAACAAATAAAAATATCCAATGAATCGATTCACAAATCAATGATGATCAATAATCGAACTGTATTTGTCTATTTTATGGCAGTAACTTATCTATGCACTCACTTTTTTGTCACCTTAACATCACTTGACTTCCAAACCAATTCCAAACTGCATGGCGGAAAAAATGTCCTAAATTTCAGGTCAAAAAGGCTGCTCAATTTTAACAATGAAGAAAATTTGTTAGACAAGCTCAAAAGAAGTAGTCGGATTCGACTAGACATCCTGCCTAATCAAAGTTTCCAAATTGACAGACCATCGCCTAACAAAAAATACAACTTAAAATCCAGCTCAAATTTTTACTCTCAAATTTTGCAGGACACAATTCAAGTCGCCCTTCTCAACTCGAGTTACCTAAATTCAATCAACGCATCCCACAATGGACTTTTTGTTGAGGCTGGCGCATACGACGGTGAAACACACTCAAATACGCTTTACTTGGAAAAGAATCTAAACTGGACAGGTCTTCTGATTGAACCATCGGCGGAAAATTACAAGAATTTGCTGGCAGTAAACAGAAGGTCGTATTCTGTAAATAGTTGTTTGAGCTCGACCAATCAAACGGACATTAGTAGTTTTATTGAGGCCGGTCCGTTCGGCACTACTGTCCAAAAAAGCTCAGCTTCCACTTACCAAGTCAAATGCTTTCCCTTGGCCAATATTTTGGAAACATTTTTGGATTTGATTGGAAAAGAAAACAAAGTTGTTGATTACATGTCGATTGACATCGAAGGAAATGAAAGATCTGTCATTGAACATTTTGACTGGAACAGGTTTACATTTAAGCTTTTGAATATTGAATACAATCAGGACAAGGAATTGTACATGTGGATAGTTGATTTTATGGGAAAAATTGGTTACAAAGAAACAGTTTTTGATGATGTCTGGTACCAAGACGTCTATCTGGCGCATCAAAGTATATACGATAAATTAAATCTCAATAAGACTAAAGTTTCGAATTATAAAAATTTAAATTGACCTGTAAATTTTCATGTTGAATGTAGAATAAATAAATTTTAAAATTTTGAAATTATTTTTTATCTTTTTTTATTACAACACAAATGGAGGTTATTAAATAAAGAATTATTTTTGCCATTGTGAAATTTCATACAAAACTTCCATTACAAAAATTAAAAAATTTTATAACTTTTGTTCTAAAAGTCAAAAACTTGTTCTGTAAATGAAACAAAGTGAAACAACTGTTGTTTCACCTTCCGCAGAAGTCTGCAAAATCTGTGCAAATAAATTCCGCTTTATTTTTAATACTTTTAAACAGGGTGCAATTTTGCAGAATTTGCACAGATTTTGCAGACTTCTGCAGAAGGTGAAACAACAGTTGTTTCACTTTGTTTCATTTACAGAACAAGTTTTTGACTTTTAGAACAAAAGTTATAAAATTTTTTAATTTTTGTATTGGAAGTTTTGTATGAAATTTCACGATGCCATTATTTTTCTAGATGAAAATTGTGCCACAAAGTTTTCATTCAAATATAATTACAAGATAAAATTACAAGCATTTAAATGTCTGGATCAGTTTGTGTTTCATGAAAATCAATTTAATGATACACCTGAATAAGCTAATGCTTTATCAAAAAATAAAAGAAGTTAAGTTCAAAAAATTCAAAACTTAAGTGCTATCTGAATTTACAGCACTGAAAATACTGTACTGCTACGATAAGTGCTTTTATGTAAATTTAGGTAATTTTACGTATATAGACGTAAAATTAATAATTTTACCGTAACACAAAAAAGTTCCAAAATATTTTCAATAACAGTGCTGTAAATGATAACCAGAGTTGTTTAAAAGTGACAAGCCTCAAGCCAAGTCTCAAGCCGAGTCCAAGTCCGGACTTTTTTTATTCAAAAAACTGTTCAATTTTTTTTTCAAGATGGGTTTTGTGAAATTCAGTACAAAATGATAAAAAGAACTGAAAAAAATGTAAAAAAATTAGATAACTTTTTTTCTAAAAGTTTAAAATTAATTCTGTAAATGCAGCATGGTGCAACATTCAAAGTTGCATCAAATATCAAGGTCTGCTAAATTTGCAGAGTTTAGCAGAAATTATATTTCAATATAATCGAGCGGAGTGCATTTTGCAGAAATTTTGCACATCATTAGCAGGCTTTTACAGTTGATGCAACTTTGAATGTTGCACCATGCTGCATTCACAGAATTAATTTTAAACTTTTAGAAAAAAAGTTATCTAATTTTTTTTAACTTTGTTATGTTCTTTTGTACTGAACTTCACAAAACCTTCAAGATGAATATCATGACTATAAAATTCTTAAACTATTTTAAAATGACTTAAATTATTTACGCTAGTTAAAGAATTCAAAATGCAAGGTAAATAGAAAAATTCGCTAAGTATAAAGTTTAATTTGTTAGGTAAGTAAAAAGCTAAGATAGAAATTATTTTATTTAGGAACCTGATATGTTATATTTCGCTTTTTTATAATTGCCTAGTTTTTTTTTAATATTTATCTAGCTGCTTGAATTTTTTAACTAGCATTTAAATATATGCCTTTTAAAATAATAAATTGTGTTAATCTTGATGGCTCTAAGTTCCGAGACCCCAAAACTCAATTTTTTTCCAGTTTTACAAATTAAATAAATAATTACCTAATCCGCCAAATTCTCAACTACTGTCAAAGCATGAAAAAGACCTTTGAAAAAAAAAATTTTAAGTCCGGTCTTAGACTTTTTTAATGACTTGGTTTTTATTTTGGGACTTTTAAACAACTCTGATGATAACTGTAATGCTCCAAATTAAAAAAATTTTCCCAAATTTTTTATATAATTTTTTAATTGTTTAATTTTGCTTAAAAAATTAGTTTATGTGATTTTAACATTTCAATTGATTCATTTTATGTGTTTTTGATCATTTTAAATAAAGAGTTTTATTTTTATGTGTGAATCACATTTTTATGTATTTTAATCTCTCTTTATTTGTTTTTAATCCTCACCCAAAGGTTGGCCAAAAATTAAAGAAACAAAATCGAGAACCTGAAGTTCCACATGAAAAGGTGTACTGTGTCAATGAACCCTAGAAAAAATGTTGACTTTGAAAGACTATATGCCGAAATAAATTCAAAAGAAGAGCTTAAACGCAGATTTAAATTTTTAGATTTGGATTCTGACTGGAATCGATATTTTATCAACAAGTCACTGAAGTGGGAGAAACCATACGAACTAATGGTAGCAAGATTGATATAAAATGATGAAACAGAAGCAAGAAGAAGTGTTGGCTCAAGTGGAAACTGATGATGAAGCTTAATTTAGTTATGATGAGGGGGAATTGATAATTCTTTAAATTAAGACTGAAAAAATTGATGTAGAACCTCCAGTACGGGTGTTCAACATAAAAGACAACTGTATACGAGACGGGACAGTTAATTTCAAACACTGTATGAGTTAATTTTGGTAAAATAACATAAAAAATCAATTTTCTATAATTTATAAGTAGATTTAATGAAAAAATTAAATTTCCGTTATTTAAGGTAAATTTCATTTAAAAAAAAAAAAAAAAAAAACGTAATTTAAAAAAACGAATTTTACGTGATTTTACCTAATTGTACGTAAATTTACCAAAATGACTATAATCGTCTCTTGGTTGTATTTTAAATTTTGAATTACATTTTTAAAATTTCTTAAAAAATTCTGAATCAAAATATTTGATTTTATTCAAAAAGAAATTTAAGCATGTTTCCCGTACTGCAGAGATATTTTTAAGATTTTTCTCAAATATCCGGGTTCGAATCATCGATCCTCTGCTTGTATGACTAACACTCGGCTATACGGCTATACAAACCATTCGGCTATACGGGCTCTTCATTAAAAAGGGGCACCGTTTTCGACTGGTTAATAATTACAATGCAGATGAACAATTCGATGCAGTAAACTCTGTGTCAGATCGGAGTCTCTCAAAAAGGTCCTAAAAGGAGAAAAGTGCATCCCCTATTATCCGCTAGGATAGAAAAGGAACAATTTGTTTTATTATTAGAGAATAAACTTTATGTTAACGGAATTTTTAATATAAATCAGGTGGAATTTTTATGATATTCAATTAAAATTTATATTATCTCATATATTTTGGGACACGTTTCTTAACTCTTTATCGATTTTTGTAGAATTTTAAATTAAATCACGTTTGTTTATTAAGTCTAAACAAATTTATTAGCTAAATACAACTCTTTAGAAAAAATTAAAATTAAAATTCATTCAATTTAAAATAATTAAATTTCTGACATATTTAAAATGTTCTTAAATTTATATTTTTATATTTTATTTTTTTGTCATCACCGAGTCTGGTGCAATTTTTGAAATAAATAAACAAATAATTAAAAAAGCTTATAAAAATTTTGGTTCTTTTAGAGTTTGAGCTCAAAATTAGAATAGTTTTTTTAAACAAGATCTTTTAAACCTTTGGTCCCAAAATAAAACATAATAATCCAAAATGTTTTAAACCAAATTAAATTTGAAAATTATACACACTTAATCATTCTTAGGGGTTGTGAAGTTCATTTCAATTCGATAATTTCAATCCAGAAAAATTTGAATTTTTTTTTTAGAATAAGGAATAATTTAGTTCTGTAAAATGCTTTATGTCAAAACAATTTTGCTTAATCTGAAAATTTATTTATTTAAAAAATAGGTTTGAGTTTAACCCTGTTGTTCCGAACGGTCGTTTTGACCTTCTTTTCAGTCCCCATTTTTTACAAAAAAATTGTTTAATTTATAAATTTTTTTTTTCCCTAATAATAAATAATTACAAAGAGATAATACGATTTTGTTTTTGATAATTTTTAAAGTAGAAAAAATTATTAGAAAAAAGAATAAACGTGTGCAAAAACTCTGCAAAGTAATTGCACAGTTGATTAGAATACTTTTAAGTGGTGTGCAGAAAATTGCAGAGTATTTTGCAGACTTATTTTACTACATTAAGCAAATTTGCTTAAAAGTTAAGCATTTTACAGAACTAAATTATCCCTATTATTCAAGTTTTTCTGAAATGAAATGATCGAATTGAAACGAACTTGGCAACCACTCATTTTTAATTTTATTTTCTGATTTTATATGCTAATTTAATTATTAGTTATCATCTTTTTTGATAAAAATCATTTATATTATACAGAAAATGATACTTTTTGGAAAAGCTTTTTGCATTTTTATATATGATAAATCAAATGTAAAATTTTATTTAAATTATTCAAAAAATTATAGTAATTATTTATAAATTAAAAATTTTGAATGGATAAATCATTTTTTATGTTTTGTTTCGAAAAACAAAACATAATGGATTAAAAGATAAACTCATGAAACAACTATCATAACCGTAAAATTTACTTTTTTCAAGAAATTTTCTCGAACAAAGCTTAAAAATGTCTTCGCTTCTATGAATAAATTGATTCTTAAATTATCAAAAAAATAACGTAATTATCCGAATTTAGTGACATGTTACTAAATGAAAATATAACATGTCATTAGAAGCTGAACACTGATTTCAAAAAGAGGAATATTCATTTTATGTGACATGTCTTAAAAAAAAGAATTAGTTAACATTTGTTAAAAAATATATCCGGCATTAATGACATTCGGATTTAAAAAATAAAATCTAATTAAATTTCCATATTTAAAACAATTTCATAAGAGCTGAAACTATCTCAATAATAATGAATTTTTATTTTTTTCAAAAAGAAGTGCTAAATTTTGAATAACATGTCATGGAAATTGGCATTTAAAAAAAATTTTATTAGTAATTTTTAATTTTAAATACAGAAGTTCATTTTTGTATCATTTTTTTAGTTATCATTCAATTCTTGGCTTTGCTTAATTTTTAAATATTGTGATTAAATATTAAATTTTAAATTTAATCTTACTTAATTAATTTTGATCATGTAATGCAAGTTAACAATGAAAAAAAAAATGAAAAAAATTGTTTAAAAATGAAGTAGTTAAGAAAAATAATTAGTCTGCAATCATCAGAAAAATTTTATTTTAAACAAAATTTTCCACCTAAAATATTTTTCCTAAAATTTGATTTAATGTAAAACCACCATACAATAGTTTTATAATTGATTAAAAAACAAGATGATTCAAGTGACAAAATGGCGTAGTAAATCATCAATTATAGATAGTGCTTAAATTTGCTTCAAAACTCAAAATTAAATAATAGTATAGATGCGCAAATGAAAGTTTACTCAATTAGACTTTTGTTTTGTAATAAAGAATTATTCTTATATTTCGAAAAGATGATTTTTCAAACAGTATCACTAATTTTTTAAGCAAAATTTTTTTATAAATTCAATTTTTGGAATTTTTTTGTTTGTTATTGTCTGTCAATGAGACATGAATAAAGTAAAGCTATATCATTTTTTAAAGAACTCTACGAAATTATCAAATTAATTATTTTCGTCAAAAATTTTTTTGTTTAGTTAAGTAATTTTTTTAATTTAGTGATATTTAATTTAAGGTTTAATTAAAAGAAAAGTGAGTGAAATTTTTAAAAAGCTTTATTCAGCACTCCAAGACAATGAGACGAGACTTTTTTTTCAAAACCTTAATTCATTTCCTTATTAACAAAATAATAAAATGCTCTACTTTGCAACACAATTAATAAAAAAAAATAAATAACAGAACCTGTGATGTCTAGTATGTGATGTTCTAAATTTTGAATAGACTGATGGACCAGTATCAAATAAAGAAAAAAAATTCTTTTGCTGGGACAACGCTTTAGCAAAATAATTCTTTTAGAAACACGAACTCCAAATAAGAAAATAAATAGAGAATTGAAAAAAACAAATTCATCAAAATCCTAAAGTTGCCAAACATAAACTTTATTTAAAAATTTGTTTATTTTTCTTAGCGAGAACCTGTTGGCGAAACTTGGTACACTCTGATAATGTTGTCAGTATAACCAGCGTATAGAGTTTGACCATCAGCAGACCAAGCCAACGACATACATTGTGGCACAAAGTGTTCTTTTGATTTGGTAACTTCTGGTTTCAGTTCATCAACAATTACTTTGTGTTCCAAATCCTTTATTAAAAATAAAAAAATTGAAAAAAAATTAAAAAAAAATTATAAAAAAATTTAAAAAAAATACCCAGATTTTGATCGAGTTTCCGGTTGCAGCACATAACCAATATCTGTTTGGCGAGAAGCACAAAGCATTAATGCTATCACCGCTGTCTAAAGTGTACAAATGTTTGTTGTCGTTCAAGTCCCACAGCATAGCTTGACCATCTTTGCCGCCTGAAGCGCACAATGAACCATCTGGAGACACGGTGACAGTGTTCAGATAGCCATTGTGGCCAAAATGGTTGGCCTTTAGTTTACAGTTGGCCAAATTCCATACTTTGACAGTCTTGTCCCAACCAGCTGAAACAATTATTGGATTAGCGACATTTGGCGAAAATCGTACACATGAGACCCAATCGGTGTGAGCATCTTCGGTGATGGTATATTTGCATTGACCAAGTGTGTTCCAGAGTTTGATTGTTCTGTCTCTTGATCCAGAAACGATTTGGCGATTGTCAGCAGAGAAAGCAACGCTAAGCACGTCTTTTTTGTGGTCGTTGAATTTTCGGGTTGTTTTTCCTTGAGTCAAGTCCCACAATCTAAGAGTACCGTCCCATGAGCCAGATAAGCAAAATTGACCATCGGATGAAATGACAGCATCTGATACAAAATGACTGTGACCTTTAAGGGCTTTGTATGGTACGCCACAGGATGTTTCGTCTTTGTTCAATTTCCAAACGATCAAGCTTTTGTCTGGAAAATAATTATTAAACAATTAAGAAAATAGTTTATTAAAATAAAGTAAAAAAAATGCAAAACCTCTTGATGCAGAGAGGATCATGTTTGGGAAATTGTGGTTGGTGGCGATTTGGGTGACCCAACCATTGTGGCCCTCCAAAGTGCCTTTAAGTGTCAATTGCTCTTGAGACATTATCTCTATTTAACAATTTATCTAAACATTAACATCGATTAATTAGGATTTAGTTATTAAATAAACTAGACAACGAAAAACGTTTGCTAAGAGTGAATCTAAGCAAAAACCTCGATCATTGGAAAACGGACAAAATAGAAATTTATTATAGCTCTTTGGTTAAGTTTTACCATTTGATTATGAACCAAATGCAAACAAAGCAAAAATATTGTTAACCTTAACCATGCAGTTTTTAATCTATCTATGGGTAGAGAGTTTTGAATGCATGCAATTTAAGGTTTATAAATTAAAAATTTAATTTAATTCATACATAAAGACATGACTTGGTTTAAATCTGCAGTTTTTGATACTGATTTAAAGTCAGGTTTGTTTCAAGCAATTTTATCTGGAAATATTTCGTTTTTTAGCGTGTAGAAAATTTGTCTAAAATATAATTTATAAATTTTTATTTTTTTTTTTAAACTAAAATTGTAATTTTTCATTTTTTTAATAAAAAAAATCGGATAAATAATCAAACTTTGATTTTTTAATGGCCTAGTAAAAAAAAACAAATTTATAAAAATATTGAAAAATATTTTTTCTTTCATTAAATAAGCTCCAAATGTTTAACTCACCATAAAAATATGACTTTTTATAATATTAATAAATCGTCAGAATAAAAAATTAAGGGATTTATTTAGAGAAATAAAAAGTAACATTAACGATTTTAAGTCTGATAGACAAAGAAATGAGGACCATCAAATTCAGTAAAAATGAGTAGATTGAAAATAGAAAAACTATTTAAAAATCAAAAATTCGTTAAATTTAGTACCCTAAAATTAAGTTTAATTTTTAGATTGAAGAAATACTAATACTATACACTATTAATTGGAGATAAGCTAAATATTTGTTTAAATAAAATTAAATAATTTTTTAACACAGTTAAAAATTTTTAGAGTAATTTTTGATCTTTTTTTTTGTTATGATTAGTATTAATTAAAAAATAAAATTTCTAAGGATAATTGTTCTCACTGTTTGCAATCGATTTTCAACAATCGACTATAGCCGACTTTATGCTTAGCTTTGTTTTTTAGATAAATACCCAAGTTAAAATTTTTCTTATAAATAAATTAATTAAGCTTATTTTCCACCAAATATCATAATTAACAACTTATTTTATATAAATTCAAATAATTTATATTTTTTAAATGTATTTTCATGTTGAAATTTATCTTAAATATGATCATTGGTATAATTTTGTCGTAATGTTGTGGTACCCAAGTAAAATTGATTGAACAATTTTATTTTATTTTTGAATTTTATCAATCGATTAAACTAACACTAAATGCTCTAAAGTTTCAAGGCGCTCTAGAGTCTTTAATATAGATTTAATTTTTGCAAATTTTAATGCCGAACGCTATTTAATTTAGTACATTTTTTTTATCCAATTTGTCCGATCAAATTTTCTGAGTCCACAAGATATCCGAATATTGATTGACAAAACTACTTAAATTAAAATCCAACTAAGTCTGAAGATGCATATTTGTTTTATTTCCATAGCCATTAAGAGAATAGAAGCTTTCTTCTATTTCTTCCTTTTTTTCTACTAAATACCATACAAAGTCATTTTCAGCAATTGGCAATAACTTTTTTGTTATTAATATTTTTTAATGGGAAAAGTCCTTTGACGCATAAAAAAATACCTTTTTAGCATGAATAAATAATTTTTTCCGCATAAAAAAAAATAAACACTAACAGCATATTAACATATATAATTTACTTTAACGCATAGAAAAATTAACTAAAACGAATATAAAATCAAAAATCACATAAAAAAATATCATAGAAGAATATCATAGAAAAAACTGTTGAATAATTAGAGCTCATTGCTTTGAGTTGACAACCACGAGGTCTCTTTTGTAAAGAACCAACTAGTTCAGAATCCTAATGTGGCGAGTTTTTTATTGTTTTTTTTGTTTTTTGATTCTATACTGGTGATGAACCATCATTTCGTTTTCTAGTGACTCGAACAAGTTCAGGGTCAGTTTCAAAGTCTTTTCCGCAAACACTTTTATTTTATCTCAGTCATATTTTAATCGAATAATAATTTTTTATTTTAATGCCATAATGATTTTTTTTAATCTATATTGCATTTTATTATACGCTTTTGGAAAAAATAAAAACATGATTAACTTAATTGTCTATATGCTATAAATTTTTTTTTCGTGCGTTTTTTTTTTTTTTTTAATGCGGCGAAAATCCTCGCCCTTTTTTTATATTTTAGAATTTGGATCAAAGAGAGTGAAATATTTGTAGGGTTTTTAAAATTATTTTTAGCAAAAATTTAATTTAACAATTTATATAAAATCTAGATAATAATTTTTCTACTATAATTATACACATATAATTAATACATATCTTAATCATATTGCAACCACGTGGGCTGAAAAGAAGGCTCTGCCATTCGGAACTGCCCTGGAAAAAACTTTTCCTAAATTATTTTTTTAATAAATAAAATAAAATTATTTTTATTTATACTTTGTATTTTACTTATTTTATTTTACTTTTGTATCTATTACTTAAAAACAATCACATTATTTTTCATTCTTTATTTCTTTCTTATTCGAACTGTAAATACCTGGCCAATTTTTGTAATCAATTTTATTCTCTTTTTTGTAACTAAATTTTAAATTTTAACAAATGAACTCGAACATTTTTTTTATCATTTTTTCGACAGCAATAGGGTTTAAACGAAGACAAAAGCCATTCGGACAAACCCAGGGGTAACCCAAAATTATATTTTTAATAAAAATAATAAATAAAGATACTTTGTATTTTAACATTAAATTTTTTAATTTTTGCACATTTATGAAAAAGGAATGTTTGGCAAAAATAAAAAGGATTACAATTTCAAGAGTTTTATTTATTTAATTGTCAAATTAACCTTAATTTAGGTAAAGCAAACAAATATCAAAAATAAAAGGATTAAAAACTAAATAAACTTTTAGTAAAATTAAATAAAATTTCTTAGTAAATTATGCTCGAAGTTGTATCTCTTAACAAATCTTAGAAATATTATGCAGCAAGGACGTCTAAAATAGATTCAACTTGAGGAAAATTCCAAAACTGAAATAGTTTTAAAAAAATTTCTAGATAACTTTTATTTAATTTAAAACTTTTGATTATAAATTAATCATATAAAAATAAATAACTCGGCAAAAAAAAATGTTCGAAAAATTCAAGTTAAAATTGTTTGTTTTAAGTGTTTGATTTCTTTTAAGAGAGTCAAATTTTTCAAATGATTAGAGCACATTGAACTATTCGCTTGATCACACACATTACTTCCATTGAATTTGTTTGGCAAACTTTTACTTGAACTGAGACCTTTTTTGTTAAAATGTCCACGGTTCAAATCATCATTATCTAAATTATTATCTTTGTTTCGATTAATTTTCTTTAAAAAAATAAATATTTTAAATATTCAAAATTAAAGCCAAATAACAATAAATACCCTTTGATTTTTTTGGTATTTTTTAACCTTCTCAATTTGTCTGGTTTTGATTCGAATTTTTTTTTTAAGTAAATCAACTTGCCGCTCTATTTCGCTGCGTAGTTCATAGTCGTCACAATTCATTATTTGTTTAGTCTTCTCATACTGGTGTCTAAATGCGAAAAAAAAAGCTTAAAATAAATTTTTGTTTCCCCAAAATTCATACAATACTAGTTTAGTGTATTCTTCTTGGAGAATACATAAAAGCTCATCAAAGTCTATTTGACTAGCAGAAGCCGAAGAATCGTTTGAATACAGTGAATCGAGAGAAACAATTTCAACATTTGAACTATTTTTGTCCACTTCTAAGTCCAGTTCATTCTCAGCAAAATTTTTCTCAGAATTTAAATTTTGATTTCTGGAGCCATTCGATCTTGATCTATTTCTCACTTGACTGGCTTCACCACTATTTACAGTTTGAAATTTTTTCGGACTGCATATTTTAAACAATGAACGAATATTTTGAATATTAACTCCTAAATTATGACTCGGATTAACTGACTTGAAAATTTTAAAATAAAAATTAAAAAAAAAAAAAAATTTAATTTTATTCACTTTTCCAACAACAAAGGGTATTTCAACTTTTTGATTGTTAGAACGCTGAACATGAGCACTTCTTGATCTAACCATGCAGTTTCGCTCTGGCGATTTTGTCTTTGACCGCTTGGGTCTAATTACTACACTTTCACAATTTGACAAGTCATTTGGACAAATTTTGCTTTTCTTCTTAGACTGGCTGCTCTCAGGCTCCTCTTTAACCTGATTCAAAATTTTTTTCATTTTTTCCAATTGTCTCTCTAGCTCATTTACACGGCTCTCTGTCGACATGGTCTTTTCGCTTATTTGTTCAATATTTTTCAAGTGGTAGCTTAAACAACATGATATTGGACGATCTAGCACTAGATGGTGTGGTTCGGAATGTATCTGGTCTGAGGATGGTGTGAATAAAATTTCGGAATTTTTTGCTTCCGTGTAATTAATGGGATACGCTGCGTAAACATTCGAGTTGCCAGAGCTGGTATCTTGCTCAATTTTTTTCAGCTTTGACTGCATTTTTTTAAGCGCATCCAAAATTGCGTCCCTGTTACTTTCAGGGAATGCTTTGCTCTTTGGATTTTTGAGCTCAAGGTGACTATTGATGAAAGGCTTGTTGTTTGGAAAGGGAATAAAAGAAGTCACAGAAAGACCATCATCAACAGATGGCTGCTCGGCTTCTTCTTCTCGACCGACCATTGTTTCAATAAAAATTCTATCAAAGTTAAAAAGTTAAAATTTTTGACGCTTCAAATCAAACCAAACTGGTCTTATCAAATTAACAAAAACAAATATTAATAAATTTTCAACTGAAGAAATTTAAGAGCTTTGCATACACGTAATGAAAACTCGAATTAGTTAGTCGCTGATTAAGAGTTAGTTGTTGAGGCAGTCAGTTGTTTTTAGTCAATCTACCAATGGTTCGTTTGATCTCTCTCTAAAACAACAACAAATGAGCATAATTTCTCTAGATTAATTTAATTAATTTGAAATAATTTCATTTTAATATTATAGTTACCAATTCAAAAAAAAAAATAAAAATGGCTTATTTGCTTATCTATTATAGAAAGAACCAATGACTACGAATAGAGTCCTCCGTTGAAAATGAATTTTTTGGCAAAGAGAAGATTTATAAAATAAATTTCTATAGCAAACAATATTGATTTTTTTAGGCACCACTTGTTATTTATATTTAAATTTCTAAATAAAATAAAATAAAATAAAAATAACCTTTTTAATTCTTAACCCAATTTAGAGCAGGTTTGATGGTGTATTTAGATCAATAACAGGAATGATAAATCAATATTAGTTTGTTTTTAATAAACAAAATTAAAAAAGAGAAAAAAATAGGCGTTTAAAAAATTGAATATTTGAAAAGCCTTAAGATTGATTTTAGAAAAAGAAATATTTATCAGTATTTTACTCCTAGGCTTAAAATTGAAAAATTGTACCCGAAAATTTTTAAGATTGAGTGGGCTTAGCTGAATGAGGTTATTTTTTGTTTAATAGAAATTTTGAAAATAATCACAAGTTTCTATTGATTTAATTTGAAAGGCTTTTGTAAAATTTGTGAGACAGTTCAAATTTAATGATGATGACGAAATAAACAAAGCCTAATCAGTAACATTATTAAATTTTTGCTGAAATTTCGAGTCAAGTTATTTTTTGGTTTCGAAATTTTTCATTAAAATTTATATTGAATTTTATTCTTGTTCTAAAAATGACTGGTGTTTTTAAGAATTGTTTTTCTTGATTGAGTGACCAGGTCGTTATTAGCTTTCTCAAACAACTGGAGCAACAAAAGCACAATTTTGAATTTGAAAAAATTTGAATTACCAAGAGAAAGAAAAGAATTAGAGAGAGTTAAATTTTTTCAAATAAAATGAAAAACATAGTATTTATTTTGATTTATGGCTTTAGTTGATTTTGATCTTTACAATAGAGTTATGCAAAAAGTCATTCAAATCAAGCCTGGAGATTTTGTGTCATAACTTTTAATTGATTCTTGCGGCAAATAAAAAATCATCTAGGGATCAAGAACTCAAAATAATTGTTATTCAATATTAAGCAAAGCTTCGTGCCGAGGTGAATTATTTTATAAACTTGATTTTTTCTGGTGGAATATTTATTTTGAGAAATTATTTTTAAAACAGAAAGTTCAATTTATTCAATTTTATTTCTTTAAAAGATAAAAGAAAATTTCATAAGTAAAAAACCAAATACGAGAATCAATGGGTCAATGGTAAGAGTTTTTTTTTAAAAATATTAAATTTTGTTTTATATATGATTAGATTTTATTAAATTATTGAATCGTTAATTAAGAAATTAATTGATTTCGGATAAAATTTATTTATCTTTAGAATTCTTAGAAAATAAAAAAATCTTATGAAAAAAAAACTACAACAAAATTAAACATAATTCTATCGTTCATTGTAATAGCTCATCAAATTAAATCATAACAAATTCAAATAGCTTTAGCTTTTAAAAAACAAATACCATTTAAATATAAACACAGTAAACTTGTCTATTTAAAAAAAAAACTCAGATATCAGCAAAACACATTGAGTGAAATTTTTTTTAAAATCTATTTAAAAACTAAATAAACAGGGATATTTTTTCTGCGTTTTTTAATGATAATTTTTGGGATTTAAATTATGAAGAAGTAGAATCGCTTGGTACATTCACATTCAATTGCTTTTCATCAATATTCGATTGTAAATCGTTACCTTGGGCTAAAATAAATTTAAAAAAAATTAAATTTAAGTTACAACTAGTAATAATTTGTTGCTAAAACATTTAAAGCGTCAATGCTTTTTGCTTTTTACTTTAATAAAAAGAAACTTTTTTCTTGAAAAATTTTGAAAAAAGCTTCGGAATATTTCTAAAACTAAACAAAAAAAGACTAAATATAAAAAACTACTATTGACATAAAACACTTAGATAGTTCACTTAATTACTTGTAAAACTAAAACATGATGAACTAGACGTAGGGTTATTAGTGGTAGACATATTAGTAGTTGATATTAGTGATGGTGATGATTTTCCGCAATAACAATCAGACGAATGATGTGAATGTGAACTCGAACTGCGATGAATTTCATCTTTTTTTTCTAAATTAGCTGACTGGCTTAAATTTTGATTTAATGATGGTGTTTTAGATGGGTCGGACGATATATTTGAGGAAGAAACAGAGCTGGTTACTTTGGAGGAATTTTGCTCTGAAGAGAGAGCAGATTTTTTGAAGCTAGGCAAATCTTCGGCAGTTAAAACAGATTGTTTTAAATTGCTAGACGAACTAGAGGTTAACACGCTAGCTTCTGTACCCATTGAAGCATTTAGGATGGATAATTTATTGCAAATATTTTCCCCATGAACTGAGGTTGACGATGTACTGGATGTTGAGCTTGATGTTCTAGAAGTCCGCTTAGAAGCTTTTTTGCGGATATTATAGGGAGTATCTAATAGATCACTGCTTTCGTTTTTGGTTTCGATTAGTGGTGGAGTATTTTGACGAATTTTTGCAAAATAGCTATTGTCATCTATTTTTACTTTCGTCTTAAGTTCATTTTCAAAAGAGTCAGTGGATTTAATAGATGAAGATGATGATGATCGGGATGAAGATAATTGTTGAATTTGAAGAACTTGTTTAGTGAGTGAACTTGTTGAGCCAATATTTTTGGGCCGATAGCAAGTAGGTGACTGGATAGGAGAAGTGGTTGCTGAGGCTGATTGATTTTTGGGATTTTGATTTGATTTACTCAAATCAATAGTTAAATCAATTTGATTTACATCATTAGCTTCATCATTTTTAATTAAAGTAGTTTCCAATTGATTTGCTTCAAGTTTTAAGTCAGATTTGGACAACGGGCTAGATGTAACCGAAGAAGATTCTTTTTCATTTGTCTCATAAATTGTATTTAAGTCGTTACTTAAAATTGCTGTTGACTCAAAAAAGCTATATGTTTCATCTTTAATCTCATTCTTTGAGTCGATTCTAGAAGAATCGTCGGTATTGTCCATGCATTGTTCTTCAATTTTTTCAAATTCAAGGACTGATGATGTACAAGATTCATTGTCAGCTTGTTCTAATTGTTTATTTATTTCGATTGATGATGATGGAGATGATGTATTGATCATACTAGTCGAAATGGTATTAGCACTAAGACTTTTATTTTCAATAGATGCTACGCTTGACGATGAAGATGTCACTGAATCCTGGTTTGGACTAAAATTGATTGTTGGTTCTAATGTTTTTTCATTATCAACAATATTTGCTTCCAGGTTTGTTTCAATTAAAGGCTGCATGTCTTTTATAAAACTCTGAACGTCTTCATATTTTGATTCGTCATTCGATTCGGAAATGATTGTGTGTTCAAAATCAGAACAGTTATTTGTATCGTTTAAAGTTGAGTAACTTTCATCAAGATTATTATAAGAATTATTTGCATTTGAATAAGAGCTAAAATTTGATGAATTAAGTGATTTTAATTTTGAATTAGCAGAATAGAATGAATCAGATGCTGAAATTTGATGTTGAGAATTTGAATCTTGATCATCGTGAGCAGTTAAGTAATTACTACTCGAAAAAACGTTCTTTGATTCATTTAAACCTGATAGTGCTGTGTGATAACTAGCAGGATCATTTTCACTATCTGACGGTAATGTATCAGATATAAAAGATGAAGTTAAAAGAGGTTTCTTCATATTTTCTAATAATTGACATTCATCTAAAGCATCGAACGATTGACTGCTAATCAATTCGGATTCAAATGTTGCATTGCTTTCCGAATTGATGATTTGTGCATCATAGTTACGGATTTCGTCGAAATCAAGATTTGAATTATCTTTTAATGGTTCGTTTTCTAGAAAACAATGCAAAGTAGAATTCTGAGTTTTATCAATTTTTTTTTCTGTTTGCTTCTCTTCTTCCTCATATTTTAATTTATATGAATTTTCATTTAAATCATCCTTTTCTATTGAAATAGAAATTATTGATTTAATAGCTTTATCTATTACGAAATCACAAATTTTTTTTGCTTCAATGTAAATTAGATGATCAGAATAATCTAATTCAGTTAATTGATCGTCTTCAAATTTATCCTCAATTATTTTTGCTAATTCTTTTGGAGAGCAAATTAAATCTGAATTTTGACAATTCAATTTATTTATTTGATTAAATGTATTTTCAAAATTGCTGTTTAGAATTATTTGTTGTAAATTTAATAATTCGTTGTCGAAGCAATCAATTGATGTATCTTGAGAAGAAGTAATGACATTTGTATTAAAGCGAACTTCTTTTAAATTTAATTGATTTGAATTATCAAAATTATGCTCTGATTTTCCCTTTATAATTGATAAATTAATTAAGTCAGTTTTTTCAGGATCATCGGGAATCTGATTTAGTTTCTCTATTGAATTTGTTATAATTGAATCAACAATTTGTTTAGCCAATTCCTGATTGTTTTTTTCAATAGTTTCAATGCATATTTCGTGTGAAATTGAATTCTCGATACATGCTTCAGGATCAAACTCTTGATCTGAATTTGGTTCAGAAGAAACATGTTCTAAAACAACTAAAGGAGTATACAATCCAAAAATATTTTCTTCTAAGTTATGCTTATCATTTGATTCAGTCTGAGCTTCGTTTATTATGATGAAATTTTTTTCTGAATCACTTGATTGAATTGCATAAGGATTAAGTTTTCTTTCATCATCATTCATTGATGTGTGTGATTGCTGCAACGAACTTATTTCGTTTTGTTCATTATTTTGTGAATCGTTTAATTCATCATCGATATTAATTGGAGATTTTTTTATTTCATTAAACTCAGTATAATCTTCTTTAACATTTTGGTTTAAATTTTCAATTAAAATTTTTTCTATAGAATCATTTATAGTTTTTCCAACAAGATGCTTTGCTATATCACTGTAGTTAATAAATTCTGAATCATCATTTTGTATTGCTTGTATTTCGTTAGTTGGAGTGCTTATTAAAAACGACTGGTCATCAAGTTCAACTCCTTCTTCTGTGACGATATTTAAATTTAACTCTTCCATTTTAGATGATGAACTTAAATTTGAATCATCTATTAGTTTTTTATCAACATCAGTAACTTCAATTGGATGTAAAATCATTGCTTGTTTTTCCTGAATATTTTCGAAAATTTCTACATAATCATCAGATAATAAAGGTTCTTTATCTTGGTTATAATAATTTTCGCTTATATTAGACACTTTTTCGATTAAATCATCATATTCAATGCTTGATTCATTTGTTAGTATATTTTCATCATCATTTCTATCAAGTTCTATATTTGGTGTTCTATTAAGGGTTTGCTCTAATTCATCCTGATGAATGATTATATCATCAGTTACATCTTGATTTATTTCATTTAATTCATGAATATTATTTTCAAATGATTCATTAGATTCGTCCAAATTTTGGGGACCATATGATGAGCAAATAATTGATTTTGAAGGGTTGGTTGCTTGAATTATTTTTATTTTCATTTGTTGTTGATCATCTGTGTCATCATATTCATAATTAATTATAACGCTTTCTCTTGATGATTTAGATGAAGCATATGCTTCGTTATCGATTCCAAAAAATCTGTTTGGACCATAAGCTTCTTCTTCGGAAGCTATGTCTATTTGACTCTTTAATTCTTCATTCGATTGACTATTTACATTTGATGAAAACAAATATGCTGTTGCAAAAGCCGCGGCGACTTCTTCTTCCGCGTGCTCTGGATCACTTAGTTGATTTATTAGATTCTCTACTACACAATCTTCCAAATTTAAGTCAACTTTTTCCGAATTATCAGTAGAACTTGCCTTGTCAAACATATCAATACTAGGCTCATTACTCGAAGTAATTCTTTTGTCAAAAAATGATCCTGCTGTATTTTCGACTGGAGTGGGAGTCTGATGATCAAAGCATTCTTTATTATAATAATCGTCTGAAAAATCTGTGGAAATAAAATTTATTTCCTTTGGTCTTTCAATTTTTATTTGTTTATTTGATTTTTTATTAAAATTTAGACTCAAAGAAGTTTTCATAGAACTTGGATCACTTTTTATATTTTTAAATGTTTCATGCTCAATTAAATGAGTTTTGTTTAATTCATTTTGTCTCTCAAGTAAAATAGTATACTCTTCTATTTGTTCATTTGGGTCAACGTTAGATGGCACCACTAATGATTCCAAAAAGTTCAAGCTCTTTGATATATTTTTTCGATTTGAATCGTCAAAATTAATGCTACTTGAACTGCTTTTACTTTCATTATTTTCATTGTCTAATAAATTTTTAGCCATATTTTCATCGCTTGTAGTCAGTGAATAATGACTACTACTATTAGTCGAGCTATTTATGCTATTTACACTTGCACTACTGTTACTAATTACTTCCTGATCTACCTGCTCTCCCAGAATCAAAGGTTCACTTGATTCCGATTGATTAATCACTTTTTGGATGGGTATATCAAGAAATACATTTGAATTTTCTAGTTCGATCTTGTTCTCGTCATCAGTTACTTCAGCCTCAGAGGAAATGTAGTAAGCTTCGCAATTTGGTGTAAATCTCTGCTGTTCAATGATTGTAGTTGCTGCCGAGATGTCGTCAGTACTTTGGCCTACCACTAGTTGTTCATTTGCATACGAGCATATGTCATAAGATGATTCAACTCTTTGCAAATGATCATTTTCGATCAATTTCTCTCTTGATTCAGATACTTTAATTAAATCTATAGTCAAATTGGATCTATCCAATTTAATGTCATTTTCATCAGCTGTAGAGCTAGTAGAGCCATGTATCACAATAGATACACTGTTATCATTATTGTCCTCAGCACCCCTTACTTGGACATTGGCAGCTGATTTTTCTTTTTGATCTGTGTCGTCGTTTAAGCTGGATGACGATGAAGACTCAAATGTCTGATATTGTTTGGTTTGTGACAATTTTTCCATTAAATTTTCTGACTCATTTTGATCAGTATGGTGATACCAGGCCGAGTCTTGATCAAGTTCAGTGTCCTGGTTTTCATGGTGCTCAGCTTGAATTTTGTTTTTCAAAGATGACATTTCGGATGATGAGGATTCGAGCAGACAATCTTTGCCATCATCGTCATTTTCATTTTTGACAAACTCATCAATTTCATCCGAATCTGAATCATAGACAACCTCGTTGTCAAATGGCTCGACCATGATTATTTTTTCCATTTCACTGGCGCTTTCTTTGGCCAAATTTTCAATGACTTGTTGAACCATGGGATCTATGCACTGACTTGGATCAATCTCCTCGGCATAACTTTTTTCCTCAATACTATACTCTTTTCGTATTGAGTCCAACACATTTTGTGTTACTTCACTCACGCTTTCAGACATGACCAAACGTTGTTTTAAATTTTCCAACTCTTGTCCAGTGGTCATCAGTTCCTGTTCAATGATAGGTGATTGTTGTTCTATATTTTGAAATTTAGAATTCTCATTCGAATCAAAGTCATACGAATTAAATTCAAATTCGCGTAGTTGACTTCGGTCTAGTTTTATAAAAATTTGTTCACAGTCAGCATTTTTGTCATCGTTTAAATTATTTCGTCCTGAGTCCGGGTCATGGTCATAGTTGTCATCATATTCATCTTCGTCATCATCATCATCATCATCATCATCGTGATAGTAATCCTCATCGCGGTGAATAGCTAAAAAATTTTTTTTTATATTATGAAACAAGTACATTTAAGGGTATTTTTGACGAAAATTGATGGCATGATCGCGTATTCTTTTACCTGACCTGTGTAAACTTTATTTTTAGCAAACAAATAGAAGCAAATGGTCATAAAAGCATTGACGTTAATTTTTTTAAATAAAAATTTTTAAAATTATATATTTTTTTTTAAATAAATTCTTTTTAAAAATTAAATTTTTTTTATTCAATCCTTCATGCGTCGAATGCAAAAATGTCAGGCAAGAGATTTTAGTTAGACTTCAATATTCAATCTACTAACCTTGTTCTACTTCTTCTAGCTGATTTTGTTGATTAATCACAGACTCTTGTATTAGATCTTAGTAAAATAAGGTACATTAGTCACATATTAGCATTAAATCACATTCAAGTAATCTAAACTAAAACATCAACACTAATTTAATTTCCGAGTTCAGAGGCAAAAAAAAAGCATTTCAAAGTTCAATTTCACTCAATAGTACCTTTGATGCTAAGCTTATCTTCATCGTCGTCCGAATTCAGGTTGGACGAATGACTTAAGACAAGATTTTGCCATGTAAATTCATCGTCTGTGTCAAGTTTATTCAATTGTTCGGCTTGGTCTTCTGCAATCATCACATGCTGAATGATGTCATTTAAAAGCTCTGATGTGTTGCTTTTGTTCATGACAGACTCTGAGTCGTCTTCGTCCAAAGTGGACATTTGCTCATGGTCATGAAGGAAAGGGTCTATTTTTCTATTGCAAGTGAAATCCGAGTCAGAATGGTCCAAGTTGTCGTAGTAGGATGAATTCAAATTAGAGCTTTGGTCAAGTGGTGGTATAAGAGAAGACAGATGAGAATCAATGACTTTGTCCAATTTTTTGGATGATTTGGGTACAGTGGGACTTCGGACCAGGATTTCATTGTCGCCAGTTCGACTCAGAATATTGCGTTTTATGGCCTCGTACTCGGCATTTATTTTATGTGCATACTCCGGATCGCTGTTCGAGTGTCTCATGGCTTAGAATGGGTCAATTAGTCTTGGTCAGTCATTTTTTAGGAAGTTAGTTTCATGCTTTTTTTTTAATCTCTCATCAATCGGATTTTAAGTCTAAGATAAAATAAAAAACAACGAACACTATGTAAACATCAAACATCGAACAATAACAAAAAAACATTTAGATTAAATTTTATTTAAAATTTTAAATTAACACAAAATTTTAATATTTAAAAAAAATACAGAAAAAAAAAGAAGAAATTTGAATTTAGAGAGAGAAAAAATTTGAGAATTGTTAGTCAAACCAAGCATTGTTTTCACATTATTTTGAAAGAGTTCTCTCATTGATTGATGTTAAATTTTCCTAATTAGAAAAAAAGACTAAAATCTACGATCATCTACACAAAATTTAAATTCGAAGCTCTTGATTTTGTTAGTTGTATCAAAAAAGTAAATAATTCGATAAACAAAAAGAAAAAAAATAGAGAAAATTTTAGTGAAACGTTTCGTTGCAATTAAAGAAAAAAATAGATTAAAAATTTAGTTAAACACAAAACAAAGATAAATAATTTTATTCTAATATTAAATAAACTTTTTAATTAAGTCTACCTTCATTATCGCTAGTCTCTTGTTTGTCTTCAACTAATGAAGTTACTTGAGTTACTTCTAAAATTAAAGAATTTAAATTTTTTTTAAAAATAAATCAATTGATGCAAAAATAAAAAAATCTTTATTCATAAAAATTGTATAACTTGAATTAAACTTGATTTTTATTTTAAAATTTGAGTGTTAGTTTTCAATAAGTATTAAATTATTTTTATTTAAAAGGCTTAGATTTCATATTAAATATCAATACTTTTGTAAAATAATAAATAAACAATTAACTTCAAGTGAATATTAATAATATCTAATTTCTTCTTTAATTTTTTTTAAAAACTCAAAAATAAAATTTTTTTTTGTTCTGAATGAATAAATTTTTCAATTAAATATAAAATCAAAGCTTGAAGGCAATTTTTTAAAAAAAAATTCTCAAAAGAACTTGTCTAAATTGTATATAATTAATTTTTCGTCCGACAAACATTTCGTTTCGCTTAAAAATACCCATGCCACACTTTCCACACAGCAATAAGCGCAAAACAGTTAATTTTAAATACCTTTTTTTTGGGCTGTTTAATTTTGTTTTTAATTTCGAAATTTTTTCAATTTTTTTTTCATTCTAATTTTTCAAATATTTGAGAATTTTGGTTTTGTGAAATTCAGTCAAAAATGATAAAAAGAACAGAAAAAAAATAGCAAAAAATTGAAAATTTTTTTTTTTATAATTTTAAAATTTGTTTCGTGATTAGGACATCATGCAACTTTCATATCTTTATCATTTTGTTCTGTTCCTTTGTACTGAACTTCACAAAACCGAGAATTTGTAATTTAATTAAAACAAACACTGTTTTGAACTCTCTAAATTTTGTAAATAATTATAATCCAAAAATAATGTGGTTCAACGATTAAAGATTAAAAATTGAAAAAAAATAATTTTAACCTTATTAAGAATAATATTAAAACTTTATTTTTCTCTATGCACTTATTACGTATTTTTGAATTTTAAATTTTTGCATCAAATCAAAAAGAATGTTTTTACGAACCTTCAATATGCTGATTAAAATTATCAAATTGTTTAGCACTAATTCCTTGGATAACAGTGTCCACGATAGTCTTAGCCACATAGCCATTTTCTTTTTTATCCATATGCTCCTCGCCAATAATAACAGTGCTTACTAGATCATCACCATGCTCATTATCACGTTCTAGTTCATCCATTTGCTTATCTATTTGATTTATCAAGCTGCTTAGTTCTATTTGATTCTCTTAAAAAAAATTTTTAGATTAGAATTATTGGAATTAAGTAGTTGACAAGGCTCAGTAATTAAGTAATGAATTCAAATATTTTAATATCATTCAGACATGGATTCGATTTCATGACTAAATTAGTGCAGAGACTTAATTTTGCTGCAGAACAAGATTTAGACCTAAACAAAAAATTAAATTAAATTTTTCCGAAATTTGTTCCAAATATGTCAGCACTTAAAACTGAACAATTGGGTTCAGTTCAACGAGTTTTTTTATAGAAAAATTTTAATGGAAAAAAATAGAAAAAACAATTCATAGAAAAATAGTCAATTATTTTACTGAATAATAGTCGTTAATTAATTTCATAAATACTTTAAATTAATTAATGATATGCAAAGAAAATGAACATGCTATCTTCCTTTTGATGACAGTCTGATTATGTTCTACATTTCTAAGAAGAAAGGAAATCTCACAAAGTTGATTGGGAAGATTATACGGATTTATAAAAGTCTCTAAAATAAATAAAAAAAAATTAAAACCTACAAATTTTTCATAATTTTCTCTTGTTTCAGAATCTGTATAGAAAAGTATATGTCAATGAGTCAAGAAATAAGTGATAAAGAAATAAAATCATGTGATCAATGCAAGTGAAGAAAATAAGTTTTTGGGCTTGTCCGAATAAATGTGGAATAAAATAAAAAAAATAGGGTCGAAATTAAAAAAATATTGTTTTTTTTTTTATTGTCATTTTAATTGATTTGTGTTCATCTATTAAGTAATAGCTTATATTTTCTATAGGAGCAAATTTATTATTTTATATATCAAATATTTTTTTTTTGATTATCAAATCAAAAATTATCTAATTTATTTTTTATAGCAGCTTTTTTTATTGCAAACAGGAGCAGAATTAATTCATGAAAATCCAAGATAAATTGATAAGTGTTTACCCATTGCTTTTTGAAAAGAAATGTCTCAAATAATTGAATGGGATGAGTCATCGTCTACATCTATTATTGACAGAAGAGCGAATGGTGGAAACGATACTGAGGACAATGTTCTCAAATAAGACGGTGTGAAATCAAAAATCAAAATAAATCCACTTAATTAGTTAATTGTTTAATTGAAAAAAAAAATGGTCTTTTTTTTTATTTTTGTTTTTTATTTTACTCTAATTTTGCTTCTAATAAAATTAATTCTGCTCCTTTATTTATTTTATTTAAAATATAATTATGGGGATTTCCCCGGGGCAGCTCCGAATGACTAAAGCCTTCTTTTCAGTCCCATGATAGAAATTTAAAGAGATTAAGTGTCCGTTTAGTTTGATAAGAAAAAAAACAAGAAAGAACATTGGCTCTTAATTTGAGGTAAGGATTTTGGCAGGAGATTTTTAGCATAATCGAATGGTGTTTTGAATTTTGTGAGTGTTCTGTTGACTTGATTGTTTTTAAATTCACTCAATTCTTTTGCAATAATCTCATGTTCAGATCTTGTTTTAAGGAATCTTATAAAAAGTTTTTCGGATCGGTCATCTAGATTGTCAATGTTCAAGGCTTTGTGGATGCCTTCTGTTCTCGTTTTAAGCGGAAATTTTTTAATAATTTTCAAAATCTTGTTTTGAATTTTCTGTAGTTTGATTTTAATTTTCTCTGAGCCCGAATTGGTTATAATAAAGCAATAAAAATAATAAAAATAATTCTGCTCCTAATTAATATAAAAATTGCTTCTTTTAATACCTGACTTTAGAACTCCATTGTCAATTATCTCAAAGAATTTACAGCAGTGGATAGTCCAAAGCTTGTAACTTTTCTAAAATGCATTTAACATTTGTTCTTTTTGAAATTATTTAAACTCTAACAATATTTAAAAATTTTTCTAACAATGATGAAAGAAGTTTAATTACTCAAAGCCATTTAAAAAATATATTAAATAAACTATTAAAAAAAAAAAAATTTTCTTCTAAAAAATAATAATTTGCTCCTCGAAAATATAAAAATTGCTTCTACAATAATTATTTTGGCATCTTGAAGTTTAGGATCAAAAAAATCAGATCAAAAAGTAATTTTGTTTATAACTTTTGAATGGTATTTTATTAAATCTCCCTGCAAAATGCTAAATAATGCAAAAAAAATGCTGAATATTAGAATAGGTTCTGCAAAAACTCTGCAATTTTGCAGGAAAATGCATGTCATTAAAAAGTATTTAATTCAACTGCGCAATTTAATTGCTGAGTTGTTTTTGCAGAGTCTTTTCTAATATTCAGCATGTTTTTTGCATTATTTAGCATTTTGCAGAGAGACTTAATCAAATACCATTCAAAAGTTATAAACAAAATTACTTTTTGATCTGATTTTTTTGATCCTAAACTTCAAGATGCCATTATTTTCCTCAAAAAAAAGTTTTTTTTTTTAATTTTTGTGTATCTTTTTTTGTGGTTTTCCTAATAAAATTGGTGAATTTTATTAAAAATTTTAAATCCCCCTTTAAAAAGCATTTTCTACATTTTCTCAAAATCTGAATGTTAAATCCAATCCATCGTGTTCTTGGCAAGCAAAAAAAAAAACTCAACAAAAAAAATTACCTTTTGGCAAATTGTGCACCAAATCATGCTCATTTTCATTGTCACTATTCTGAGCGGACTCTGACTCTTTCATGATGTCGCGGTCCTCGTGGTTGTTGTACAAATCGACGGCCTCTTTCAGCTGACTGATAGACGACTCTAGCTGACCTTGACCATGGTGGTGCTCGCCGCGCTCATTCAACTTGTTGTTCAGCGACTTTTCCACCGAGAAAATATTCTCGGCCGACTGAGGCAAAAGGCCCGACAGAGTGTACGAATTTCGCTCAACCAAATCGGCCTCAACGCCCATCTCCTGCAGAGCCTTGCTCAACACGTGACCAAACGAGGCCGCGTACTGGTCGTGCGCCTGCTCGTCAAACTTGTGCACAAAGTAAACGAGCATGTCATAGGTCTGGTTGGCCAGCGAGGCCGACAACAAATTTGGCGAGTTGGACGACAATTTTTTGATCTGTTCGATGTCGTGCTCGGTGAGCTCGAGCAACTTTGCCAAGTTGACCCAGTCGAAGGCGTCCACCAGATTGCTCAAGTCGTTGGCCAGCAGTCTCAAATTGAAGCCGGTCACGTGGCCAGTGTGGCGGCAGGCGGACCCCTGGCTTAGCAAAGTGGCCGACGAGTCGTTCAGAATGGAGCGCAAGCTGAGCTGACCGCGTTCCAAAGTGGCTCGCTTCTTGCTCTCGTCGTGCTCGATCTGCTCTCTATCATAGCTGGGCAATTGAATGTCCAGAGTGCACACAGGCTGAGAGCGGGTGGCCGCGTCCAACTTGGTAAGGGTGGTGCGCGAGTCCTTCAAAAAGACGAGTCGGCCATTGACCGCACTCTGTTCGGCGTCCTTGATGCGAACGGTGAACGGCAAACGATTTTCATAGAACGACACAAAGCTCATGTTTAGCTGGTCAGCGGAGGCGCTCAGCGCACAATTGACACTTGACTTGTTCAAGGTGACGGGCGCAATGTTGCCGCTCATTTCGAGCCACTGCACCCGGTTGTCCAGCACTTCCACCTCCTTGCTCTTGGCCACCACCACAAAGGCCTCTCGCTGCTCGAGCGTTTTCTCCTCTTTGTCGTCGGTGATGCAGTAGACGCGGAGCTTGGCCTCGGTGTGCTCGTGCCTCTTGGCGTACACCACGAATCTGGCCATGAAGGGCACGGCAATGGCCTCGCGGTACAGCTCGGTGGCCATTTTGGTCGCCTCGGCCACATTTTGACAGTCCATGAGCCAGAAGCGGGCCGACACGGTCGTGGTGAACGACACGCACTCGTCTATGTAGGAGAGGGGCGTGTGGCCGGTGATGTCCTCCCACTGGGCGGGCGCCAGGCCGCCCGTGATGCTACACAACAAGCGTAGCGAGTAGGAGTCGTTGGTGTGCGAGTATGAGTTGAGCATGCCCTTGAAGGGCGACTTGGGCAGCGGTATGGTGAGCGTGATGGCCTTGTGGAACTTGCGCCGCCTCGGCTCAATCGTCACTATTGGCGAGACGACCACTCTGTTGCCGAACATTTTGCACACGAGGTCGTGCGCGATCGGCATCGCCTGCAGCGACAACTTGATCTTTTTTTGCAGCGCCTTTTCCGGGAAGACCGCCTGCGCCTTCGGCACTATGGTCGAGCTGATCACGCCGCCCGATTCGCTGACCGCGTGCGTCTCGTGTCTTACGCGCGACACCAACGCAAAGTACTTGGGAAAGTCGTGGGTGATGATGCGCGTGATCCGCAGCCGGCTGATGGACGACACCTGGGACAGGCTGTCGTCGTGGGCGGACTGCTGGTTGGCGGCGTCCGGCTCCAGGCTCTGCGCCGAGAGCAGCTCGAGGGTGCAGCCGAGCGCCTCTTCGACCGCGCTCTCGCTCGCCACTATTGGATGCTCGTGCCACTTTTCGCCGGCGTCGCTTCTCAGCACGACTATTTCGCGCTCGCGGCCCCGCAGCGATGCGTAGTGCGGAATCTCCAGCACCACTGGTCCCAGGAACTTGCAGCCCTGCGGGCCCATTTCGAGGACGCGCGCAGCCAAGGACTCGCTCTCGTTGAGCGGAGGCGCCACTGCTAGCTTTTCTTTGCGCACAAACCGGCACGTTATTCGCGTGGGCATGCTGGCGCGCTTTGGCGGGATTATTACTCGGACCCCGCTGTGTCGGCAGCCTTTCATGGCGCCTCCTCGTGCGTCCACCATAAAGCTGATCAGAAAGCTAGCAAAATAGAACAAGTTAGAAGAAGTTGGAAAATTATCAAAATAACAAGAATGTTTATTTCTAACACAACACACAACACAATAGCAGTCGGGATAGACTAGCGGCGATTTTCGACAAGATGTTTTATGTTATAATTTAAAATTTTTTTTTTTTTTGTTAAAATTTTTAAATTTTTTTTTTTTTTAAAATTTTTAAATTTTTTTTTTTTTTTAAAATTTTTAAATTTTTTTTTTTTGTTAAAATTTTAAAATTTTTAATAAAATTTTTTAAAATTATAATTTTTTTTTTTTAATAAAAGAAGTAACGTCCTTGCTACCAAAAAGAATGGGTCAGGTGAAAAAAAACATTAAAAATAATTAGTGTTGGTAATCGACTAAAATCAATTGATAAAATTCAATTTTTTTTAATCGATCTTTAAATCGACTATTTATTTAGTCAACTACTAAACCATTAACACTAAAAAGGCCAAATTTTTTTATTCAAATTCTGCTATAATAAAGTCAAATCTGAGTTTTTTTTATCAATAAAGTTTTATTTTATGTTAAATAAGGTATGTTCTATTGTGTTTAATAAAAATTTTAAATACAATTTTAAAAATTCATTTAAAATGTGCGATGGTTGAGATAGATTTTATTTTAGAAATATTTGGAGAAATTTTTGCAATGTGGATCTATTGAAATTAAACATAGTGTATCAAACATAGATTATTTAGTTTAATAAAATTTTAAGAGAAAGAAATAAAATTCTATTACTTTGCTTAACTTTTACTTTTACTAATTCTAAATAAAATTTTGATCTTTTGACTGTTGAAAAAGGCAATAATTTAACTAGCTAAAAGTTTTTTTTAATATTTAAGTTGGTTTGATTTAATTTTATACTCAATGCTTTAAAGAAGTAAAAAAAAATTAATTAAAGTACAATTTGTAAAAAATTTAATCAATATGCTATCTTTTTCTTATTAAATGTTTTTCGGTCACAATTTATCTAAAAATCTTAAAATTCAATTGCTAAAATATGATTCATGAAATTTAAGCTATAATTAAAGGAATTTTTAGAATCAAATAGAACCAATGTCAAATTAATCAGAGGATTCATTTGGATATTTAAACTCGTAACTTAAAAGCAATGTGATCAAGAGATCAAAATTGAAGTCTTTTAAATTTTAGCCATTAGCCTTATTTTTTGAAATTAAAGAAATATATAAAAAATATATTGTATAATTTTTAATCTGAGTTTTTTAACAATTAGAGCTTGATTTTTAATTCATTTGAATTAATTAATGATTAATTAGTCTTTTATTAAAATTTCTAAAAAAAAAAAATTCTTAAAAAATCATCTATGTTTGTAACATTTTATTTAATTTTGAAAGGGTGACATTGAAAAAATTTCTCCAAATATTTCTAAAATAAAATCTATCTTAACCATCGCACATTTTCAAAATTGTATTTAAAATTTTTATAAAACACAATAGAAGATACCATATATTATATTATATATTTAAAAATAAAAATTTGAAGTAATTATTATTTTATATGTGTCAAATAAACCAAAAATGGATTTAAAAAACCAACTATGGGCTGTTATGTATATTTTTTTTGTTGAGATTAAATAATAATAATTTTTTAAACAAAAACATTAAAATTATAAATTTTATGCAATTTCAGATTGAAGAACAAAAATTTTTTTAAATTTTAATTTTTTTCCAAAAGATTGTATTCATTTAAAAAATAAAATAGAGCTTAAAAAAGCCGTGGCTTTTCTAGTGTTAAATCGATCTTTTTTTAGTCAACTATTAAACTATTAAATCGACTAATTTGGCATTCTAAAAAAGATGTTTGTGGCGGATTTTTCAGAGCAAAAATTGAGGAAATTTAGTGATTAGTTGTGTGCACTGCTGTCGGAAAAAATATTTTTTGCTCATTTAACTTTAATTTAGAGATAAATTATTTATTAATGTTTAAATTATTTATTAATTGACTTTAAAAATAAGTCGATTTAATGATCGATTAAAAAAAATTTAATCAATTTTAAGTTAGTTGATTATTGAATCGATTATTGATAATCGATTGCCAACACTAAAAAAAACATTTAGTCTTTTAATATATTTTATCTTTTTTTTTTAAATTGATTTTATTTTTTTTCTCTTTTATCAGATAAAAAATATTAAAAAAAAATGGATTTTGAATTTGTGTTCATTGTCTTTTTATAAAATTGATTTTTTTGAGTTTTTTTGTCCGAATGATTAAATCAAAATTTTGTTCTGCATTTTTTTTCCTAATGTTTTTTTATCTTTTTAAATGTTTTGTTCTACTGGTTGTCAAAAAGAATTTTGACATCAATTTAATTATAGAGTAAAATTATTTTTTTTAGTCACTTGACTTATTTAATGAAAATTATTAAAAAAATTCAATAATTTTAGTGCCGAAAAAATTCTAATTTTGTACTGTATTAAATTGATGCCGTTATACATTATTTTTTTTGGAAAGACGCTTTTCCTTCTAATAAAAAAATAGTAATTAACAATTTTTTTTGCTGTCACAAAGATTATTGAATAAAAAAATTAAAAGAATATTTTTATTCTTCCTCACTTCGAAACCATCAACGTTTGAGTAAAAAAAATATGTGTTTTGCTACCACTCAATGCTGCAGCCTATTTTTTTTTTACAAATTCAAATTTTTTTGACACATTTAAATTTTAACATTAATATTATTCAAATCAAAAAATTGATACCAATCTTCTTGAAAAATGATTACATAGACAATCTTTAAACTCTTTTCAAATTTAGATATTAATGAAGGGAAGTAAAGGTCTAAAATGATAATTCAATCAAGTAAAATAAATTTTCAATACCAAAATTAGGCTAAAAAAATATAAAACTTCAAAATTTTGATATTTAACAAAACAGTTTTAACATAGTTTGAATAAAATCTATATTTAATGATTGAGGATTTTTGTAATAAATAATTAAATGACTGACTCTAAGGCTGGAATTGAATTTATTTCACAATTCCCCTTAATTGAATTTTTAATGAAAAAATTAAGCAAGCTTGAAATAAAAAATTCGAAATTAATTAAGTTTGGCCAAAATATTTATATCGAAAGTTTACTTGTCGAGAATCAAGGATATCTATTTTTTTGGTTTTAAACTCTTAAAATGCACACTTTAACTTACTCTTTAACGTGAGCATTAAAATGAGCTCCTGATGAATTTAGATTATCGGCATGACTAGAGAATACACTAAAGTCGATGCTTTTCTGATATGAACTCGTCAAATTTGTAAACGAATTCAAATGCAAGCTAAATACAGAAACAACATTTAACATTTAATTTTTTTTAGAAATTGATCCCGATATTTTTTATGCAAAATATTATTTTAGAATTCATTTATTAATTTAACGCCAGTTCCGACAATGCAACAACAAATAAATTAAAATTAATAATTTATTTTCAAAAAATATTTTAAAATACAACAGAAAACTTAATATTTAGCACATTTTTAAATTTTAATTTAATAGAAATTCTTAAAAGATCTAAAAAAATTTTTTTTTTAATTTTTATCTAAAATTTCCTGATTTATTAAGATAGAGCAGAAATGTGCAAAAATTTTAATGAATAAATTAAATTTTAATTTAGCAAAAATTAAAATTGTGCATAAAAAATATGAGAGTTTTTTCCTTTTGGCATCTTGGTTTAGAATAAAATAAAATGAATTGTTTAACATTTAAATAGACAACATTTAAATAATCTTTTTTAAAATTTCTTACAATTTCCATTCTAACTTCCTGTTAATTAGAAAAAAAAAGTGATATAATAAATAAACAAAATAAAAAAGCTTTGAAAATAGAAAGTTAAAATTTTTTATTTACCCAGTTGATTTCGGTTTTGATTCAATTGGAATATTATCAGTTTCATTGAGAAGATTGACGTGTTTGGAACTAGCATATCCGTTGTAAAAACTGCCGTCCATCGACTCGGCCATGGACATGTTTCCAAGTGAATTGGCAATGAACTTTTCTGGTTGCGACTTTGCTTGTTGAATATTTGGGCTTTCGGGCCTCAGTTCGTGTTCATTGATGTGATTCTCGTCTTGGTTGACCACAAGATCCAAATCAGCGTTTAGGATAGGTGTCTGAGGACTTGGTAGTTTAGTTGAATCGTCACGTTTGGGCGTCTTGGGCGTCAAAGCAATCGAATCGTCTGCAGCATTGTTCAAATCGGCTTCGTTGGTCAAATACTTGTAGTGCTCAGCATCTCCAAACATGGCTTCATCGCCTATTATTTTAAAATTAAAATAAATACGACAAGAATGCTTCAAATAGAAGAGGCAAAATGAAAATAGACAAAAGAGAGATTTGTTTGAGAGGAAAACACAACTTGAGAGCTAGTCAGTGATTAATAAGGAAATAATGAATAATTAAACTATTTGTGAGAGTTTGCTCAAGATAAATTATTTTTAATTAATTCTTATCTTATCGAGATTAAGTCTATGTTTGATGGAAGATAAGATTTTTTTTTTCTCTCTCTCATTTATTATAAATGATTCACTCCGACTCGTTTGAAAGTTTGATCGGAGTGTTTCTATTTTTATTAAAGATAGTAAAATAAATAGCCCAAGTGGCTGACAATATTTACCCATTTCGTCTTCGGAGTCGGACATAAAAGTCTCTTGCATAGTCTCGGGTGTTTGAACTTTATATTTTTCTTCAGTGGTCTTAATGGTTGTCGACACAAGTGTTGTCTGAGTGACTTGACGCAATTCTTCTATCACTGATATGTAGCCTAGGCGCTGAGCAATAGCCAAAGGAGTTTGACCATTCTTAAATTTTGGTTTATAAAAATCTTGAATTTTTTTTTAAAAAATAAATTTTACATTGTTTGTAATATCAGGCGAGGCACCGTGTTCTAAAAGTAGTTTGACAATAAGAACGTGTCCTTGTTGCGCGGCGCAATGAAGTGCTGTAAATCCGTGCTATTGAGAAAAAAAGATAATTTAATCAAAATTTATTTTATTTATCAAAATAAAAAACAATAATAAATACAATTGGACACAACTATTTAAATTTATGCATTATTTTTTTAGTTGGTCATTGAAAAAAGACACGCGTTTAAAAACAAAGATTAATGAGGGCAAAATTGAGTTTATAGAATAATTTAAAGTTCACAAAAAAAAGTGAATAAATTAGTATGGAAAATAATCGTGATCGAATGGCTTAAAATAGGCCTCAAATGCAAATTTGAAAATGGCTTTTAAATTTGATACTATTTTCTCAAAAAAGCTAATATTTAGTTTTTTTTACTTTAAATATTTAGATTTAGTTCTATATTGTTTTGGATTTAAATTGTTTAAGTGTTAAATTTTAGGCCTAAAATTTTCACTTAAAATATTAAATAATCAGTCTATTGATTTTTATGAATTTCATGAAAATATTTGCTTTCAATAGACTTTGAAAAGTTTAATTTAAAAAAATTTATTTTTACCACTTCTTTAAAACGATCGTTATCTTTTAAATTTATCTTACTTTCTAAATACTGATTAGATAAATTTTGATCTCAATAGATTATAAATATTTTAAAACTTATTTTTTTAATAATTGCTTTCAGGCAACTCTGAGTTTTGAAAAACTTTCAAAAATATTTTTTAAGACAAGAAAAATATGATACGGCACAAAATAGTACAAAGTCTTAAAATTCAAAAAAAGTTATTCTCAAGTCCCATATAGAAAGATTTGAAAAATTTTTAATTTTACTTTTTGTAAACTTAATTTAGTTTTTAAATCAATGAAAATAAACTTTCCAAGCAGATGTTATTGTATAAAGAGACATACTTTACTTTGTTTTTGCTAAAGTTAAAAAATCAGAAATTTATTTTTCTTTTTTAGAAATTAATATTTATTTGAAAAGTTTAAAATTTCTAAAATTAAGCGATTCAAATGAACGGTCTGGTCAAAATAAAATGAAAAAAGAGAACATATTCAAAAGTTTTATGCATGAAATAAACTAAAATTTTTTGTTAACTATATCTCATTATTTTTGGTTAAAAAATTCACTCGAAATTATTTTTTCCAATAAAACAAACTTACAAAGTAGAGTAAAAAATTAAAAAATTTTATTAAAATTTATAAATATATGGTTAAAATCGATAATATTGAAAGTATCCTTTTTGAAAAAATTTCTTTTTTTTGGTTTGATAAATTAGTAGTAAAAAAAGATAACTTTGAAATGATCAATAAGAATTAGACTTGAAATATACTAAAATTTGAAGGGATAAAATTAAACCAAAAGTCCTTGCTCTGTTTAACAAATAAAAAATATAAAAATCATTAAATTTTAAACTAAATTTTGCCATTATTCATAAAACTAAGACCAAACAAAGACACAAAGCAAAGCAAAGCACAATATCTAATCAACAACGATCCTTATCCAGTAAATTTCTCTTACTTTCTATAAATTGATAAAATCATAAATTTTTAAATATAAAAAAATATTAAATAATTTTATTTAAAACAAAAAAAAAAAAAGGGAAAAATTAACAATTACCTTAGTGATTATGTTAACATCGGCCATGTGTCCCAGTAAAAATTTGACCATGTTAATCTGTCCAAAGTGACATGCCACGTGCAACGGAGTGTAGCCCGCTTTTGTTTGTGGATCAATGGCAGCATTCATTTTGACAAGAACAGCGGCACAATTTACTTTGTCCTCTTGGGCACACAAATGCAACGGAGTCAGGCCATTTTTGGACGAAGCACCCGGTTCTGCTTTGTGATCCAAGAGCAAACTTGCCATGTCCAAGTGTCCCTCTTGGCAAGCTAGATGCAATGGCGTGAATCCAGCATTGGACTCACAATTGGTGTGAGCGTTGTATTCCAACAAAGTGGTGGCTATGTCAAGTTGATTTTTTTTGGCAGCAATGTGCAATGCTGAATAGCCATTTTTGGCCACAATGTGCGGACTTGCGTTGTGCTGCAAAAGCAAGTGGGCTAAACTTGGCCGATTGTAGTGTGTGGCCACGTGCAATGGAGTGAGACCATTTTTGCCCTGAATGTCCGGCTGGGCGTCTCTTTGCAGCAAAAGACTAGCTACTTTTATGTTGCCGTATTTGGCCGCAATGTGCAAAGGAGTAAATCCTTTTTTGGTAGTTACATTGAGAGAGGCGCCATTTTCGAACAAAATGCTGGCCACTTCTTCTTGGCCCTCTTTGCTAGCAATGTGTAGTGGCGTGTAGCCGTCGGACGTGGGCGCGTCCACAAAAGCGCCGTGTCTCAACAGCAAGGCTATTATGTCCGTATTTCCCAGACGAGTGGCAATGTGCAGCGGCGTTTGCTGCTCTTTGGCCTTGGCGTCCACAGAGGCTCCGTGCCTGAGCAAAATGCGCACAATATCTGTCTGATTGGCTCTGGCAGCCAAATGCAATGGGGTCTCGCCGCGAATGGTGGGCACGTTTGGCAACGAACCATGCTGTATCAAGAACACAACTACGTTCATGCATCCCATGAACGATGCCACATGCAAAGGAGTTAGACCCGACTCGGTGGTTGCCTCTTTGGACGCGCCGTGCTTGATCAGCAGTTCGATGACTTTGATGCGATTTTTTTTACAAGCAATGTGAAGTGGCGTGAAGCCGTTGAGGGCGCGCGAGTTTACATCGGCTTTGTGGTCGATTAGAAGTTTGGCTATTTTAACGTGGCCACAATGGGCGGCCACGTGCAAAGCGGTCAAAAAGTCGCAAGTGGTCTGATCGACAAGTTTGGGCGAATGGTACAGAAGAATGCGGGCCGCTTCCACGTGGTCGCCCTGGGCAGCCATGTGCAGAGCAGTGAGGCCATTTTTTGTCTTGGCATTTATGGGCGCTTGTTTAGCTATTAAGAGCTCTACTACTTCTTCGTGGCCGGATCGGGCGGCACAGTGCAATGGAGTCAGACCGTCACGGGTCTTGGCGTCTATTTTGGCGCCGTTCTCCAGCAGTAAATTAACACTGTTTCCTTTGCCCCATTTTGTGGCAACATGCAGAGGAGTTATGTTTTGCTAATTAAATTGAAAAAAATTGTTTTTATCTTTTATTGAAAATTTGTCGTTCTTTAAATAATCAACCAAATAATTCTTTTTTTTTTGAAAAAAAAATTTTTTTAATTGATCAAAATGTTTTTTAAATTGTTATTAAATTTTTTAAAGTTTTTGAAATTCACTTTATTATATGTAAAAAATTAATATCTTGGATTAATGGACTAGCTCCTATTTGCTTGTAATTTATCTTTAATCTTACCATAAAAAAGGTTCATATCAAACTGTAGCTCTTTCAGATAAACATAAAAAATAATATATAGTTTGATCTTAATCAAAATATTCAAATTTTTTTTGTCATTATAGAAGAAATCTCTTTTGTAAAAAAATCTCATTCAATTCTGATAATTACGTTAGATAATCTAATTTATATATATTTAAACAAAAATCTACTGAAACAATCGAAATAAAAAATTTGAAAATATTACTCTTTTACATCAAGTGAATATTAAAAACTTTTAAAAATTTAATTATAATTTATAAAACATTTTTATCAATTGAAAAATTTTTTTTTACAAAAAAATAGATTATTTAGTTAATTATTTAAAAAACGACATGTAACAAGTCAATAACGACATGCCGTTTTTGTCGAACACTGAAAATCGAAAAAAAATGACGTTTTTGGGCCTTTTTCGACAATAACGACATGTCAAAAAATCGAGCAATTACTTTAATTTATTTGCTTTGTATTTTTAAGAAAATAAATAGCGCTGAAAAATTTGGCAAAAATTTTTCCTTTTATGAATAATTAAAATTAAAGAATAAGAAAAAAATTCCCAAAATTCGAAACATTAGATATTGAAATTTTCATGACCTAGAGTAATTTTTTGAATTTTTTAAATTAATCAAATTGATATTTAAATTTATTGTTTTTGATGTTTAATAAGATGTCTCTTTGAACCATGAACATTTTAACAGGCTTAATAATGTTTATTTTTTATATTTTGAAGTTTTTTTAGAATAAGTTAATAAATAAAAGTATTATCACAAGAATTTAAAAAAAATTAAGTGAAAAAGATTTTTTGAAATATTTTACCATTTTATCAAAATATTAATGATATTTTGGTGAAAAATAAATAAAATGCCATTTTTAATTCTTAATTGCTTAAATTGCTTAAATTTGTAGTCAATTTTACAGACTTTTGAAATTACTTAGATTTTTATTCTATTTATAGCATAAATGGATTTTTTATGTCCCAAGGCCAATATATTTTAATTATTTTTTACTCTTATTGCTAAATAGGAAATTTCTCTGAAGAAATAACAAAGTGTCAATTTAAAATTTTTGTTAATTATTTTACTGTTAGTATTTTGTTTGGTTTTTTGTCTAGGTCTTATTTTTTTTTAGCTCTGAAGCTCCATTAACTCGGCAGATGTTAAGGCGACATTTTTGAAAATTATTGAGTCAAAAAGAATTATTGTTAGAAAATATCTTTAAATCAAAATCACGTTTGATATCACTGGGACGCCTGATTAAAAATTGGTGTTAACTATTTTCTTAGAAAATTTTATAAAAATCAATCGTGTAAAGATTTATTATAATTTTCTAACAAAATTTTGATTAATTGATCAATATTAACCAAAAATATAATGCTTAAATTTAAGTTAGAATGCTGAACAAGTTAAGTTGTTTTTAATTTTAGTATTGTTTATAATTTTTTGAGATTTTAAAAAAAGCTAAATAAATTTTAATTTTAAGGTAATGCCAAGTATTGTAAACATGAATTAAAACGCAAAGTAAAATAAAAGAAAAGGTGATCAATTTATTTTATTCAAAAGATTAAAAATTAAATTTTAATGAAAAGAAAACTTTTTGTAAATTTTTTTATAGATTTTTGTTTAGATAATGATTAATAAGAAAGTTTGCTTAGTAAAGATTCTTATCAAACTATTTCGTAAAAAATTAATCGAAAAAATAAATAATGATTGTTAAAATTTTCGAGTCAAATTTTGATTAATTGAAAATTTTTTTTTGATTAATCCGGTATTATATCATGGTATAGAAAATAAAGTCTCAACATGAAATCCTGCTTTTTGTATTTAATTCTAAATAGAATAAAGATCAGGCCTAAATGTTCATAATTTTTAACATATCTAAAACTGCTTTTGTTAATTATTTGGCGCATGCATATTTTTTATCTGTATTTAAGCTTAAAGTAAAAATAAATATCTTTTTTAACTAGAATTTTTCTATAAATATTTTTTGTTTTTCAAAATGCTAAACTTTTGATTTCAATGAATGAAAACTTAAAAAAAAAAAAAACTAGATTTTTACATTCTTCCTTACATTGTGATAAAATGGCGCGTTGTTTTTTAAAGATTCTTATCAAACAATCAAATATAAAGCAAAATTAAATATAAAATAAAACAAAACAATACTTTTTTAAAATAAAATACAAAATCAACAACTTACCCTTGCTTCATAATTTACATTAGCTCCCTTTGAAATCAAATACTTGGCTATTTCGACATTTCCGTAATGAGCCGCTATGTGCAATGGAGTAAATCCGCTCTTAAATAAAAACATATGTTAAAACAATCCAAATACAAGATTCCTAAAAAAACAAACTTTTCCAGCCTGTTCAAACACAAACAACAACACAGACAAGGATTAGGGAAAAATAAATAAAATGTAGAGTATTAAAACAACATCAAAAATAACTAAACACACAGAGATAATTTAACTTACTTTAGTGGTACAATTAACCATTCTGGCCTAAACCAGATGAAAAAAAAATTAACCTCTGCTAGTTTAATAAATGTTAACAAAAAAAAAAGAAAAGAATAGAACCTCGGGTGAAAGATCCATATTTGGATCGTTGCTTAGCAGCAACGCTGCGGCCTTTACGTCATTTTTCTTGGCCGCTATATGCAACGCAGGTAGTCGAATTTTACCGCGTGAGTCATTCTCAAGCAAAAGAGCTACAACCTTTTCGTGTCCCTGCTGCAAAGCGACTGCCAGCGGCGTAAAGCCGTCTTCAGTCGCCAGACTTTGATTTGCACTGTTGGCAAGCAAAAATCTAACAACTTCTAAATGATTTTCCTGAGCGGCCATGTAAAGTGGAGTGAAGCCGTTCTGGGATCTGCAATCAACATTGGCGCCACTCTTTACCAACAACTCAACCACCGACTGCTGTCCGGCCAAACTTGCTATATGCAGTGCCGTGTTTCCTTTCTTGGTGGCCGCATTCACATCCGCTTTTTGCTTAAGCAATTCATCGACCACGTGAACGTGGCCTTCTTTGCTTGCCAAATGCAGGGCGTTTAGTCCATTCTAAATTTTAAAAAAAATTCATTTAAAAAAATGTTCACTTTTTATTAAGAAAAAAAAAATCTCACTGAATTGCTTGTGTTTATGTCGATGTTTTCTTTTAAGTACTCGAGCACTTTGTCCAAATTGCCGGCTCTGGCCGCGCGCAAAAAGCTCGCATTTGTCTCACTCTTAAAAAATTTTAAATTAATTTTTCTGCCAAATTGGAATTAGATTAAGTCCAAGAATGGTGTGTACCCAAGACCTGTAGGCGAAGACCAATTTACTCATTTCAATGAACTGATGAACCAAAAATAAAAAGAAAATAAAAGAAACAAAAAATGATAGACAAGATTAATGGAGGTTTGTTGTGGCCAGTAAATTAGCCTATTTGATTTATGCCAAGTGAGTGTTCGCCAACAGATATTGATTGTTGTATCAGGGAAAAAAGAGTTACCGTGGTTTTGGCTGCTTCTTGATTGACTGGAGAGTTTAGATTTGACATTGCGTCTAGCTCATCGATTTGTTCGCTTTTGTTCGGGTTAGTTTATCAATCTAAATAAAATTAAGTTAAATTTGAGTTGAATAGCGTCTAATTTGCAGATACATTAAATTGGAAAATTCCATTTGAAAAGAGCAGATTCCATTTTGAAATTTTCTAAAGAATGTGCGATTTTGTGTAAATCAAGAGAGAGAGGAAAATAAAGAGAGAGCGGTGTGAGTGCACACAAAGAGTGAGTCTGTAAGTAGAGAATAAATTTTAGTTTTTTTTTTTTTAAATAAAAATTTAATTAAGAAAAAATGAATTAGAAGAAATATGAGCCGGAGCGATTGAACAAAAATATCTTGTTTGAACCATTCAATTAGCTGGATTCGAGTGAACTTAAAATTGCTCACAACAAAATCTAGAACATTTATTAATATAGACTTATGGACGAGATTTAGATGAATAAAAGTTGGTGAGCCATCGTTTTGTCTGATCGATTGACCCAGATTATTATCTCTCGAAGGATCATGAACTATTGTGCTAATTAATTTACTCAGACTAAAATGGCGCCCAAATCTCTAAACTAAATTGACTAAAGATCAGCAAATGGCGCGTTCAGCTATTAACTAATCTTTTGTTTTTTTTTCTCATCCCCTGTTGTAAAACAAAATTTTTTCTATTTTAGATAATAAAATTTTATAGTCAAAATAATTTACAACTTTTTTTATTTATATTTTTTTTTTCGACCAGTGTTTAAAAATTAGCAAAGCAATAAAAAAGAAAATCGCGCAAATTTTTTATTAGATGCACTTAACCTAAAGATTTAGACTTTAAGATGTTTGCTGATTTGGTCAAAAGTGAAGTCCAGCGTGGTGCTTTAGTCTCCTCATTGCTGAACTTAACAAAACTAGACTAAACTAAAATGAATTATGTCTTGAAATAAAAAAAAAAAAAGAAAAAAAAAGAAAACTAACATTCAACGTTGATACGACACGAAAATATTAATTATGAATTTTTTAAGCTTGTTTTATTTTTGATAAATCTAGATTTATCGATTAATCATAAATTATTCCTTGTTTAATTCAAACCAAACAAAGAGTAACCTTTAAGAAATTGTTCCAAAGAACGGACCGCTCATGTCTAATCCAGCTTATCCATTAAATCCATGCTTTGCATAACTCAAAAATTACTTTTCTTAATCTAGGCCTAGAAAATTTAATTCATCATGCGGGCAAATTAAAGTTTATGAGCAAATTTTCATCATCATGATGAAAAAATATCCTAAAAAAAGATTAAAAAATTAAATGCAAAGGCATACTTTCATGTTTTGCAAACCATGTTATAGCTAATCCAAGTATTGAAAATAATTGGCAAAATGTGAAAAAAATTCTACATATTATCATCTCTAATTTTTTTGTGCAATATTTATAAAAATTTATATTTTTGATTTTCATAAATTTTGAAGATAATTTCCTAAAATTTTGCACAAAAAATTTAGAAAATTTAAAAGTGTGCAAATGTAAAATTGATTACATTTTGCCAATTATTCTGCATGCATAAAATGTTTGCACAGATTTGCACATTTAAATGATTGAATGCCTATTTCTGTAATAAAATTTAAATAAAAAATTTCTTAAAAACCCTCTTTTGAAGATAATTTTTGAGCATGATCATTTAAATTCGATCGTAGAGTTCAATTTGCGATCATAAGATTAAATTCTTTAATAAATCCTTCTAATAAATTCTTTTGTTTTCTAATTTTATGAATCCCGGTCAGTACAAACGTTCACACAGCCAGAACCAATGCGCAATGAATTCTCTACTATCATTTAGGTTTTTAAATACTCGGCTTGATTTAGTCTGGAATGATAAACAACGCGAATCAAACTCAAATCATCAAGGATTTTAGTTGGAATTTTTCCTCTTTTCAAATGAATATGAATTTTTTCTCTAACAATGTTCGATTAATGATCGAGTTCAATAAGTTTTGATAAATTTAAATATGAATGCAGCTCTAAATTTACAAATGAGCTTATCAACGAAATTTGAGATTTGCCTTACAATTCCAAGTGCCTAATCATGTGAATTTTATTTGGTTCAGACTTTGGCTAAATGATATCCCATATTCAAATAAAACTACTGCTTTTATTTTTTAACTTATCATGCATTAATTAAATTAAATTATTAATTGTAAAAATCTTTGATAAATAAATTAAATTATTGATTTTATTATTAATTTTTCTTTTGTTCGCATTTTGCTTTTATTGTAGAATAACAAATAAATTAAATAATTAAAAAATATTTCACATTTATTTGAAAACTTGCAAAAATGATCTGTCAAATAATAATTAATTTTTTTCTTTACTTATCTAATTCAATAATCATTGGTTTTTTCATATTTCTAGTCTAAAAATTGCTACTTTTGCTTTTTTGCTGTGCACATTTGATGAAAAGGAAGAACTGAGGTCCATTTCGTGTCTTCCTAGAAGAAAATCTGAATTAAATTTTAAAACGAAAAAAAATTTTCTTGTTATTTTCATTGTAACTTATAATTTTGGCATCATAGAAGAAATTTCGTAAAAAAGTATAAAAAATATCAAAATTTTTAAAAATTAATTGAATTTAAATATATGTTTATGTAGTTAAATTGATGAATAATTCCGACCTCGTTCATATAAGAGTTAATTTTGTGATATAATTGTCTTGGAATGCCTTTGGCTTAAATGATCCTAAATTTTCGATATACTCAAATTATTGGGTCAATTGATTTTAAAAGGACAATATTGTCATGTTCTGAATATAAAGGAAATTAAATTAATTTCCAGTCATTGATGCATGAATAAATGATTAAAAACTAGCTTTAAATAATTTAAATAAATAGTAAATATTTAACTCGGATCCAATCAGAGACTAAATTTTTAGATCAAATTTACTAAGTCGGAAATCGTCTTAATAAAAAAATAAAATTTTCAGTAGCATCATTCCTTTGAAAAACTTGATTAATCGATTTTTTTTGAAAATACCAAAATAAGCAACCAAACTTAAACACTTCCATGTTTTTTTTTATCTATCACTTAGAGCCAATTAGAAAATGTTCTTCTGGAAGTATTTTAATGATGATAAACACAAATTTTATAAAATTGATAAGATAGTTATACAGTTTTTGATTTTTTTATAATGCTAAACTAATCAATTCAGTTTCATACGAATGAAAATTTTAATTGAGTTTTGCCAATACCTTCAAATAAAATTATTTATAAAAATAACCAAATTTTTTGATTTGCATTTTTTGCTTCCTTATTATTTATTTATCTGTTTATGAATTTTTTTAATTTAATTCGAGGAAATTGAACCTCAGCGCCTTTCTGCAAAAATTTAAGCAATAATTAAAAATATTTCTAATTCCATGAATAATCATTTATCTGTTTTTTTTTTTCCGAGTCTATAAATACTATTTTTTTAATTTTTTCTTCCCAACTTGGCAGATAAGCTTTCTAACTTTTGTATTTAACACAGTTGTTTAAAAGTCCTAAACTGATAATTAATAATTTTCGGCGGACTATTTAAAGTCAAAGTCACTAAAATTAAAGTCTAAGTCCTGATAAAAAGAATTTAAGTCTTTAGTTTGACTTGACTTGTGACTTTTAAATAACTGATATTTACTTGACCAAAATTAGATATATTGAAATCTCAATACATTTTGGGTTGACTTTGATATATTAATTATTTCCAAAATTAATTTTAAGCTATATTAAAATAATCTTTCAGTAATTAATTTAAAAAAAAAAAGCTTTTTATTTTTTGCACTGTTTTTACCAAAGCTTAAAATTTGCTTGAATAATTCAATAAAATCCATAAAATAAATTCAAATGTTGAAATAAAAGAAGTTTTAAAAAAACGATTTTACGCTTAACTAATAAATTATAAATTTATTTTTAACTTATAAATTAGCTACTGGTTTATAGATTATTTCATTTTTAAAAAGAAATCCCTATTCTAAATTATGAGTTAATGCCTTGTTTGAATGCATAGATAATTAACAAAAGTTTAAAAACAATGATATCTTTATTTTAAAAATTTTTGTTCGAGTTAATTGCTAGTTTTCTTTTTCAGCCAAGAATCAATGCAATTAGAAAAAAATTGAATATTAATAGGATATTTTGAGTAACCAGAAACTAAAAATTGCTCTTAAAATTTCTAACTCCGATTAAGAAAATTTAACAAATTCTTTATTCTTTATTCAGAAAAAAATGATTAAGTATAAATGAAAAAAAATAATTTAAGAAGAAAATACATCTAAATAATAATTTAATTTATTTTCGACCGTATTTGAATCCTTTATTGGTACTATCAGTGTTTTGATGTGGTAAACTTTTGCCAACTTGTAAAGCAAAGAATCTTCTTTGTCTGTTTGATGAATTATTCGAGTATCCTGTAGTGATTAGTTCCAAGCAAGTTTTTTGAACCGAGATACTCAAAGCATACCATTCGTCTGAATTGATCAGATTTGAACATAAAACTTTGTACAATTCAAATGTATGATCATCACTATTAGAAATTTCCGGAACAATTTCTAAATCGCTTTTAACTTTGTGAGTTAATGGTACTGCCATAATGTCCATTAAAGTACTTATAAAAATAATCAATAAAAATTTTCTTGGTACAACCATTTCTAAAAGCAAATTTAATTTGAATTTTTTTTAATCTAAAAAGAATTATTAATAATTTCTGAGTTTCAAAAGAATTTATATTAATAAAAAATAAAGTAAACTTCTCCACAGAATTGTGTATCTGCAACAAGTTTTGAGTCATCCCTAAATCCCAATTGCTTTGAATATTTATTTTAGCTTTCCATTTTTTTGTAGCTTTATTCCCATAACAAATTTTGAAATTGACAATTATTAGATTAAAAAAAAATTTTTTAAGATGGAAAATTCTTTTTCAAAATTTCTCATTTTAACTTATCTAAAACGCGAAGCTTCTCATTAAAGTTTTTAGGTTTAGCAAACACCTACGTGAAGCCATCAAAATGTATTGGTATTTCATCATTTGAAAAATTCAAAGTAATCATGTTTTTGATTTATTTTTTTTTGAGAATTAGTTTTTGAATTTTTACAATTAAGACATTTGAGCAAGCAAGGCCTTAACTGCATAAAAATATTGCATAGAAATATTGAATGAAATCTTGAGTTCTTTATGCTGAAATAAAACTTGAAAATAAAAATTTTGTTTTGATCTGAAAAAAAGTGAATATGAGTCTATGTCTAGATATCAGCGCTAAAATATTAAATCAGAATAAAAAGCTTTTACTGAACCAATTGAGCAGCTTTGCCACATCAAAATTCCTAAAATCTGAATTAAATGAGAAAAAAGAATTAGACGATTTGTTTAAGAAGGTAGTTGTAGAGGTCAGAGGCCATGACAACGCTGTACTGGAAAGCTATAAAACATTTGTCCAACAAGCTTCAAAGGAGTTAGAAATTAACCTTAATGAAATTCGAGAACCGGATAGATTTATTGAACGATGGACACTTTTGAAGTCAAGATTTAGCAATCGCAAGCACATGCGTCAGTATGAAATGAGAACTTATTTCCGCGAATTTGAATTTAAACATTTAACCGGTTCAACATGTGACACTCTTTTGGAATATATTCAGCGAAATTTACCAGAAGGAGTTGCAATGCATGTCCATAAAACTAAACTTTGTCAATTACCAGAACACTTTAGCTAAATAACTCAATGAATTTTTTTAAATCTAAATAATTTTTTCAACAATTTAAATAAAATTGATTGTCAATTGTTTTTTCTGAATAATTTTTTCAAATATTTAATTTTTTTGGATGATTAAACAATGTAAGAAAAAAGGAAAAATTTTAGGCGTTATTAATTATAAAATAGGACAACTAATTCATTTAAAATTAATTTAGTCAAAAGCACAAAAAACTTATTTCTTTCATGTTAACGCCATTTAAGTGCATAAAAAATAATTTCAAAAAAACTTTTTTTAGGGTGAATGAAAAAGCTAATTTTTTCAAAATTATTTGTCTCTTAAATTAAAGAAAAAATTAATTTTTAAAAAGATTTATGACATAAAATGATACGAAAAATTATTTGAAATATTTTTTTATTTTAAATTAATTATTTGTTTATCTGCGACGAGTTAAAGCTTATTTAAGTGACTTTCATTTATAGACACCTGCTCGAGCAAGAGTTTTTAGATGTTAATTTGTTTGTCGATTAAATAAATTAAAGGCAGAAGATTATTGAAAAAATTAATTAATTTTTTAATAGCTGATATTTCCTAAAATAATTAAAAATATTCAAAATGCTAATTGAAAATATAATAAATAAATAACAATAAATTAATAATATATATAATCAATTGAAAAATGATTCATCAAATTATTTTTTTCGTTTTAAACTAAAAATTTGATGGATTGAAAAAATTTGAATTTCTTAAGTAGGAATTATTCAAATCTTTAAGTTCATTAAAATTAAAGATACTGAATAAAACCTTATAAAAGAATAGTTATTAACTAAAAAAAATTCTGGCTGATTTTGATTATTTGGCTTCATTTTTGACTTAAATCTTTTAATATTCTTTGATTTTTTTTAAAATAAAATATAATTAATTTAAAATTTTTTAAGTAAATAAAGTGGAAAAAATAAATGTTTTTTTATTTAAAAAGAACAAATAGAATAAAATTCAAAATACCGCTTTTTATAAATTTTAATGCTTAGATAATTTTTTAATTATCAATATGCTAAGAATTTTTTTCCAAATTGTAACATTTTTTTGAAAATATTTTAAGTTTCGGCCTCGATCCCTAAAAGCATTAAAATAAGTAATTTTTACATCCTTTTGTCTTGAAAATTCTAAAAGATAATTTTTTATTGGCAATTAAAGGTTTAAGACGAAAATTTTATATCAAAGTAATGTTTGACTCCACGTTGAATTTTAATCCAGTTTAAGCTGAGATATACTCTCGTGGTCTGTTATTATATTCATACAATAAAAAAAGTAAAATTTTATCAATATCTTTAAATGATCGTGTTCTTGAATATTTTTAAGAGATCTTATTCAAGATCGTAAAAATAATATATAACTCTTTTAACTAAAAATGAATAAAAATTTTCTTTATTTATTTTCGTTATTTTGGACATTAGTGACATGTCATCACATCATCTTGAAAACTAGCGTTCGATATTTAACGACATATCACTAGAATCGAGATTATACGTTGGATATATTTTTTTACAATTTAATTAAAATAAACTTAAAAATTTAGGTTTTTATTTGAAGGTTTATTAAATAAAAATAAATAAATAGAAATGATCCCTAAATCCTTAGAACCTTGCAAACTGTCCCATATTGGCTTTAGAAAGAATGGATTGGTGACAAATTGAAAACAATTTTGTCCCCAAAGATTTGATGTTCATCACTTTTGATTATTTGATACCATATTTTGAAGAATTTGAACCAAAAATAGAAACAGTAATTATCTAATTAAAGAAATTTGTCAGAACTCGAGTTAAGGAGAATGGAAATACTGACATCGAAAGGTTTTTGTGTGTTCAAAAGGTAGTCAGACCTATCCGACAATGCCTTTTCCGACAAAAACTTTAAGTAATATCATATATAAATTGTCAAAAAAAAATTTAGTTGTCACAAGAGTGCTGTTACGATACATGGTTCTGTGGTAAAATTATGTAATTTTACGATAATTTTCGTATTTTATATTACGTAAATTTACCAATTTCTACGAAAAAAAATGGTAAAACCAAAAAGATCATTTTGTACGATTTTTAATAGAATTTCTTAAAAAATGAAAAAAAATTATTCCAATTACCATATTTTACGTATAATTAATAAAAGAACTATTTTTCGAGGTAAAAAATCGTAAGGAAAAGTTAAAAAAAGTAAAAAAATTAATAGTTTTTTTATTTATTTTATTTCAATTTATTACAAAATTAATCTTTTGAATTAAAATTTTACATAATAAAAAGTTGCATCAACTGACACTATTTAACTCTTCAGATTTATTTGGTTGCATTTTGCAGAGTTTTTCATTTTGTAGTGTATTCAAGCGTTTTTATGGTTGCTTAGCAAACACCATCACCAAATGGGCAACGAATACAGTATCAGAGTCGCTATTTTTTCTTCTAGTATAAAGGAATAAGCAACCAATTCTCCTATTGCACCATCGACGATTGTAAATATAGAGACTCGTGAACTTCCATTACAAATATTGTCTCTAATATCTCTAAAGGTTTGCGAGTGGTACAGCTCCACTTTTATTCACCCGATCCTGGAATATTAATGCCAAAACTACTGGTGAATTTTTTATTCCACTAATATTTTTAATTACTAATTGAAAAGTATCGAGTCTGTCGAGAGTTGTGCCTTGAAAAATCTATTGAATTTAACTACTGTAAATACTGGTATGATTTTAAATGTGCTAATATAAGTACTTAAAAAAACTGCAGTCAATAAGATCATCTCGATGCAGTAACCTTTGTCGGATCAGAACCGTTGCTTAAAAAGGTACAGGAAAAGGAGATGAGCGCCTCTCCAGCATTGTGAATTTTAGTACAAAAAACAAAAACAAAATATAAAAAACGCCAGAACTTTAAGCAGGACCGACTGAAACATATTCTGTAAATTGTAGCAACTGATACATCATTTGTACCAGCACTTAAAGTTGAATAGGATCTTTAATATAATGTAATATCCCAAATTTACTATTTTCTGACTTTTGCAGATTTATTAGGCATTGTGAAATTTGGTACAAAAATCAAAAACAAAATATAAAAAGTGCCAAAGCTTAAGTTCTGAAGGACCAAAACATGTTCTGTAAATTGTAGCAACTGATACATTCTTTATACCACCACATTAAAGTTGAAATGGATTTTTAATATAATGTAGTATCCCAAATTTACTATTTTCTGAGTTTTGCAGATTTATTGCAGAGTTTTGCAGAATCAGTATATTGGTGGTACAGATGTTGTGTCAGTTGCTACAGTTTACAGAACATGTTTTGGTCCTTCAGAACTTAAGCTTTGGAATTTTTAATATTTTGTTTTTGTTTTTTTGTACCAAATTTCACAATGCCCGCCTCTCCAGTATCTGTTAAGTAGAAAAGGGGAAAATTATTTTTATTATTTAATCGAAGTAATTATCACAGACAGCGAAAAAGTAAGACCTTGTTATCTTCTAATTATGCCTAAGAATGAAAGCCTTATTTTAACTAAATCTATCTTTTTAATTACAAACTAAACTTACTATAAAGTTATTTATATACAGTCGTGTCACATTAACCCAAACCTCATTAATCCGAAATTTTTGGGTTTCGAACCAATTTCCTTTAATCCCTATCTCCTTTTCAATATTAACTAATGTTAATTTTTATTTTTTAAGCGAACCAAAATGTTCGGATTATTTTGCGATTCGAACAAAAATTTTATATTGCCAGTATTTGCTAAGTTTATTTACCGTAAACTCGCGTTGTGGACTCTAAGAGTAAAGCCCAAATTCAACCTTTTTTCTTTTAGAGCTAATTACATAGTTTCTATGTTATAACAATTAAAATTGAATTAGCTGGAAAATACCTTGAATATGGGTTATTTTCCATTAATAAAGCCTAAATTTAGCTTTTATTCTAACAAAAAAATGGCCTTTATTCTCATTAAAAAAATTAAAAATAAAAAAAATTGTAGAGCTAATTTCGAAATAGAAAATAAGTCAAATCTAAGCTTTTTTCTATTTTTGCACTTTACTCTAGGAGCATTTTTATAAGAAATTAAAGGTAAAATTTAAAAAAATTTGTTAAAAAATCAATTGAATTCGATGCGGTAATTCGATATAAATTAGTTACCGTAAACTCGTGTTCACGACTCTAAGAGTAAAAGCCAAAAACTCCGCTTTTAATCTAATTGAAATTGTCTTTTACTCTTTATGGCCAAAGATTGAGTTTTTGGAAAAAAAAATAAAAAATAAAAAATCCCATCCTTTATCCCACAATTACTTGAGAATTTACATCTATATCTCTTAATAGATCACGTCCTGTTAATTTTCAATAATCAAGCGAATAGAGTTTTAACTCAAAATTCAAAAAATGTAAATAGCTTCCACGTGATCAAAATGGAAAAATTATCAGACCAAATAGAAATTGACATTTCTTTTTTTATTATTCATTTAACTAACTAATTTATATCGAATTACCGCATCGAATTGATTTTTTAACAAATTTTTTTAAATTTTACCTTTAATTTCTTATAAAAATGCTCCTAGAGTAAAGTGCAAAAATAGAAAAAAGCTTAGATTTGACTTATTTTCTATTTCGAAATTAGCTCTACAATTTTTTTTATTTTTAATTTTTTTAATGAGAATAAAGGCCATTTTTTTGTTAGAATAAAAGCTAAATTTAGGCTTTATTAATGGAAAATAACCCATATTCAAGGTATTTTCCAGCTAATTCAATTTTAATTGTTATAACATAGAAACTATGTAATTAGCTCTAAAAGAAAAAAGGTTGAATTTGGGCTTTACTCTTAGAGTCTACAACGCGAGGTTACGGTATTTATTTATTTAAATAAGGAAGCCGCAACGGCGATTTTGGGAGTTGGAGCGTCAATCGCGGACCTCCAGTACTCTTATTAAAATTACTAGTATATTTAAAATTGAACAAAAGTAATTATAAAATTTGCCAAGTTAAATACCAATAAAAATATAAAAAATATAAAAAATATAAAAAAAAAAAAAAATTAGTTTGAAAGTCTATTGTGCACATTTGTTTATTTATTTATTATGCTCTTAGGCTGAGGCCGTCATTCGATTCTACATGGATATTCCCCCTTTAAATTTTCCCCCTTTAAATTTTCCCCCTCCAAATTTTCCCCTTTTAAAATTTCCCCATTAAAGATTTTCCCCCTTATTAATTTTCCCTCTTAATTGATTTCCCCTATAAAAAAATTCTCCTTTTCGTAAAGATCTTAAAAACTCGTAAAAATTTAAGTAAATTAGATAATTTCGTTTTTTTTTAATTTATATTTATTTTAAAATTCAAATTTGAATTTTGAAATTTTTTGTTTACAAATTTAACTTTTAACATTTTAAAAATTTAAGAATATAATCAAATAATATATTTTTTTGTCTGTTTTTTCAAAAATCAAATTAAATATTGTGACCAGTAAAATTTTTTCTAAAGAAGATTTAAAAAAATTATATTGTTCATAGAATTAAATTTTTAAAAAAGGGAATTTCAGTAAAGAGGAAAATAAAAAAAGGGGAAAAATTTACGGGGGAAAAAAAAAGGGGAAAACTTTACAGGGGAATTTTTACGGGGGGAAAATTTATAAAATACCCCGTCATTCGACCACTTGCTCAACGCCCCGTCAAATAAGGTGGCGTTGTATTTTTAAAATTCTCCGATTAAATAAATATAAAAAAAAGATAATTGTAGAAAAAATTGAGTAAATGAGTATAAAAGAATAAAATTTAAGTATTTGCTAAATTTAATGTACAATTAGAATTATTTCTTTTTTATTCTAACCAGACAAAATTAGTAAAAAAAAGATCAAAAAATAAACCAAAAGTTCAACAAAAGAAACAAATTTGTCAATTTTATGTCGATAACCCAAAAATATAAAAATATTAAATAGCAAATAAATTTTCTAGAGAGTTTAATTTACGTATTCCAAAATCAACACTAAGTCAGATTATAGCTAAAAAATATTACTGGCTAAGTCGCGATTCTTCAAACAGCTATTAAGCATTTTATATATAGAAGTGTTTTAGATGCATTAAAAATTGTTCAGCAATATAAATTGATTTGTCAAAAAATAATGAATCTACTTTAGGTGCTTTTAATTGCCTTAATGATAAAATTTCAGCTTTAAAAGCAAATAAATTAAATCAAGTCTCCATCCAAAAATATTTAAGCTAATCAAGAAACAATTTTAGATTTTAATCCGTAAATTTATTACAAATATAGATTTTATGTTTGTTATGTTATATATTTTAAAATTTAACTAAATTTGTAATTTTTTCATAATTAAATAAAATGTTTCATATCTTTGTAAAATTGAAGTTTTTTTTATCCGAAAAATTTAATCCGAACCGAGATTCTTGACTCCAAAAAGGTTCTGATTAATGCGACACGACTGTATAATAATATTACAGCAATAAATTATTTTCCTCTATGTATTCCAAATATTCTGCTATTAGATTCCGCATAAAAATTCTGGCATACAAAATTGCGGAATTTCGCTAGTCCAGCTACTCTATAGAGTATCAATTAAATTTTTTAATTAATACGAATTGAGATTTTTCAGCAATCTTCTAAAATTTCCCATTGTGTTTTCTAAAAAATTTCTTTTATTTTTAATGTCAAATATTCAGTTAAACCAAAATTGAACCAAAACTAAACTAAAAATTAAAAAATTAAAATCAATCATTTATTTATTAAATTAAAAATTTTAATAAATATTTAAAAAATCTTAATCTAAACAAAAAAAAAATTTCTTTTAAATTTAAAATTAGCGTATTTTGATAAATCTTTTTAAAGCAGTTTTAAACATATTTCTAAAGCCATGACTAAGCGTAATGTAACAAACCGGATTAGTGGCCGAATTGGCCAGTGCCAAACATAAAGCCACAGGATAAATATGCGTTGAAAACAAGCTGCTGATGGTTTCAGACTGTTTGTTCGATAGGTCTGATTTGTTCTCATACTGTTCCCAGTAGAAAATAAAATCAATTAACAACGACATGAAATGGTACGGCAACCAGGACACAATGAATAACAAGACTAGAATAATCAACAGTTTTACCACTCTGCGACGACTGCGAATCAATTTGTGGATGGCCAATTGGTTTCTGGGTGATTTGATCAGCTGAGATGTTGAATATGGTATGATACGATTATCAGTCTTTTTCTCATTTGACTTGTCTCCTTTGGCTTTTTTCGTATGCTTTTTTCCATTGTCCAAACCATGTATACTCAAATCATCAGCGGATAGTTTTTTTCTCGGTTTTTTGCCACACCGCATCCTTGCGCAACAGTACTTGTTCGCCTCAACGTCATTCAAATTGTTCTCTATCGATGAAGCATCTATTAAAGAATACTCTATTTCCTCTTGATCATGGTGCTTGGCCAGCTCGTTGCACTCTAATTTATGCACTTGGTCATTACATCCCTCTTGCTTCCACCTATTGAACGCCTGATGTTCGCGCTTAATCGACTGATAATTCTTTACATTACTTTGACGCTTTGACGAAGCATATCTTCTCTTTTTGTACAAACTCCCGCTTTTTAAGCTCGTTCTGCTGCCATTTTTTTCATATAAACTTTTAAGCTTTAAATTGCCAAATTTGTAGCGAATGGATGTACCGGAATAGCTCTTGATTGCAGTTTGCTCCCTATTTTCTTTGGAGCTTTCACCAAGAGCAACTGTGTTTATAACATTGAAAGAGCGAACAAACGCCTTGTTGATGCTTTGCGGCTTTTGCTCGACGGACCACAGTGTCCGGCTTATGTTGATGTAGGCATAGGACATAAAGATAATCGGAAAAATGAACAGTGAGCAGATTAAGAGGGCCTCGTAGCCCAGTTTGGCCTCGAATTCGGGCCAGCTTTCAAAGCACATACTAAACTCAAAGAATTCGTATTGGGTCTTTTGAATTTTTCTTTTTTCGTATTTGAACACAATCAGCAGGGGAGACATGATAAAAATCGACAATATCCATGTGGACAGTAGGATGATTTTTACCTTGCGGTTAGTGCATATTGAGCGGGCTTTCATCGGCTTGTAGATTATGTAATACCGGTCAATGCTGATAGCGGTCAGCGTCATCACACTTACGGATAGAGAGACACCTTGAGCAAAGCTGCTAAATCGGCACATGAACTCGCCAAACACCCATTCTTTGGTCATATAGCGGCTGGCTGTCACCGGAACGCATATAAAAATGACCAAGAGATCAGACACTGCTAGATTGGTGATGAATTTATTTGTCATGGTTTGCATTCGTTTGTACACTAGAACAAAGTAGATAACGATAAAATTTCCAAAAAAGCCTGTTACAAATATGATGGAATAGACTGCTATGTAAAATAGTTCGGTCCATTTACTTCCCATATTGTCAAAATATGTATTTGAGTCATGGGTGATAAATGATTGATTGGAAACGTTTAAAAGGAGAATAAGGTTGATTATGCTTCCGTCCATTTGCATTCTCGTTTTTTTAAGACATGGTTGTTTTTTTAAAAATCTAAAAAATTTTCTGAAAAATTCAACTTTTGATTATTTAATAGCTGCTGGCACAAAATGACCAAATGAATGGAAAATTAAAAAATTAAAAGCATCTAAAAAAAAACTATTTGGTCTTGCCTATTTTGTTGTGACCAGAAAGCTAGATCACTTGATAAAATCCTAGATGAATGATGATACTGATGATGATAAAACTGACAACGATAATACTGTACTTATCAATTAAAAATGTAACCAGACTTGTAAAAAAATAAGGAAAATAAAGTCTGAATAAGTCAAAAACAAGTCAAAGTGTGAATTGGCCTTGAGAAGTTTTTTTTTTCTTAATTATAAGTCTTGACTTTGACTTGTATCAAAAATTCAAAAAAAAACAAGTCAGGACTTTAACTTATTTTAAGAATAGAATTAAAATAAATAAAAAAGATTATAAGGTAACCTAGTCTAACCGGGTGACCATATTTTTTTTTATTAATTATTTCGCACCCATTTTGTTCAAAAACTTCAAAAATGGTCACCCAATTTTCCCGAATTTTTTGAGTAACCCCTTTAGCTCCGCGGTTAATTATGTGAGGTCCAAAAGGGTTAAAGCGGTTAACCCGATTACACCTAAAATTGTATACAATTAGCCCGAAATTTAACCCCAAAAAAAGAATTTTAACCCTTTTAACCCATTTGACATTTAGGAAGAAAATTTTTTGAATTTTTTACTAAAATTATTAAATTCATTTAATTTAATTTATTCGAAACAGAACAAAGGTGAGTTTTAACGAATTCAAAAAAAAGTAAAAGTTAATCTTTACAATCATCACATAAAAATTCTTTTTTTGATTTTTTTTTTAAATTCTTTTGACAAACAACTAAAACAAACCCAATTTGAGCACTTTTCACAAGATAACCATTTTGGCGTGTTTTCTTTCTCTTCAGCCATTTTGTTTCAAATGAGCTACACAATATTTCGGATTCTGATAAGTTATCATTTTAATCTGGTGTTAATTTGCTTTCTACAAGCTTTCGTGGTCGTCCTCTTCCTCTTCCAGTTCCTTTTTTAGCTATTTTGGCATTTTTGGCCTCTTCTTGTTCTTATTTTGCTTATTACTATTTACATCACTGATTGTGTATTTTAGATTTTGTACAGTATAATTTTTTTTTTTAGATTGAATTTCTTTTTTCTGTGACATTTTTAGCTTATTTTTAAACAATTTGCTTTTTTTAGGTTTGAAATAAAAACTCGGCTTTAAAAAAAATTTTTTGAGAGTGAGAGAGAGAAAATAATTTTACAATTTTTTAATTAACGTAAGATGGGGTAATTATTTAATTGGTTAATTGGGGGAGAACTTTTATTTTGTGAAATTGTATGAGAACTTTACATCCAAGAGAGAAACGAAGTATCAATCTAAGTAGCTAACAGATCAAGGAATCCAGATATATAGTTTTTATTTTTCGTTTGTATACCATTCGTCTTAAAATCGATCAAGTTCGAAAAACTGGTGAAAATCAATCAAAAGTATAATTTGATTTACGCGCGATAACTTCGGTTCAAAATGAGATTTTGCAAAATTATTTAGCCATTGCTAAGACCAACTAGTAACAACTTCAAATTAAGGGACAGAAAGAAAAAATTTTTTTTTTTGAAGCCAAATTCTAAATGGGTTATTTTTAGGGGTAAAACGGTTAAATAAGTTACCATATTTACCCCGGTTTTTAACAAAATTACCCCAAATTTTAACCACTTTAACTCTTTTACCCCTAAAATATTTATAAGACGTTTTTTTTTGTTACTATGCAAAATTTTATTTAAAAAACATATTCTTGAAGTCTAGAAAAACAAATTAGAGCGTTTTATTAAAAAATGAGTGCTAAAAAAGTGAAAAACGACTCCAATATTTTAAATACAGCGTCAAAAAGTTTAAAAAAACACAAAAAAAATTTCTTTTTTTTGTTTCATTTCTTTAAAAAAAATGCCACGCTCTTATGAAGCTTTGTTTGCCAAGTAGAATAAAAAAGAATTAAACACTAGAATTTGTATGTGCTGAATGCTAATAGTAAAAATTCTAAGAAAATTTTCTTGTTAAATTTCTAAAAATTGATTATTAATTCGTTTTGTTTTTAAATTAATATTTTTCTTATTCAATTGTTTCTAATTTATCCAAGTAGATCAATTTTAATTTTTTCTTTCCTTTTTACGAGTCGAAAATTAATAAAAAAAAAACAAAAATATTACTTTATACTTCTATCTCTCTTAATTTTTTAAAAAACGGCTAATTTGGTGATGTATTGGGGTAAATGAGTGTGGTTTCGGGGTAATTGTGTGAATTTCCGGGGTAATTTGGATCAATTTAGGGGTAATCTAGTTAACCCATTTAACCAAATTAGCCCTCACATATTTAACCACTTGGTGCAATTTGGTGATTTGAAATTTTGGGGTAAATAAGGGGTTCAGATTCGTGATCCTCGAGTTGAGATCTATCCGAAAAAGCAATAAAAAAAAAATAGGTCACCCAATATGGCTATATTACGTTATTAAAAAATATCGTCACTGCTTATTCGGTTAAATGGGTTAAATAGAATCTTATTTGGACTAATTGGGTGATTTTTTTGACTAATAGGGTTAAATCTATTTAACCTTTTAAGCCCTAAAAAAAAACCCATTAGATGAAGCCCTAAGGACATTTTCTAAAATTCTAAAAAAATTCTCTTAGATACTTTAGCATGTGCTGAATCTAACAAGCGAAATAGGTTAGAGCTTAAGTATTACCTAGGGCCTTAAAGCACCCTTCTCCCGAATCACTAATTCGAGGCTTTTTCACCTCATTAGGCGTAGTCGAACTTTAAGAGAAAAAAAAGCATATAACGATTTTTTTTTTAAATATTTCACACATATCATTCAATTTCTCTCCTCGAGTTCTACATATCAAGATATTTTTTTAGGTAGTAGCTTTAAAAATGAAGGAGATATAGGGGTTTTTCAAATTCGTTCACCCTATTAACCTATAACCCCTTTAGACTAGGTTACCATAAGTCATGAAATTTTTATTCAGGAAAAAATAAAATTATTTGTCAAAATTTATTTTTTAATGTAAAAATTGCAACATGAATTTTTAAACAATCAATGCTTTTTTAATGACACTCAATTTTTCCCAGAAAAAAAAATGGCCGAGACCGTGGCCAGTCGTGCAAGCGGCCAACTGATTGACCGACCGTGAAATGGCCGGCCAAATTTTAAAAGACCGTGAGGTGGCCGTTCGACCTTCGGCCTAAATAAAAAACGACCGTAAAGTGGCCGGCCAACTGAAAGACCGTTAAACGGCCGACCGTGTGTAGACCAGCCGGCCACAAAACGGTCCAAAAAAAAAATTTTACTTAGATGCTTAAAAAAATTTAAAGGAATTAAAAAAAAAATTAAAAATTTTAAAGAAATAAACATTAAAACTAATTAGATTTTCATCATCGATTTTTATAAATTTAATTTTTTTTTATTAAAATCGTTTTTAAAAATAAACTATCTAAAATACCGAATTATAAATTTATATATTTTTAAAAAATATATAAATTTATAATTATCGGCCTTTTTAAAAACGGTCCACAGACGGTCGGCCAATTCACGAACGGTCTAAAATGCGGCCGTTTAAACTGGCCGGCCAACTGGCCGTTCAAGTCCGGCCGGCCAGTAGATGAGGTTCTTCAAGATTGTTAGATGAACTTCAAGATGGCAAAAAAAATTTTATTTTTAAGTAGGATTTGTAGCTTGCAATCTCCTGTATATCTAATGGTAAAGATGCGTTTCTGAAAGTTTAAATGAAAGTTTTTTTTTATTATAAAATATATTTTTTTAGCAATTTCTTAAACTAATTTAGATCTTGACAATATTTCTGTCACTTTTTTTAGTAGACAATGAACCTTTTGAATAACTAATTTTAAATATTTTTTTTATAGATTTTGGCGATTTATGATAAATATTTAATAAATTTTTTTCGAAGATTTGTGGTTTGTATTTTTTGTAAATACTGTTAAACCCTTTGAAAACATCAAATTATCTTTTAAAATAAAATGAAAAATTAAATTAAAGGATTTAAAATAAAACAAGAACATCAAAACAAGTGAATTTTACTGAAAATTTAATTATATAACAAATAATTACCTTTTTTACAGTTTATAACATAATTTTGTGTAAAGTTATGTAATAAAATGTAAAAAAATGTAATATTTCAAGTTGAGTAAGTGGATTTATTTTAATAAAAAAATTTAATTAAAATCAAATTTACGTAAATTCACGTAAAATCATTATGGCTTAGCAGGACTGTAAAAAAAAATAATTTTTTCTCCTCTGGTTAAGTTTATTTTATTACTATTTTTAATAAAATTTTACACTTATACAATAATAATATTTCTCAGAAAATAAAATTGAAAGACGAACCATGTCTGTTTCTTATATTTAGTAATCTTGGTTTGATGATGTAGAGATTGTTTAATAAAATTACTTTAATCCATTTTTATAAAAAAAATAATAATAAGGATTTAACGTCATTTCCAATCAAAGAATTTAATATTGAATTTTTAGAAATTAAATGAGAGCGTCGTTTCTGAGTCAAAAATCCAAAAAGGTTATTTTCAAACAAGGAGTGAAATTTAACAATTTTTTAAGGTATAAGACGAACATCCTTTCTATCACAATAAGCTAAAAAGAATGGAAGGAAGTAAGTCCTATCAAACCAAAGGGGAAGCTAAAGTTATAAAGCCAATAAGTTATCGACATAAATGATCTCTTTTACATTTAAAAAGGATACTCTTTATATTAGATAGTATATTAAAGCCCTCATTGTTAATAGGTTCATTAATATTTAAAATTTTTGCGATTTTAAATAATTACAATAAGATAAAATCAATTCATTATATTAGTCTATAAAAAAAAATGCCTTAACAAACACTATTTAAAACAGTACAACTGCCTGACAAAAAGGTAGTTAAGCTTTTTAATTTATAATAATAATATTTTGTCTCTTTTCTACCCTAGCGGATAGGCGAGACGCCCATCTCCTTTTCCAGTACCTTTTTGAGTTCCGATCTGACACAGAGGTTACTGCATCGGGTTGACCATACACACCACAATTATTAACCAGTCGAAACCCGTCATTATAATGTAACTATTACAATTTCTTCAATCAAAATTAGAATTATTTAAATCTTGGGACATTTATAGCTGGCCGTTATCTTTAAAAGTATTAGCAAATTTAATTTTAATTAATTTCGAAATTGAAATATTGAAAAAAAAATGTGCTAAAATTAAAATAAAAATATTTTGATCATTTTTTACCAATAAGCTAAACATTTTGTATTGAAAATTCAATAAAATCTTCGATTCAAACAATAATTATTATGTAATAAGGATTTAAATTTTTTTTCAAAAAAAAAGATGTAAAAAAATTTTTCAAAATCAACATCAGTCAAAAATGTCGCAAGATTTAACGATTTTTTTTGAATCAAGCTCATTATTCTCATTTTTGAATTAGCTCTTTCTTAAAAATATCAAGATATTCTCAAGAAGCTAACTTTAAGTTTAACGTGGCTTAAAAACATCATTTTCATAATCAGCATTCTCGATTTAACCCTTGAGAATTTTGATTTAATTTCATTAATTCTATTGTCGATATTTTTTTCTCAGTACCACTTACAGCCAAATGTAATCAAGGCATACACCTCCAACCTTCAAAACAAATTATCACATGAGAAATTAATTTATTTCAGTGGTAAATATTTCAAGAGACTATTTCCGAAGCTTCTTTAATCTATACCCCATTGGGTTACTCTAAGACAAAAACAAATTACATGTCACTGACTGAAGTCTAAAGAGTAAAAATAAAGTTAAAATATTTAAAAAAAAATAATAGAATGAATTAATATAATTATTTGAATTTTAATAATTACAATTTGTGGTTGTTGAAGCCATTCTAAGTGACTAAGTCAGTCATGTCGGTATTGTTAGAGAATTTAAAAGCAGTGTTGTTTTTAGGATGATATTTAAATTAACTTTAAGAAGAAATTAATAAAGATTTTTTTAGTCTAGTGAATGATCTCTTAATTTATTTGATTTAAATTCTGAAAAACAATGTGTTGTTTATTTGATGACTGAAAATTTATCATTAAATCAAAATACGGCTGGCTATCTAAATTTTGTAGTTGTTTTAGCGAGTTCAAATTCGGATGGAAAACTCATCAACAGAGCAAAGGCTCAAATAGATCCTTAAGTTTGCACATCAAGTAAACTTGTTCAACATGAAAATGAGTTAGTTAGATGTATAATTTTCATATCAAATAAATGGAATAATAATATTTTGTATTGTAAAAATATCCATTTTATTAAATTCTTAATAAGACAAAAATTTGCCAATTTTACTTCCTTATGATGTTTCTTCCCTCGCAATAAAATAAAGAATTTGCATCACTGTTATAAAATTACTTGATAATTCTTTTTAACTGAACAAATTATTTAAGAAAACCTATCCATATAATAAATAATAATGAAGAATTCAAAAATGCTTTTAAAAAAAACATGCCTACAGAATAATAAAAAACGTAAAACTATTATCACAAGATAAAAAATTTAACATACTGAAATAACAAAATTGAGTAAACTAAAACCTATAGAGACTAAATAAAATAATATTGCTAATTTTATAGTTTCCTAAAATTTACTCAGAGGTAGATTAAATTAAGATAGGAATTTCGAAAAGCTTAAAATAACCATTTTAAAATTGTTTCTCCAATTTTAGATTTGCAAGTGGAAAATTAAATTAATCAATTGCAATTTGAAAATAAAAATTGAAAGAAGCGTTTAGACGAATATCAAAAAATTACACTTTGTTTAGATTACTTCGATGAAATGTATATCTGATTTTTTAAAATTTGCTTTAATATTTGCTAAAAATAACTTTTTAATGCCAAAAAAAAATCCTCAAAAAAACTAAAAAAATTAGACAATTAATAAATGACTAAAACATAATTGCTTACAAGTTTTAGTAAATAATATTCAAGTCATATATATCGGAGATCCAATGAAAGAAAATTTAATTAATAAAATTGGAAAAAAAAAAAAAATCGTTTTCTATGTTACTTTTTGAAAAATTTTATTATATCATTAATTAAAAAAAGTGTTTTAAAAGCATGTATGTATCTTAATTGAAAGGACACTTTATGATGTCCTCTATTCATTAGGTAATCAAGAGTCACCTTAATGTAACATAGGCAAAGTCTTACAAAAAGTACCAAAAAATTTCTGGATGTAATTAGAAATTTCTAAATCAGCATGAACATCATCTAATTATTGATAAATTTCAAATCCGATCTTGTTTAGTAAATTTTTCTTCTATTATTATTTTTAATAATTCATTTAATTTATATGAGCTAAAATCTTTAAGAAAATATTTTTTAAAATTAAAAGCGGAAATGAAATTGAAATTAAATTTTAGAAGACGAAGAAAAATTATTTTTTCTACTCTAATACTGAATCTCAATTGAGCCTAAATGGCTGAAACCAAAATATTCAGCTAAACTATTCGATTAAATTAGAAAAAAAATTTTCTTGACACAATTGACTTCTAAGATCAAATGAATTAAAGTCGAATGCAACTTAAGAGAATTCAATCAGCAGTTTTAATTCATAAACAAAAGAATAAGATTTTAAATTTCTTAGAAAATTTATGAATTTTTCAAGAACACTTTTTAAGTGCTAGAAATGATGTTTTTTTAAGTCTGCTTTAAACATTATATTGATGAAAACAATTGAAGAAAAACTGTAAAAATTCTGGTTAAATGTTCAATTTAAAAATAAAAGATTATTGAAAATCCAAATAAGCTCTGGGATTATTAAGGCAAAAACTAATGAGGAATTTGAATAAGTCTGAGATTATAATCTAATTTGAAAGAATGAATTTTAATTCAATTCGACTTTTCTTTTAAAAAATGCGAAACAAACAAATATAAACAACTTTTTTCACGACATTGTGATGGATAAGATACTTGAAGTATTGATTAAAATAATTCGGCGAATTTTTCTGAACTGAATTGAATTGTAAATGATTTTTAATCACTTTTTATAAAATATCGCCTCGAGCACCAATAATCATGTAACTTCTAATTAGTTCTTAATTTTCTCATATACATTTCATTGATTTTAACAAATATTGAATTAGATAAATCATCTTACCAAACAAACGACCGTAAAGTGCTTTAAATCAATCTATGAGACAAGTTGAAAATGCAAGAGTTGGGCATTAACTAAAATGTTTATTCCAAATACTGGAAAATCAATTAGTTTGTTTTATTAAATGAAACGGATGTGTTTTTTATAGAACTAAACAGCATCAGATTAATAGAAAACGAGTTTTTCTCCGCATTCAATTCTGACAAACAATAAGAAAATACAAACAAAAAAATCTAAAAAATAATAGATAAGCTAAAGACTGTTGATTTAATTAAATTTAAAAATAATTTCCTTTAAATATGTGATTATGTCATTCGATTCCCAAGGGTCGAGTTCTTTCTAGAATTTATGAATAAGCTAAACAACTGCCAATTGATGGAAAGATAATTGAAGATTTATCTTTTTGACAAGATAAATTTTGAATTCAATATGGTTCTTGTGTTTTTCCATTCAACCACCCAAACATAGATTACAAGATTCAATTCACATTAAATTAGCTCATTAAATATTTACTTAACTCTTAAAGAATGCTTTTTAATTATTTCAGCTGAAATAATTAAAAAAGCTCCGAGCAACAGTTATAGTACATATCCAATTTTATTTTAGAAACAAATTAAAAGATATTTATTTATGATGATCAACTTGTTTGATTTTCTTTTAAATAGGACAAATATCTGCTTTATTGATTCATGCTATTTATAACTAGTTTTAATAGTGAATTAAATTAAAAGAATTTCACGCTTTTAGGCTTTAAAAATTTTAGTCCTAAAGTTCAAAAAAATTAATTCCTTAATTCTATCTTACTGGGAATCGTATTTATTTTATTTGATAAATTGTTAATGAATTGAGCTTACGAGATTTTTTAAGTCGATTTAGAATTAAATCTCGTCAGAGATTCTGAAGGAATCGTTCCACTCGCTGTTCGCAAAATTAATTTGAGCCAAATTGCTCTATAATTAAGATATCATTTTTAGCACATACGGAATTAACTTTTCATTTTAATTACAGAATGAAAATTTATCACGACCAGTTTTTATTTATATTTGGTCTTTTCTTATTCTAAAAGTTAATTCAACAATTTTAATTAAAAAAAATAAATTCGTTTGAAAATTTCAGGAAAAAATTCCCAATAGCAAAAAAATGTGCTCATCAACGAGCTTTAAATTTAATTCGAGACACTAAAAGAAATAATATCTTAGATCTTTAAAATATAATTAAGATTAAAAAATGAGAATTGAAAAATAACAAACCAAAATAAACATTAAATTTTAAAAGGAAGCTTTTTATTTTAAAAGGAATAAAATAAAAGAATTCTTTTAACAAAACGTTTTTATTTGGTTTGGATTTTAAATTATCTCTGCTCCAAGACATTTTAAGTATATCCTTTATTGGGTTGCATAATTTAAATTATAAAATTTTCTTTTACAGAATTAATTGATCCACCATAGCAAAAACTGCCTTAAACTTACGCTAGATGAGTTCGAAAAAATTAATTAAAATGTTAAAATTTGTATACAAAAAAATAAAATTCAAAAACAATTTTTATGCCATAATTATTAAAATTTGAAATTTAAATTCTTGTAATGAAATTTGAATCTTTTAATAATGACAGATAATTCACTTAAATTTCATCGTAAAAACGCTTTTAAAAGCAAAAAAATTACTTTCTAATTGAATTAACTTTAAGAGTAAACTAGAGATATACTTCTTAAAATATTCATGTAAATTTAGCCTATTTTTAATATGTTTGTTAATAAAATTTCATTTAATTAATTGTTTTTTAATAGATGCCAAAGAGATATAAAAAATTAGATAAAAACTTTAATTTTCTTTTAAATCATGTTTTAAATTATTTTACTTTTATTTTATTTTTCTTGATTTTTTGATTTTTTTTTTAGCCTGAAAGAGGTTTAGCTCGGCACAGATAAAACAAATAAACAATAACTTTGCAAAATAAAATACAGAACTTTGTTAATTTAATTTTACTAATCAGCTATCCATGATAATTTTTAAATGAATATAAATTTTTTGTCAAGAAAATATTTAGATCAAACCCTAGAGACAAGTGTTCACAGAAAACAAGATGAAAATTTAATCAAAAAATTTTAATTTGTTTATCACCAAATCTTTCTAAAATAAAAGTATTATTTTTGACAATTAATTTCGGAATTGACAAAATTTCAATAATTCAAGACTTAATTTCAGTTGCTTATCACAAACCAATTTAAAATAAATTTTTAGAAAAAATCATAATTTAAATTTGCATTTTGCAGCAAAAAGACAAAAAATTTCAAAAAAAATTAAATAAAATTCGCCATTTTTGCAACAAAACAAATTGATAAATCAGTTTTTGGCTTAAACTGAATTTAAAATTTTTCAAAACTCGTGTTCCAAATTTAGCACACACACATTCAATTTTAATTTTAACTTAAGCTAGATTTGATATGTCTGCCCCACTACAATATAGACTTATTTTACTAATAATGCAAATGCACACCTTTTTTAAATAGGAAAAAATTGCATGCTTTTCTCTCTCTCTTTAATTTTTAGCTTTTGAAGCAAACCAATTGACCATTGTTTAGATAATTGATTGTTTTGTTCGAAAATGGCTGACGATTCAAATAGCGCTGCCAGTGATACCGAAAAGGAGGTTGGTACCACCATTGCCGAGGATTTAGTTGTCACTAAATACAAAATGGCCAGTGAAATAACCAACCGTGTTCTGAAAGAGCTGGTCGAAAAGTGCGCTCCGAATTCTTCTGCCACTGAATTGTGTTCTCTGGGAGATAAACGATTAGCAGAAGAGACCGAAAAAGTTTTCAAGCAAAAAAAAGACTTGAAAAAAGGCGTCGCATTTCCCACTTGTTTATCCGTCAACAATTGTATTTGCCATTTTTCTCCTTTGAAAAGTGATCCAGACTACGTGATAAAGGATGGAGATCTAATCAAAGTGTAAATAAATAAATAAATTTAGAAAAAAATAATTTAAAATTTAAATTTTATTCAAAAAAGTGATCTTGGCTGTCACATAGATGGATTCATCGCAGTGGCCGCTCACACATTTGTTGTTGGCGCTTCCAAAGATAACAAGGCCACTGGCCGAAAGGCTGATGCTGTTTTGGCTGCTTACTATGCCGCTGAGGCAGCCTTGCGTCTATTTAAACCAGGCTCAAATGTAAAAACAATTGGCAGTCTTATTTTTTTATAATTTAAAATTATTTCTTAAAGAACTATCAAGTCACTGAAACAATAGATAAAATTTCCGAATCCTATAAGTGCAAGCCAGTCGAAGGCATGTTGTCTTATCAATTAGAAAAAGAAGTTATTGATGGAACTAAACGAATTATCCAAAATCCGACCGAATTACAAAAGTAAGAGAATAAAATTCTGTGAAATTAAAATTAACTGTGTTGCCATTAAAGAAAAGAGGGATGTGAAAAATGTGAATTTGCTGTTCACGAAGTTTATGCTTTGGACGTTTTGGTCAGCACTGGTGAAGGCAAACCAAAGGAAAGTGAAGTCAGAACCACTGTTTATAAGAGAAAAAATATAATCTACCAACTTAAAATGAAAACCTCACGAGCTTTTTTCAGCGAGGCCGAAAAAAAACACGGTCTGATGCCATTTACGCTGAGATCATTCGAAGACGAGAAAAAAGCTCGCTTGGGTGTTATTGAATGTGCCAAACACGATCTCATGGAACCATATCCAGTTTATTATGAAAAAGAGGGCGAATTTGTTGCCGAATTCAAATACACCGTTTTGATTATGCCAAACGGAACGATGAAAATCACTGGTCTGCCAGTTGACTTAGAGGCCTATCAAACAGAGAACCAAATTACCGAAGAAAGTCTCAAGGTAAAAATTAAGTGCTTTTGGGAAAAAATAAATTGTTTTTTATTTTTTTTTTACCAAGAACCTGCTGCAATCGTCTTTGAACATTAAAAAGAAGAAGAAGAAGAATAAAAAGAAAGGCGATGGCAAAAAAGAAGGCGACGCTGAGAGCGAAGATGAAGAGGAAAAAAAATAAACCAATTTTGATTGAAATTTAAATTATATCCCCATAATAAAACATGTCATTGACCCTCTCAAAAATTAAAATTTTTTATTTAATTTAAACGTTTTCGAAAAGCAGTAAAAGTAATCAAAGAATCATGATGATCAAGGCTTTTGCTTGTTTTCTCTTTCATATGAGACTCTAGTTTGAGTCTTAGTTGCCCGATTGGTTTTTCCGATTGACTCATCTTGACTTCAGTTTGTTTTATTGTTTTCTTGTACACATCTACAGTTATATAGGTATTGTCATCTTCTGACTCAGTATAGACTCGATTCACGTCAAACAAAACATTTGGTATCAATTCACACTTATGATTTGATAAAGTGTTTTGTCCTTTGTGTAGAAAAAAATTTGTTTCTATCGGTTGCGAATTTTTTTTAATCAAATTTAATTTTATGTTTATTTTGGGATCAGAAAGGTCTTTTTGAAAAAAATTTAAAAAAAGATCTCATTAAAATTTCTAGTGTACCTTTAATTTTTTTCGTAAATTTGGTCTTATCCGAACTTATTCCCTCATTTACCTCTTCTATTATTGAGTCTTGGTACAATTCATACATAAGATTGGAATCAGGTACAATATTTTTATCACTAAATTCATCTTCTAACTTTGACTCTTCTCCTAATTTGCTCTCAGCTACATCGTCATTGCTCACAGTAGACTCTGATTCAGTTTGTGTAATGGCAATTTGGGCATTGAATGTCTTACTCTCTGAGTCATAGGTTAAACTGGCCATATTATCTATTATAATTGAATAAACTCAACAAAAAAAAACTTAAAATACTAAAGAATAAAAAAATAAAAATTCAACAAGAAGAATAGTCAAATAAAAAAATAATCACTAAGCAAAAAAAAAACTAAAGGGGTTGACATGACAGAAAAATTTTATTAAAACCAAGAATTATAAATATCTTTGAGTTTAATTATTAAACAACAGTAAATGATGGATCTACATTGTTCCAATAGCTAAAGAAAGCAGAAATGCCAGAGCCACAATAGCATAACCGGTTTTGTGAACTGATCTCAAATCGAGGGCTCTGCCAGTGTCCCAGACTAGATGACGAACGCCATTCAATGCATGATAACACAACGGAAATGCCAGAATAACTTTGGCGGTGAGCATCAAATGTGGATGGACATTTTCGCGCAAAAATTCCACAACCTGGTCAAATTTTCCGCTCCAAAGAAACGAGCCGAAACCAAAGCCGAAAACAACAGCAGTCATGGCAGCACCAGTGGCTCTGTGCATAATACTCAGATTAGCTGGTAGAGGCAACCGGTAAATAGTCAAATGAGGAGACATTGGTCTCTTTAATTTGTCATTTTTTTCCCAAAATAACTTTGATTCCTCAGTGGCACTTCTAGCATAGCCATTTGCACGACTAAAATAAACCAATTTGGTTTAGATAATTTTAAAAATAACGCATCATTTACCTTCTTAAAATAGTCAAGTTTTTGCTATTACGGAACAATATACGAGTGGCTGGATTAACAATCATTTTTCTGGTAGCTTTTAGCCTTTACAAAAGTTTAAAATAAGAGAATAATTTTTCAATTGAGATATATTTATTAAATTTTTGCTATAGCTGGGTGCTAGATGGTAAAATTGCGTTGAAGTACTTTGTTTTTAAATTTATTATGTAAAAAAGAACGCTTTGAAATTATCATAAATTTTGCTAAAATAAGAATTTTCTCGTTCCTTGCTTTAAAAAAAAAGAAGCTGCCCCAAAACAAAATAAATTAATTCCTTTAATTTTTAATGCTGAGATTGGTTGCGCGCAATATTTCCCAGATTCAGTAAAATTTTTCACATGGATGAACATTTAACTTGAATTGAAAATTAAAATTAATTGAATAAAATATTAACTAAATTCTTTTTATTTTTAATTCAATTCAAGACTAAACCCACGTTCCTCGATAATCATTTAACTGTATAAAACATTAAAAAATAAATTTCGTTCGATTCTTTATTCGAAACAAAACAAAACAAATCAAATACAAATTTCAAATTTTTTCCTAATAAATTTTCAATAATAACTCAACTTTTTTTATTTAAAAAGCTAATAATTTGAAAAATAAAATAGTGAATAAATTTTTTTTCTTAATTTAATAAAAGAAAATAAAAGCAATATTTTAATTAAATCAATTATCTAAGTCAAAAAGTCTCCTAGTAAAATTGCTAAAGAATAAAATATATAAAAATAACACAAAAAAAATAAAAATTTATTTACTTATTTTAATATTTAATCATATATATGTAAAATATTTTTTGATTAAAATTGAATTTTAAATTAAATATTTCTCTATTAACACTAGAAAGGCCAAATTTTTTTTATATCGTAAGAGCCTCAAGTAGGTTTTTTAAGCCCACTTTCAAATTCTGCTATATAGTTTTTTTTTTTACCAATAAAGTTTTATTTTGTGTTACAATTATTAATCTATATATTTACAAATAAAAATTGTAAGTAAATATTATTTTAGATGTGTCAAATAGACCAAAAATGTTAGTGGGTTGAAAAAACCCTCTTTGGGCTTTTATGTACAGTAAAAATTAAAACTAACTTGTACGCATTTTGTTCCTCGACTCTTTTCAACTATTCAAGTGGGGAATGGAAAGTCGAGGAAGAGTCGAGAAAAAGAAATGTACAAGTTAGTTTTAAATTGTAGTGTATATTTTTTATTGTGACACTAGATAATAATAATTTTTAAACAAAAATATTAAAATTATAAATTTTATGCAATTTTAAAATTGAAGAAAAAAAAAATTTTTAAGTTTTAATATTTTTCCATAAGTTTGTATTCATTTAAAAAAAAAGAGCTTAAAAAAATCGTGGCCTTTCTAGTGTTTAGTAAAAATAGGATTCCGTTTTTTTTTATAATTTTTTTTTTGCATCAACTTTCATTAATTATTCAATAGCATGTTATTATTTATTGACTCTTACTATTTTTCAATAACAAATTTATTAAAAGTTTCCACAAATTGAATTCAAAAAACCAAATTTATTATGACAATATCTTATTTAAACTTGATGTTAATTATTCAATAAAAATAAATGTAATTAATAGAATTGATACAAAATGAATGAATTCATCTCTACTAATTCATTTAGTGGGCTAGAGCTCCTTTAGATTAGGAATAAAAAAATGAGAAAAAATAAACAGTCTACTCTAGTTAATCAGGCCAATCTTATTTTCGTAAATTTTGACGGAATTAGCGAATTTCCGAGATATCTTTATCTCAGAAAATAGGAATTTTAACTAAAGGTTCCGGATTGAAGAAAAAAGAGATACAAAAATATATTTATTGATAATAACAAAAATAAAACAAGTCTAATTTTAATTAAAGGAAAAATTGTATTCAATTATTTTGAATTAAAATTGTCTAAAGTTAATTGTTTTTTTTTTCTAATTTTCTAAATTGAGCTTATTAGTTAGTAAAAATAAAATGAGTTATAAAATAGGAAAATACTAAAATTAAAAATTAGATATATTAAGATAAAGAATTACAGAATAGATATTTTTCGAGCAAAACTCCAATTTTAAATGAGACTTATTGGTCACTAACTAAAAATATGTCAACACTTACAAAGGTTCGAAATTGTTTTTGTAAGTAAAATTAGTTTTTTTATCACTAAAATAAATTTACTTTATAAAAATTCTACATGCATTTAAATTGACTTTTTTTAATTAAACAACTTTTTTGATTTAAAAAAATTATTTTCATATCAAAAACCATTTTTACATGAAAATTATTTAAAGATATTTAAATTTTTTTTTCAGACTATAGAAAAAATATTTTCACATTTAAAAAGTTTTTTATATGTTAAAAGTATTTATATCTTAACAAAAGCGCTTTAAACGTTAAAATTTGTTTTATATAGCTATATGTAAATTTATACAGGTGAAGTTTTTTTGTTTATTATATTTTTTCATATTTTTTAATCTGAAGGAGCCTTAGCTCAATACAGATAAACAAAAAATTAAATAAATTAAATAAAATAGTAAATGTCTAAAATTAATAATTGATTTTTGCATCAATTACATTCCTATTAATTTGTTATAAAAAAAAATTTCTAGAAAAAAATGAGACCTAAAAATTTTTAGTGAGATAAGTCTTTAATTTTCTGTTTTAATATTTATATTTTTTCAAACATAAATAATTAGTGTGAATGAAATTAAGTATTAACAAGTTAAGCTTGAAAACAATCTTTTTTAAATTAAATTAATTTTGCTTTTATAATAGAAATTTTCTAAATCTCTGAACTAAAGGGTTTAAAAATAAAAAAAAAATTCTATAAAAATTTTATTTTACTTGGTTTATATGTGAGGAATAAATTTCGAACAAAATATATAAAAAAAATTTAAAACAAGCCCTCGAAAGTTTTTTTAATAAAAAAGTGCCAAAAACTTATGTAATATTTTCTTTCTTATTTTTCATATGTTTGATATTCGCTGCAATTCATTAGTTTATAACAAGCCAAAGAATCGATTAACCACGACTTATTTACACAATCTATATTATTTTGCTTCAGAGTATCAGCTATTTTTTTTGATATTTTTTTAAATTTATCATCAAAAATAACTATTTTAAATTTGCTTGCATCGTCAACACTAAACTCTTTAGCTTTTCGCTTCACAACTCCCCCATTGAGACAGACTAATTGAGTCAAATCGTCCAAACTGACCGAATCTGCGCCCACAAATTCTCCTATAAACAAAAATTCATGAGATTCCAGCAAGTGCTTTTGACTAGTTCTAGACTTCAAGGGTCCATTGTGCACTCCAAACGACTTGTCACCTCTAATCTCAAATTTGTCCGGTTTTATCATCTGATCCGTATTTATACAATTCAAAATCCATGCTACAGATACAATCCATATTTTTCTAGATATCGCTTTTAAGTATTTATTTGTAACACCACATAGTAAATTTTTGTCTGCGTCCACAATCAGGTGAGTTGTCTGGTCAGTTAATTCATTTGAAATACAAATTCCGTTTGTCTGGGCGTAATTGTTTATGATTGACTTCATTTCGGATGGAAGCAGTGAATACACAAATTCAATCTGATTCTTTGACTTATTGGTGATGTTAGACAAAGCGGTTCTTTTGGTAGGCTCTTCGCAAATGGTCTCGTTTTGAACTGAGTAGTGGTCTTTGCAAATATTTTCGATTGCTTGGCAAGCACTGTCAGTCAAAAGTTGAGTTTCTGTTGATTTCTTTTTTTTTGAACCATTGCTCTGAGTTGGTACCGAGTCGGCAATTTTTGTCATTACGGACTGATTCAAATTAAATGTAGATTGATCGGCTGCACTCTCGTGTGCCAAGCTAACTCCCAGTATATCTTTTGCTAAAGGGATGTTTTTTTGACTTATATTTTGAGTCACATTAGTTAATAAAATTTGATTTTGATTATAGTTAGTGTTATTAAGGGAATTAAAGAAATATGAATGATTGTCCAAGTCGATTTTTTTAGATTGTATCATTTGCGGTTTCTGAAATTTTATATGACTTATTTCCTCAGCATTATCTTCACTTATTAAAGCCTCAGCTTTCACATCCAATTGTTCAACCGGATCACTGCGAACCTGCACAGTATCTGGTATGACCATTGATCTTTCGTTTTGTATCTCATTTTCTTGCTCGAATAGAATGGTGTTGTCATTTTTAGCATTGGAAAAAGTTCTATTTCCAGAAGAAGAATTCACAATGGCCTGTAATCTACTTGCCGATTTGGACAGAGTCTCATTGATGTGTTGAATTTCTTGGTTGACCAATTGATTATCCATTTTGACTGGCGTGTCTTCCACAACAAGGCTTTGGTCATCCTCACAAGCATAAGTATCTTCGATTAGAGTTGTATTTTTGTTTTTTTCAACATTTTGCAAGAAACTTCCATCGTTTGGATTTTTTTCGCCCATGGTGAATTCAAGCGCTGGAATTCTTCTGTTCCTGTGTGGCTTTTTTGCACTGGCAGTGTTCAAAAGCTCGGTAAAATTACTTAAAAATGCCGAGCTTCTTCTATTTACTATTTCATTTGACAAAATAAGTTGGCTCTCTTTTTGGTGACGAATAGGTTCAGTATTCAAGACAAGTGTGTCTAGAATTACAGTTGATTGATTTGGCGGAGAATCGGGTATGGATTGAACACTTGTCTGGCCCAATGAATCAAAATATTCACTCAATATTTCATCTAAAATGTCCGATTCAAGAAGAAGATAAATTTTTTTTATCAAAAATGCTTCTATTTTGGCAAAATCTTCTAGGAAAATATCAATGAAGTCATCAGAACTGCATTGAACAGCCTGGTCTTTTGACTCTGTTCTGGAATCCGTAATGGTTCCAATTGAACATGTGGGTCTGATTTTTTTGACACAATTTAAACAAGATAAAGCTATGGATTGATTTTTCTGTGACAAATCCGAGTGTGACTGAGTGCGTTTTAGACTTGATTTTGATTTAAAAAATCGAACTGTTTTTTTAGCAGACTCGGTTTGTTTGGGCACTTGATCAATTGGAGGACTAAGGTCAATTTGAGGTAGTGGTCGGTCAATATGATGTGATCCTGCTGATTTTGGCGTTTGAATCACACTATTACGAATTAATTTTGGGGTGGTGTTTGTGGTCAGACATAGGTTACTATCACTTTTGTGCCGCATAGAACTATTGCTATTATTTTTATTGCTAGATTGATTGGTAAATTTAAGTGGGTCTTAAATTAAAAAATTTTTAATTAATTTAAGTTCGGACTAGGACTTTAATTTTAGTTATTTTGACTTTAACTAGGTCGCCACAATAACTACCTGGAACGGTAAAAATTCATCTGGCTGGACTTGGACTCGAATTGAAACTTGTGACTTTTAAAAAACACTGGTTTTCATAAAAATAATTATTCGACCTCATTTGATCAAAAAATGATGACCAAAAATTTTTTCTGTTCACAAAAGTCATTTTCTGATCATCAAATAATTTTTTCTATGTAAGCAATTTTAAAATATATGTGTTATCGTAAATTTTGATGATTATTAATTCTAAAGTACCTAGCGATCTCAATAGTGCTGCAAATAGTGCTAATCGATATTGAAAAATGTTCTCTTTCAGAATCTAGTTTGTTAATCGAAAAAAATTAAGTTTTCACAAAGTAATGGGTTCTGAAAGTTTTGTTTCCAAATTTTTAAAATATTCATTTTCTAAAGTACCTAGCAATCTCAATCTTTAATCAATTTGACTGCAAAAACAATCAATGAAAAGCTGAAAATTTTTTCTACCAAAATCTTGTTTATGTTTATAAAGAGAATAAGTCCTCTCAAATTTATCAATTATTTTGTCTTTGTTAAGTTTGCAATTATAAAAATTTACGATAACATATATAAATTTATATTAAGCAAAGTATAATATTTAACGTAGTATAACGACCAGTACAATAATAATTAAATTCTGATTTTAATATTTTTGGTCTATTTTGATCACAAAAAACGTGATAATCACATTTTGGAAATGATAACATTCACATTTTTTGTGAATACTTAATCATATAGTCGACATGATCCACATTTTGTAAACAAATTTTAATTATCTGATTTTTAATTTCAAAAACATTAAAAATTTATTTATCTGATACTAAAATTTATGATTTTTAGGACTAGCAAAAAATGATACTTACTAAATTTTTTAATATGTAATTCTTTACAAAAATAGGATTTGGACGGAAATCTTAGTTTAAATTTCTCAACAACTTTAAAATAAATTTAAATAAATAAATTTAAACTAATAAAGTAAAAATTATGTTAAAAAAATTTTAATGTTTGATTTACAATCTATTTTGGAGAAATCTTGAACATCACTATTTTCTCTATTTTTATCAGTATTTATTTCCGCTTCTTTAATAAATATTTCTTTTTTGTTCGAATCATTTGGATCAGTGCTCAGATCTTCAATAGAACCATCAAAAATTGGAAAAGCTTTTGATTTGCTTTTTGCATCTTCATTTAAATTTTCATCTTGCTTTCTCTCGATTCTAGCAATACTTATTGAAGACTTGACATTGCATTTAGCTTGATTATCATCTAAATTAAAATTTCTATTAATTGGTGAATCAGCATCTTTGCTAGTTCTTGGCTCATTTTTTTCCAACCACTCAGTAACCTTATTAGTAAGAGGAATTTTAATTGTTTCATTTAAATTTATTGATTTGTTCGAAATGGACTGATCATTGGGTATAACTGCTGGGATAGCAAAGATATCTTGTCTAGTAGATGTAATGATCGAATTGGTAGAAGTCAATTCATTTTCGTTTGGTTTAACTTTTTTTGAACATGGTTCACTTTCCTCCTAAATCTTAATTGTCTCAATAGTTTAAAATTTATTAATCTCAAATAAAACTTACCGAACTAATGATTCTTTTTTTCTGCCTTGATCTTAGAACTTGAGTGGAAAAATCACTTGAAGATTTCGAATTGTTTTTTTCTAGTGGTGTGGGGTAGATTTTTTGTTCAGGAGATTGTACGGCTTGGACAGCGCCCATTTCTTTAGCGAATTTTTCTTCAAGATTTTTGGTTTTTATTATGTAGGGGTCCAGTGATGCAAACTGTTTTAGTGAGCGTAAGTTGATTGTGTTTTTGCATAATGGACAGCTCTGAGTCCGTTTGGATCCAATGTAGTTCTCAATGCATTTGCGGCAAAATGTGTGTTGACAATTGGTGATGACAGCGTCATCGAAAAAGTCCATACTAGATTTAAACAAAATTAAAATAAATAATCAAAATTTGATATTTATTTACCATATTGTACACTCGAAGCTTTTTTTCACGAGGTAAATTACAGATGAGAGTTTTTCAAGGAGTTTTTTGTCCATTGATTCCATTTTAACTATATTTAATGAGTAAATTAAGAAAATATTTATTTAAAAATTTGAATTAAGTTAACATTTAAAAATTTTATAAAATTTAGTACATTAATTGCTAAAATAAGCAGACTAAAAAATATTATTCAATTTTTTTCTTGGTAATACAATCTAAAAAACCAATGCTGATTTAAATTAATTAATAATTCAGGATTAATTAAAATTAGGAAATTTTGTCAAATATATAAAAATAAAAAAAATTAAATAAACAAAATTCAAAATCAAATTTTTACTTAATTCATCATATTCCATTCGGCTCTTCAATTTTATTGTTATTTTTATTAATATTTAAGAATTTTCTTTTGGTGTAAAATAATTAAGAAGCTATTCGCTTTGCTAGGGATTTGAGCAAGCATGTCAAATAATCAAATTGAGCTTTAAACGCTTGTTTTTATCTCATTTTTAATTTTTAAAACATTGATTATATAGTGATTTAGTGTGATCAAAATAAATCATTACATATAAGGATTTTTTGTTTTTAAATTTTTAAAGCAAGATATTGATTGATTTGATTTTGATTTTAAAATTATTTTCTAATTCAGATAGAATTTGTTCACAAATATATTTTTTTCAATAGATAAAAAATATCAATTTTTATTGTCACGTTTGCAGTATTAAAGCCAATTCAAAAGTTAGAATAAAGCTCAGTTTTTGATTCAAGTTTATTACAAAAATAAAATTAAAAAATTACTATTTTTCTAAGACTAAAAGTTAATGGCTTTTAATTTTACTAATTATTTTCCTGTAAAATGGTTAAAAAAATTAATTTTATTATACAAAATATTTGATGAGTTTAAAAAATGATAAGACGATGATGACTCCTCAGCATACCAATTTTTCATAGGAAATCATAACCAATTTTTTTTTGAAACACTTTGGCTCCGACCGTACTTGATGAGCAAAATTTCAACTAGGTTCATTCTTTAGGCTGAAATTCCCGAAATAATGAATTAATATCAATTTTTTTTTCTATCAGTTAACTTAAATATTAGACCCCATAAATGAAGAGAAATAGCACAGCTAGCTAAATTGGATAATTATTTTTTTTTATTTAAAAAACTGTCACAATAAATTAGACATCCGTTATTATCATTCAAATCGGCCCAAGGGTCCTTCCTCAAAATATTTTTAAAGGAAAAAATAAAATTATATTTACAAGATCTTTTATCATTTGCATTAGAAGAATTTAATTCAAATCATCAGCTGATTTATTTTTTTAATATTAAAAAAAAAACACATACTAAAATGATATTAGCAATCTTTGTTTAGGCAGATAAATTTTATAAACCCGCAAAAAGGAATAAGAACAATCTCACAATGGGCTATAATAGAAATAAACTCGAAATTTACTAATTTGGAATAATTTATGGCATAAAAATTAAATATTTGATAAGATTTAGAATAAAAAATTTAACAAAACGTGAACATTAATTATTATATAAAATAAAAAAATGTATAAAATGAAAACAAAAATGCAATTTAAATAATTGAAAAAAAAAACAAAATTTCAAAAAATGCCCGGTTATGGAAATTTACTAAGATCTTTGTCAAAAAGCACTGAAACACCAGTAAAAGCTGTCGTCAAAGGTGAGATCCCAAAATGGGTTAATGGTTCGCTTTACCGAAACGGTCCTGGTCGCTTCAAATTTGGCCAAAATACCTATGAGCATTTATTTGACGGACAAGCCTGTGTTCATAAGTTCTCTGTTCAAAACGGTGATGTTCATTACTCAAATAAACTTTTGGAAACCAAATCTTACATCAAAACACTTGAGAACAAAAAGCTATTTCCAAATTTTGGAAGTGTAGACAAAGGTTCGAATATTTACAAGCGTTTTAAGAGTTTTTTCTACCCACCCGAAACGTCTGATAATGTCAATGTAAACATCATGCCATATGCTCAGGACCATCTTTATGCATTGACAGAGACGCATCTTATGTGCAAATTGGATCCTAATGGACTAGAAATAAAGCACACAGTTAACATCAAAGATCACTTGCCTTCAGTTCGGTCCTCGATTGCTCATCCTCATATTGAACGAGATGGTACTTGGATAACTATGGGTATAAATCCAAAAGGAAAAAATAAACTCGCCCACTATGAGTTTATTAGATTTAAAGGCGGAAATATGGGTCGACAATCTGAGCATATCTGTCAAAATGCAGAAATAATTGCCAGTGTTCCATCTAGCAACAAAGATGGCTTTTCTTACTTTCACAGTTTTTCTGTCACCGAAAATTATATTGTCTTTCTTGAACAGTGTTTACAGGTCAATTTTAAGCTTATGATGGAGTCTCTGATTAAAAATAAGCCCAGATCATCAGCACTGGTTACTCAAAAAGATAGACCTACTCGAATTCACATAATAAACAAGCACACAGGAGAAATAGTCAACAAAAAGTTTGTCACCGACCCTCAATTTACTTTTCATTACATAAATGCCTATGAACTTGATGATCAAATACTTTTGGATTTGTCATCTTATGACGCCAGGCATTTTAATGTGGAAAATTTTTCTTATGAAAATATGAGAGATGGTAAATTGATGAACACGGATAAGCTGAAAGCGTTGGCAAGACGAGTCAAAATTCCTCTAGGTCAAAATTCAAATGAAAAAGATGAGATTTATTGTGAAATTAAAACAATTAATTCAGACTTGGCTTTTGAATTGCCAGTGATAAACTATTGGAGATACAATGGATTACCATACAAATATGTTTACGGAGCCAATCACTACAGCAATCCATTCTCGATTGTTAAAGTCAATATGGAAAATCCTAAAGAAGTGTATGAGGCTAAATATGGTCTGGATGGATTTCATGCGCTGCCAAGTGAGCCAATTTTTGTAGAAAACCCAGAAGCAAAATGTGAAGATGATGGTGTTCTACTAATAATGGTTTTATGTGAGAAAAATGATTTCCTATCGGTTTTAGATGCCAAAGATTTGAAAGAAATTGCCAGAGCTGATATTCCCCAAGAAGTAAAAGGAGCATTCACTTTTCACGGATTTTTTGCAGATCAACTTAACTTTCGTAATTTAGCCTAGATCAATTAATAAAATTTTAGTTTAAAATTTTTTTATTATTTATAATATATTATATTTATCTCTTTTTTTCTGAAAAAACTATTGTGAATAATTCATAATTGTTATCTTGAAATGTTTATTATATAGAAATATAAATGTTAAATAAATATTTTATTCGAAAAAGGCTTAAGAGTTCATTTTTTTCAAATTAAAAACAAATTAAAACTAAAAAATAGAATGTTGATTGATAAACTAAACTTGAAGTTAGGTAACAGTGGCAATTTAAAAAAATTATGTCAGATCTTCGGTATTTTATTTATTTTTTATTTTTTAAAGCCCTAAAATCAATAGTTAAGGGAACGTGATGGCGTCGAAAGATCCAATCTGCGTTTTACTTTTATAATTTTTACGGAAAATTTTAAAATATAAAATTTCAAAATTAATTTATTTATGATTAACAATATTTTACAGCATTTTTTTTTAATAATTATTTTATTCTAAGTTTAAATCGGAAAGCTGATTTTTGTAAAACAATACTACTTAGTTGAAATATTGTTTTTTAATTAAAGCTACTGAAATATTCTTGGTTTAGGACTTATTTTGAAAAAATAATCTTATGAGACCTTAATCCTTTCGTGTGATAATTACACTAGAGAAAAAATTTTATTTCATAAATACATAAACTTTTAATATAATGAAAGAACAAATATACTTTTTATCTTAATTAGAATTGCTGGTTTATATATTAACTATTTGTTTATACTTTGTGGGCTTGAAAGTTCCTTTAGATTTATAAAACAAATTCAATTTATTTTTCATGTCAATCATCTTCACTGAGACATTTTTAAATCTAAATAAAATTAGAAACATGCTAAGATATTTTGTTTTCATTTAATTGAAAGAATAAAATTAAGCTTTTTTATCAATTTGTTTTATTTATAATTTTGAATGAACATATCACAAATTTCTAGTATCAAATTTTCCTTCATATTTAAAAGTTTCTTTTTGACAAATATTTCGTTTTTTTTTTGAGATTTTTTTTGAAGAAACACAATTTATAAACCTATTAGTATATTTCTAACGATTTTTATCTAATAAAAGAGGTGAAAAAAATACAAAAAATAGCTAACTCTACACAATTTTTTATTTAGTATTCTATTATTCCGACTTTTTTTAAATTTTAGTTTAGTTAGCTTATCTCTTTTAGAGAATATTTTATTGCACTTTTTTATTTTTAATCATCCGGTCTATCAATCAAATTTTGATTTGAAATGAAATAAAACTTTTTTTTATTTAATTTGATTAAGATGGAAGCACGAGTCGATTTGAAAGAATTTAATCTGCTTAGTTTATTAGAATTTATTTTTTGCTTCATTGATTGATTTATCATTAATAGAAAAATGGGCTCATTTCCAAATTCGTATGCTTTCAAATTTATTAAATTCTATTTTTTATTGTTATGGTGCTTCTGATTTCGATGACGATTAAGCTCATGTTGATGATGTTATTTTTTTCGTGCGATTGAATTATTCAAATCATCACATCAATAGAAAAACCTGTTTTTTATATGTTTATTATTTGAAAATTTCCTTTTTTATAATAAATATTTTGAAGCGAAATTTAATTTTTATACATATGATAAGGAACTAAATTATTTATTTGCCATCTTCAAATTTTATGAAATGATTTAGTTAAGCTTCAGAAAAATGATAAGCAACAATCAGTTTTTTTTTTTAGCTTGAAATATTATTGATTTATCTTTTTTTTAATTTTAAAGATAAACTACTTATTTAGTTATTCGCGTTTTAAATAAAATAAATTAAAAATCAATGATAAAAATCTATTTTCATTAACGATTTTTGATCATTTATTTTTTTACGATTTTAAGATTAATTAAAATTAGGCTTTATAAAATTAAAAAAATTGATAAAAATCTCCAGGATTTTCAAGCCCTATTTTTCTTTTTAGTATTTTTTAGTCTGGATTAGAGCTTCTAAAATTTTAGAATTATTAATTAATTTCAGACTTCCGAATGAAACAAAGTCCATCTTTTTTTCCAAGCAATTAAAAATTGTCTTGGAAAGTAAAATACTCTAAAAATTTTATAGCAGGTTCTAAGCATAATTAGTATATATTAAATCACGGATTATTAATAACTATATTGACAGTTTAATACTATAGATATAGAGTAATAAAATTGAATTTAATTATTATTATTTTGATTATTTATTTCAATAATCGCCAGTTAGATGATTCAAAAAATACAAAAAAATTTAATCTCTATAAAATTCAAGTTTTTGATCTGAACTAAAAAATTTTTGTAAATAAAGGAATCGTGTGACAATTTTTACTAAAAATTATGATTTTATTTTTATTTTCTCTTAAAATTATTTTTCAAGAAAAAGGTGTTTTTCAATCAACGCCTAATCGTATTATCTAGGTGATTATACTAAAAAATCAAATCGAAAAATAATTTTAATTATTTTTGCAATTTCATTATTTCTTCATAAGCTTGGCTTGGTGAATTTTTTTCCAGTAAGAATTCGCTAAGTTTAATTTATTCTTGGCGTGAAATTAGCTCATTTAAATTATAACTATTATTGCGCCATCTATTGATTTAGGTTCGATAAATTTTAATTTAAAAAAGTAGTATTGATTTTTTTAATATCAAAAAAATGAGTGTCAATCAAATTTGAATATTTGTTATATTCATAAAAAAATTGTCGCCGAAATATTCTAAATCAGCCTTATTAAAAATTTTCACCATAAAATCGATTTTATAATACTTTATTAAAAAACACAATTCTGAACAAAAGTATCAAAATTTTTTTTTAAAAAATGTCATTGAATTTTCCAATTTGTTAGACTCAGATATCAAAGATGTCACAGCATCAATTTTTAAAAGTAAAAGGCCATTTGCAGTCTTTATCTATGCTTGTTAATTAATCCTCAGTTTGAAATTATTAGCTAATCTATTTTAAATATTGCTGAAAGCATTCTTTAAATGAGTTCTGACAAGTCATATGCACAAAGGAATCACAATTTCAATACTTTAATCTCTTTCAATAAAAGAAAAGATTTTTCGAAATAACCTAATAGTCTTTTTGCTTTAACTGGAGTCGAAATTATAATTAAATTTAAAATTTAAAAAATATTTTACATGAATTTCGGAACCAAGGGAAACATCGTCGATATTTTTAGTTTCATGGATAAATTTAGCTTAGTAGTCCATTTTTTTGATAATAACATGTTAATCCTAATACATTTGTAATACTTGGTACCTAGTTAAAAAGCGTACTCTTACATTTCCTTTTTATTAACAAAAAATTAGCCCCATATACAATAAAATCAAATAAAAAGATTATATGTCAGTGATCAAATGGTCATTATTTTTTTATGGATAAATAGTGGTAAAGTGGGAAAAAAATTAGAATAATAATTAAACGAAAAAGAAAAGAGTTAATAGAAATAAATTAAAATTTTGGAATTAGAAAAACAAAGCCAAATCATTTATCAGAATGATATTTTTTTTGGATTGGAAAATATGAATAAAACATTATTAGACTTAATAAAAGTTTTTTTTATAATCAAGACAATTTAAATTTTATTTACTTTACTTAAGGTTGTTGTTGAAAAAAACCATATCAAACCAAATCAAATTCTTTACATTTAAGATACTTTCTTATTGAAATCAGAAGATTTAATTGCACATAGATTAAAATTTTAAAATTTTTGTTAAGTCAACTGGCAAGTGTTAGAGTTAATATTTTTAAAAGCTTTACGTATTCTTGTCAGTGAAATTTTATTTATTTTTTAATAATTTAAATTCTTCTTGAGTTTTAAAAGACAATTAATGTGTGATTTAGTATCCACAATTTAAAGGTTATTTTATTTTTAAAATAATAATTATCTCCCTTCTTTATTTTAAAGATATTCTTCAAACATTATCTTTTTCAATTCACTTCTTTTATTCTAAATTAAATCCATGAAATTCTGAAATAAATTAAACTTAAAAAAAAATAATTAGGCAACACTTCCATAAATCCGGAATGCTATTACTGCTTTTAAATTGCAAGAGTCAACTAAAAATTTGAATCGATTTACAGGATACCATGCAAAAAAGAAAAAAAGACAAATATTTATTTTAAATCGTTAATTCTTTTTTTGCAATCTAGTTTTCAGCCACAGAGCATACATTTGCATTCATAAATTTCAAAATTTATAAATACGTGCAACAAAGCCAAGTATTAGTTTTAAATTTTTCATTATTTCTCTTCTCCAAGTGGATCTAGAGCAAGTAGATTTAATTCAATTGAACCAAGAGGACCCTAGTCAGATGGAAAGTCTATCGAACGGTGTTAATGGCAACACAAATGGCAAACTAAAAACCGAGTGGGTTCGTTTGAACATTGGTGGACAGTTTTTTGTCACTACCAAGACCACATTGTGCAAAAACGCCCATTCTTTTTTCTACAAGCTACTTCAGGACGATCCATCGGTGAGTCTGATGACTGATAGAGATGAAACAGGTGCTTACTTGATCGATCGCGACCCACAATATTTCCCGCCGATTCTCAACTACCTTCGACACGGTAAACTGGTCATAGAAAAAAATCTCATCGAAGAAGGTGTCCTGGAAGAGGCCGAATTCTACAACATACAAGAGTTGATTAATTTGGTCAAAGAGAGAATCAAGGAGCGCGACGAGAAAAAGTCCACCCAGCAAAACGTCAAACGAGTCTATCGTGTTATTCAATTCAAAGAGACCGAAATAACCCAAATGATGTCCACTATGTCAGATGGATGGAAGTTTGAACAAGTAATTTTTTGGCTCCTAGTGCCGCATTTTAGCCGAAATAAATTTAGCAATTTCTTACAGATCGTAAATGTTGGCTCTCATTATAACTACACAAATGATGACCATTCAGAATATCTTTTAATAGTTTCCAAGGAATATGGTATTCATGAGTACATCAACGAGCTAGATGGTTCGGACAAAAGAAAAGTATTATTTTCGACCCATAAATAAACGGCTTCAAATTCATATCATTGATAAATGTTGTGTGTATGAGTGTTGTATAATGTGCATGCCTTGGCTATGGATTTGTAGCTGTTTATTTTGGATTTAAATTTTTTAATTAATTTTTTTTTTTATTGTATAACTTTTGAAGAAAATAGTTCAACATGTTTAAAATAAATTTTGACATTATTGTGCGCTTTGCTCATCGTCATTTTCTAAATGTGATCATTTAATATTTATTCAGAGATGGTTCTACGATTTAAAATAAAGGTTTATTATCGGTCTTTTGTAAATACTTACTCACACAATCAAATTTATCATTTAAACTGGCAATTGGTGCGCTTTTAGAAATAATTATTTATTTTAATTTTTTTCTGTATTTTTAATAAAAAAATTTTAAAATCGATATTTTTTTAATAGGTATGCGGCTAGCTGATAAACTTAAGTTAACGAAATAATTAAATGAGAGCAAAAGTGGCAAAATGAAAATAATTTTACACTTTTACATTTTCGTGTTTTTAGATTTTCTGTGCAATAATTCAAAAAAAATTTTCCAAATTATTTTGTTACCAAAATTAAAAACAAAAATTTATGAAATATTCCACAAAAAATCTTAAAATATGAAAATGTAAAATTTTCTACATTTTGCCGCAAAAGTTTGATTGAAAATAATCTTAATTTTTTGCTTCAATTTCAAATTCTGCTTAACTAATCATTTATTAATTTTAAATCATTTTTTATTGAATTTTTAATCACAGCTGAACACACAAAAATTGATTCCTGAGTCCAAGACAAAGTCGACATCAAATCACTGGTCAGATTCTGGGCAGGACTTAAAAATGTTTTTGCTAATTTTGATCTGAGTTTTTCACTAAAATTGAATAGGACGTAAAGAAGAAAAAGTACTTAATATAGCTAAGAAACTAGGGTTTGAAAGCGGAGCAGCGGTGGCATTGACGGTTTCACCTTCAAAGTGCTCGAATCAACTTTACTAAATAAAAAAAGCTCCCACAACTAATATTTTTTAATTAATAACTAATTTTGTAAGTATTTAATAATATTCCTTTTTGCTTAAAGAGCTAAAATGAATGACTCCGCAAATGCCATCGTCACTCCGTTTTCCAACACTATGAGAAGCATAAATTTATATTTAATTTCATTCAAGATTTTTGTCTAAACCAAATTTCAAGATATTTGTTTCCTATTTTCTATCCGTTTTTTGTATAGGAGTTAATTGTGTCGTCTTGTGTTTGTTGAAGGGTTTCTGCTATTTTGTGTCATGTCCCTTCAAATTGATTGATTCCTTTTTTTTTTAATTTCCGATTCATTCTGTTCAAGTATTTATTATTCCAATACCACATATCTTTTTATTCAAATAAATTGTTTGACAATATCTTCTAAATAATTTTAAAAAACGATGCCAAGTTGATTTTTAAATCTTTTTTCTTTGTTAATTGAAAAATTAACAACAAAGAAGCTATTTTAATTTTAGAAAAAGTTTTGTTATCGCAATTTATAATGTTCAAAAAAAGATTTTTAAATAAACTTATAATTTGTCAATGGCAACTTGAAATTCATGATTATGATCAAATGGTCAAAACGTAATTTAATAAAATGATGAAATTAGCTTTTTTTAGTTTTTTTAAATTAAACATAAGATGCTTACTGTCTTAATTTAAAAAAAACTTTTATTTTTCTAAGTCTTTTATTAATTCTTCTAAAATATTTTTGTTGAAAACTGTAAAGACAAATTTAAAATCCATATTAAGGAATCCAAATTTTGACTTAAAATTACATTTAAATATTATGGCAAAACAAATTTAAATTTTGTATTGCAAAATTTTAAAATATTGATTAAGATTTTATTTTTACTTCAGATAAAAGTTCATAAAATTTTCTTTCCTATAGATTAAAAAAAATCATGTTTAATAAAGTTTAGTCATTTGTTATTAAAAATTGATTAATAATACATTTTTATTTAACTCATAAACAAAAAATTTTTATTTAAAATTTACATTTGATAATGAACTTCAATTTTACTTTGTGGATTCTGATTTTTTTACTAACAAAAAAATGAAAATAAAATTTTAAAAAGTAAAATATTTTTATTTTCGGATTGAAATTTTCAAAATCTTTTATTAATTTCAAAACAATAAAATTTTTCAAAAAAAAATTATAAAATAATTTTTAACTTTTAAAAACTAAAGCATTCGCCATGATATTATTCTTGTTTTTAGTTTAATAAAATGAATTTCTTTTGGTAATTTTTACATAGATTCTGAAGGAGTTTATTTATAAAATTCGAATAAATCCATACTGCTATTAGAAGTTATTTTACCTTTAAATACAATTAAATTTTACACAATTAAAATCTAATATCTGATAAACCTCAATTCAAAAATTTTGTGTGAAATTGATTAAGAGCTCATTAATCTTTAAAAACATAATAATACAGACTTTTTATAGATTTTTTTAATAATTGTCTTTAAACTGTAATTATAAAGACCAAATAATTTTGGAAGAAAAAGCGTTTGGAAATCTTTAAAAATATTTTAAGAATCTTTAAAAAATATTTTTGATTTGGTAAATTTATTTGTCAAATATGATGAATATTCCTATTTTTTTAAAGAAATAAGGAAAAAAAAATCAAGAAAAAATTTTTTGAATAATCGGAATAAATTAGTCTAGTTCCTTACGACAAAATGAACTTGTGGAGAAACAATGATAGGGGAAATGTGTTTAACGAACGAATTCAGAAATTCTTGGGCTAAAATTACTGTAGAACTCATTTGAGAAGCATTCCCTCTGAAATTTTAGTTGGCAATTTGAAAGTGTTCGAGTCTCTTCAGATTGTTTTTCATAATAATTAACGAGACTTAAGCATTTTGGTCTATTAGGGTTCAAGTCCTCATAGGTAAGCAGTATTTTTGACTAGATACACACCACTCTTTACCAACGATTGATTTAGAGAAGTTGAACCTTTTATCAGCCTTCTATTTTATCATATTAAAATAGGTGATTCCGAAGATTTATTTGTTTTTAAATCTAGAAACACCAAAATATTTGAGTTTTGTTGGTGCTTGAAAAATAAAAGACATCTTAAATTTTTTTTACGTTTTGAAACGTTAAAGTTAATTTTAATTTTTATATTCTGTTTAAGTTTAATGCCATGAAGGCGATGAAAATGAAAAAAAAATGAAAAATAAATTTGTGCTAAAGTAAAAATAGAATTGGAAAAAGATAAATGACTTTAAAAATAAAGTTAAATAGAGCAAAGTTTCATAACATTTTTTAATATTTCAAAATTTAAAATAAAAAGAATCATTTTTATCTTAAAAATTCGTTCTCTAATATAAATTTTCAATTAAATTAAAAACATATAATAATTATGGCATAATAAAAAAGTTAAGATTTCAAGGGATAAAGAAGTTCTAAGTTTTTTTATTCTTTTAAATAAAATTTTAAATTTTTTTATTAAATTTGAACCTGATTAACATTGAACCAAATAATTCCAGCTCCAACTAGTGTTTAATTATTTTTATTATAATTTTCACAACTACACGAATACAAATTTTTGCCAACAAAATCATGTTTAAAATTATCAAAAAAAATTCAAAATAAACTGACAATTTCTTTTAGTACCTCGGTCAGTACTGTGAATTTCAGTAAAAATTGAACAAAGATATTCAAAAGAAAAAGATATCCCTTTTCAGAAAAATCAAAATTAATGGGAAAAAAGATTCCCCAAAAAAGATGAAAAATAGCAAAACGTTTTTTTTTTAATTTTTTGATGTGCCAAAAAAACAAATAATAAAACATCAATAAAACTGGATTCAATTATTGATTTGATTGATTTTAAAAAAAATTTATATTTTATTCTTTGTAAAAAAATTAAAATAAACCATTTTGCACTATTGAATTTTTTATTTTTCAAATATGGGCATTATATTTTTGTCCAACTTGTACTAATTTTCATGATACCACTACAGTCAATATTCATAAGCAAAAAAAATCACTTTTCTATCAAAACAATTCAATCTTATTGGAATAAAATTAAAACTTTAAAATAATCTTTAAACAAAATAGAAATTTTTGGATTTCATGCTCTAAATTTTTTTTGATAAACAAAAAAAAGTCATCTTCAAATTAACAATTCCTCTTAAATTGTCTCGGAATATTTTCAGTCCAAAAAAATTATTTACAATTGAATTAAAGTTTTTCAATTATCTTGTCTTATTAATCGTAATATCTGATATGTTACTCATTCGGAATATTTTATTCGAGTCAACACAGATTTTGTAGGTCGACAATTATTAAATTGATTTAGACTCCAAAAGCTTTAAATTAGATTAAAATTGTTCAAATGAAGGAAAGCAATGTCGGCAAGCATTTATTCAAATAAGACTTAATTTCAACTGGCTTTATTTGAAATTTTCGAGTGGTTTTCGAGTTGAAATTTAGATGACCGTGACAATATTATCAAAGTTTAAGCGAATATAAATAAATTGATTTTTATGCATTTGAAAGAATTCGGAAAATTTCAATTAGTTTAATTAGTTAGTTTAGTGTTTATGACGTTGTCCTAGTCAAGCAGGATCCTATTAAGTTTTTAATTTTCTTAATGGAATAAAATTATAGCTTATGAATAAATCAATTGGCAAATTAGGTCGCTCGTGTGGTTTAAAAGCCCTTATACTAAGATAACTTAAGATTTTAATCTTTGATTTTATTTTCTTAAACTTTGATTAATCTAAAAGCCTTGCTAATAAATTATCTGTTTATTGATTTAGGCCTCGGGCTCAATTGTTCATTTAAGGTAAGCACATATGTCCATTTAATGGCTGTTGTATTGAGCATTTGTCATTAAACAAAAGAGTAAAAGAGCTACCGCTTTAAATTCTCAGACAATCAAATTGTGGCCGTATTCGGATGAAAATATTCAAATTCAAATTGTTCTAGATTTTTTTATCGTTTTTTGTTTTGTTTAATTTTTTCTAGGTTACAAAATTTTAAATTCAGAATTAATTTAATCAAAAACTTGTTCAAAGACCCAAGTAATCTGATCAAGTTTGCATGTCTTTTATTTCGTATTTTTGGCCATAAGATTTAAATTTCAAAGCGGTTTTAATTTCGAAAATTTATCTTTGATCAAATTTTGTCTATTTGGCATTTCAACAGCTAAATTTAACTAGTCAGCTATTGTGTAATTTGCGAATTTATTTTTAATTAATCTTTCAATCGAAATTTGAATTCGATTCGGTCAGTAGGGTTTTTGTTACAAATCGATTTGTTTTTTTTGGAAATTTTTATTTTTTATTTATTTTAATTTAATATTTTATTGAGGGGTAAAGCCCAGGCTACGTCCGAATGACATGAGCTTTCGTTTTAGAGATTGAAATTTCTTTAGCTCTTTGAAAAAAATTTAAGAAAAATTTAGATAAAAATTGGGTTTTAAATATTAGAAAAAATAGAATTGAATGGAATTTTTTTAAGTAATTTAAGGAACGCTTGTGACCGAGGATTTTTCTTAAAAAAATAATCCTAAAGTCTATAAACTTGGTTTTGAAAAAAATTTAAAAACCCAATTTAAAATTCGGATTGTAAAGTAATTAGAAAAAAAAATTAGAGCTCGTTTATGTCAAAGAAAACAAAATCGAACAATAAACTCAAATTTATTAATATTTGCATAGAACTATATATATATATGGATTTAGATAACATGTTCTGACCCCAAACAAATTCAATTTAATTAGTTTATTATTAATTACTAATTTCAAGGTTTTATTTTTAAATATATTTATCTAAGACCCGGTCTTCAATATCGGCTCAATCAGCACGATAAATATTTATATTTAAAAATTTGGCTATTAAATAACTCACATGTGCGCCTTTTTGCTTTGTACTCATTTTTGTTCAAACAACTTTGGCCAAAACAAATGTGCATTCAAAAAGATTCATTCTGTTTCTAATATTTACCATGCTGTTCATCAGTAAACCTATGGTTTCATTAAGTCGTATTATTTTTTCAGTATTTGTTCTTGTTTGATTTTCTTTTTACAGTTCAGAGGCCTTATTAGGAAAATTTCCATTACCTTTTGCGTCCTGTTCTATAAAACATATATTTTTTTTATTCTTTTTTATTTCTTTAAATTTCGCCAAATGGTTTCCAATCTAAATTTATTTCCTTCATTTAAAATTAGAATGATAGTTTCCGTGAGAAGTTACAAGTTTTTTTTACTTTTCAAAATTAAATGTTTAAATTATTTTAATAAAAATAAAAAAAGCTTTTTGTTGGCATTGTTTTTTTAATTAACACAAATGAATTAGCTAATCAAAGAATTTATTTAAATTAGTCTAGATTTTCACTTGAAATCGTTGTGTTGTTGTTTTGCAATCAAGAGCTAGAGAAGGAAATAGATAAAAAATCGATTGAGAAGTGTTTTTAAATTGGCTGAAATTTAGGCTTCAAAAATATTTAAGTTTTTCTTGATCTAATTCTTATGTCAATTTTTATAATAAAAATAATTATCTTAAAAATCTTGTATTTATAAAGAAATTGCTCATTAGCACAAATAATCACGTTAATCATTTATTTTATATTTTTTCTTTATTTAACATTTTATTTACTTTTTTAAAAAAAAATTTAAATTAAGAAAATACGCTTAATTAAAATTAAGCGCCTTCAATTTCATTGTTTCGAATAAAGTGAAGCTCAAGACCATTCTGGGCCACTCAAGGATGCTCTAAGTTATAAAAAGAGAATAAATTTTAATTATTTTTTTTAATGAACTCACAATCATGGGGCTGAAAGGAGGACCTTAGGTGCTTCCAAACAGTCTGGGATAGATCCCATGGTTATCCTACTAAATAAATAAATAAAAATTTATTTTTAACATTTGAGATTATTTTCTGTTTTTTTCTATTTTGTAATATTTTCATGTCAATTAAAATAATTTTAGAGAAAAAAAAACAGCTAGTGCAGAATCAGAGTCTTTTTTTTAGCCTAGCGATTTTGTAAATTGTCTGATTAAAAAATAATAATTTATTAAAATAGAAATAAAAATTTAAGCACAAAGGTAGGAAAAATTTCTAGTTGAAGTATAATAATACAGTGTGTTCTCTATTTTATGATCTCGTATTTTGTGACATTTCGTTTTTGTGACTGAAAGTAGAATTACGCTGAAAAACATAATCCTTTCCATGTTAAATTATATATTGTATACTAAACTGGACAAAAAACCATTCAGAAAAAAAAATATAAAAATCTAAAATATTTATTTCTTTTGACTTTAATTTGGAATTTTTTTCAAAAAATCATCGTTATCTAAAACATCTTATAAAAAATTCATTATCATATCAAATGAAGACTACAAATAAAACATTATGTATTTCGTGAGGATCCTAGGAAAAATCTCGTTAAATAATATGATTAAACAAATAACAGAAGGACAAACTTTTGGTTAATTTCCACTTACTTTCAAGATCAAGAGAGTCATCATATTTTTGAGTCTTTCACCTCATCAAATTATTTTCAGAATTTTAACAGTCGACAAAAGAATCAAGCTTTTAAAATTGTCTTTTAAATTAATTTTGAAGAATTTTTTTTTTTAAATTAAATTTTTAACATCACTCAAGAGATTTTCTCTAAAATAAATAAATAATTAATTTTTTTTTCTTTGAATTAAAAAAGATTTTCCCAGTTGATCTAGTCAAAACCTAAGGCATTTTAAAACATTCAAAGTATCAAAACATAAAATTATCAAAAGTAGTTTCACTATTTAACAGTTTAGTTTAGATATCTGAAATTTAAAATTTTATCTATCAAGTGTGAATGTTGGACACAGATAAGAAAAGAAAAAAATTTTTTATTTAAATAATTTTGATAATTTTTGTTTCAAAATTTTTCCAAATTTGATCGTTTGATCATTTGGCTCGAAAATAAAATAAAGAGAAAAAAAAAAAAAAAAAATTTTTTTTTTGATAGTGAAGTATGTTTTTGTTTGAATTATCTATTAGAGATTAAATCGGAAGAATAAATAGACTTTCAAAAAATTTAACTCAGCAACACTTGGATTAATCTTGAAATTTGAGCTCGGCTTGTTCAAAGTTGAATTCAAGAATTTCTTTAAAATCAGACGACGGTGAAAGTCTCTTAGAGATAAGATAAATTGCATTTTAACATTCAAGATTAAAACAAAATGTCAATTGGATGTTAGAGGGCCCATTACAGTCAATTAGACAACGGGCAGAGGGGTTGGGAAAAAATGTCGTTGCAAGAGATAAGCCCGGCTTTAGAAAAGCAAGATAATGCACACACACTCTCTTTAATATATTTCGTGCTAATTCGCTCATATTTAAATGATTAGTTACTTTGCGAAGCTCAGTTATTAGATCGGCTAGAAGTTTATTGATTTTTGGCCGAAATGGGGCCGTAAACTAATTTTATCTTGGCTGAGCGAGATAACACCATGAATCGTGAAGGAAGTTCGAATTAAAGATTAATGAACAAGTAAATGGCGTGCGAGCTAGCAATTTTGAGCAAAAATAGCTTATCTTAAGATTTTATCGTTGAATGAGGAAATGGATTTTTTAGTTTGGCATTGGAAAAGTTAACAACTATCAATTAGTGGAAGAAAAAAAATACCGGAAGAAACAAATTGTTATTTTAATGAATATTTTTACAAATCGATAAAAATGTGCTCAGCGGTGTTCAGCATTAAAGTTTATGTTTTTTTAATTATTCCATTTATTATTCTGTTGCCTTTGGACCATTTGTGTCAGTCGTAAAAATAGCCATAAAATAAGTTCAGTGTCGGTAAGAGAAAAGAAGTACGCACACACACACTAAGACACACATTGCGGTTTACGTAATTGCGGCCCCTAAGTAAAAAATTTAATTAAAATCCTTGATAGAAAATAGTTTTTAAAGGCAAATCGATTTTATAATTAAGTTATATATTCGGAGAGCAAGAGCTTGATTAGAATTCTAAGTTTTCGTCTGTGTTTATTGATTTATTTAATTTAACTTTTTCGCTTCACTACCTCTCCACATCGTAAGGATTTCTCTACACAGTTTATGCACTCGCGCCAAACTAGAACAAAGTGATAATAAGGTTCTAAATCAATAAAAAGCCATTCTTTTGTTATGTGCGCACTCGATTTAGAACAAAATTGAGCTTTGTGTGTCGCTGGGCCGCCTATAAAGATCTAAATTCTCTCTACCTTCAACTTCTAGAAAAAGTTATTTTTTAAATTCAATTAAAATAAAATCATTTTTTTTATTTAATTTTTCGAGCTCCGAACTTTGAGTTTTGGGGAGTTGTGGGTTTCCATCAATAAAAGATGAAACTTAGTAAAATGGGGTAAATTAAAATGTTTATTTAGTTCAAAGAGTTTTAGAGAAAGGAAATTTAATTGGACTGGTATAAAAATTTTCGGACAGTTTTTAAAAAAATATTAATTAAAAATTTAAAAAAAATGTACATTTTAAAAGAATGAGGTTTCATAAACACATGTGTAATTACAATCAAACTGACCAAGAAAAATTCAATGCTTTATTCGACTTTTTCCTGAAAATAGCTCCTAATCTATAAACTTTTTTTTTCACATTTTACACAATAATTTTATTAAATCTTTTTAATTGTTCATTTTTGAAAATTTTTTCGAAATTAACTTAAAAATTTATTTGGAAAACTTATTTAACATTTTCGAAAAATTTTTTTTTTAAAGTTTCAAAATTTAATAATGTGGCTGAAAGGAAGGACTAAGTCTCCATTATAACCGGCCAAGGCTCCGTCTAAATTATGTTTTAAATAAATAAATAAATAAATAAATAAATAAAAAAAGAGAATGAGGTTTGATAACGGTGTAACCCTAGCGGTTAGGGTAAAAGTGATAAAATACAAAAAAATAAAGGATGAGTTTAACTATTCCAAATGTTTTCTGGATATATTTAATTCGATTTTTAAAAATTAAAAAAATTATCAATCACTTCTTTAGTACAATTTCTTTAGCACGTTGTGAAGCTTGATTTGTACAATTATGTGACCTTATTTGATTTTTCCAACGATTTAAAAATGGTCTCATCCTGGCGTATTATTTTTAAATAGTTTTTGAATTTTGTTGCCTATTAAATAGGTCCTAACAAATTTTCTAGTAACTCAAAAATTAATTCCATGATCCCAATCTGAAAGCTTAATTATTGCATCCTAAATGAATTCGTCGAATTCTTTTGGAACCCAAGGCTTGGAACCGCTTCCACACGCAGGTCTTTTGTACTTTTCTTTTATTTTTAAAGCTTGTTTCTGGAATTTTTTTTTAAAATGATTATTATCAATTTATTTTTATATAAAAATTCAAAAAAAGCCTACAAATGGTAAAGACAAAAAAAAATTCTAAAAAGTGAATTTTTTTCTCCATTTAGAAAAAAAAATTTTCGCAAGCGGTATCTTTTTTATTTATCGGGTTATTTTTACAATCAATTTTAAATTATTTTATAATTTATTAATAATTTTTATTTTAATTTGTAATCTTTTATTAAAAATATCGCCAAGACAGGCGTTATTTTAAGAAATAATTAAACAAATTAAATAATGGCCTAAATAGTGAAAATAAATAGGATTTAAATTCAGAAAATAAAGAGAAAGTTAAAATGTTAGCTAAATTTCAAATTTCACCGAATAACAACAAATTTCTATTCTTTCAAAATTTTTATTTTGAAAAGTTGGTAATTTAGCGCCATATCAAGCTAAACATTTTGTTTTCAAATCTTGGTAAAGAGATCTACAAATTCAATTCAAAATCATGGGGAAAAAAATTCTCGACTCCAGTTGATACTTTTGTAATGTCTTTAAAAATGATTTAAACTCTAAGAAAAATTCACATATTTTCTTTTATTTAATTTTAGAACATTTGCTCTATTATTTTTACTTTAAAAGAAAAATATTAAAACCTAATTAACATTTGGCTGAAAGGAAGGACTAAGCTCCAATCTGCCTGGGTATTTCCAAAACTACATTTTACATTAATAAAAAATAGCCAAAGAATTGGAATTTATTGAAAAAAGGTGGAGCAAAATTTTCTTTCAATAACTTAAAAAATTTAATAAAACTGTGATCAAGAGAGAAATGTTTATTTATTTAAAAAATAATTTAGAGATTTATTCAGGACAGTTAAGACTGCAATATTTGCATCCTTTTTTTGTAAGACCTAATATTTTATTTAAAATTATTAATTATTATTGAAACTCTTGTCAGATTTAATGATTTTTGTTTAAATTAAATCTGGTGAATTTTACTATAATTCTTGTTAATAAATTTTCTACAATATGAATTGAAATTTCGAAAATATTGAAAATATATTATAACGGTATGAAATGAAGGAAGACTTTTAGAATTTTTTTAAAAAAGAGATAAAAAATTATCATCAGCATTTAATAATATTATTATTAACAAAAAATTAATAGATCTTTGAATTTATAGTTGCGCATTATGAATAACTCTAGTTTAGGGTTGTTAGCATCTCATGGGCTGTTATTTCAGATTTCATGAATTTTTTCATGAATTTTTCTCTTTTAAAAAGTTAATAAACAACTTAATTGATCTTTTTAATTTTTTAGATTCAATGAGTTTGTGATAAATGAAAATAAACTTTTTTTAATTAAATACATTCAAAAATATAAAATTTTTTTTTTGTTAGAAAAAAATGGCAAAAATCTTGAAAATTTTCTGCTCTTTAGTTTTTTTTTAATTTTTTGACTACAGCACAATTTTAAATAATCAATAAACTTTGATAATTCTAAGATTTGTTTATTTTTTTCAATTGATTGCAATAAATGTCAAGCTTATCTTTTTTTTAGCCTTTTTCGAGTTAAATTCATATTTTACTCTAATTACTTACTTATCTTTTTATTACAATATTTAGCGCGATGAAAAAAAATAAAATAAAAAATTATAAATAAAATTTTATTGTATAAAGACAATTTTTTTCTCAAATTAGAGAAGTAAATTGCATCACATCAAGGTTCCAAAAACCAGCAAAATAATTTCTAGTTAATGAAATCAGATCATTCGAGGGAGTCAAACAATTTCTAAAAACTTAAGTATTTTGATCTATGAATAAAAAAGTCAATAAATAAAATTAATAAAAATAAGAGAATTGTTACTAAGTTGTTCAAATTAAACAATAAGTTGAAATCAATTAAAAATATTTGAATTATTTTTTTAATACAGTTTATTTAGAATTTAAGGCTTCGATTCATTGATCACGAAACAAAAAATTAAGTAAAAATTTCAATTTGTTAAATCTAAAAGCAGAAGCTAAATCTTTATTCTAAAAGAAAGAAAATATTTTTAGCGACCTAGGAAGAGCCTAAAATAAAGCTGTGAAATCAGCTTTAATTCTTTTCGAAAATATATTATTTTTTTTCAATGGTCGTCTATGTGGTATTTTTAAGACTAATAACAATAATTAAAAAGATGAACCTGTTAGAGATTAATTTATTTTATTTTGTGAATGAGTTAATATTTTTTAATTATATATATTTAGAATTAAATTTTAAAAACTCTAGAGCTAGTAAAAGGTGTTAAATTTGTCTTAGAATTAGAATGATTGGCTCGGTTTCATCCAGAACAAATACGAGCCGAACTTTATTATTGCTTAAATAAGGTAAATACTAAAAATTTTATACTAATGAATAATTAATAGTATGAATGGTGTATTAGGGCCTGAAAGAAAAATTATCGACAATAGTTTAGTTACATAACATAACAATGTGTTGTCTATGTCAAGCTTTTAAGAAATTAAAACCATTTGTAAAATCGATTTAAGAGGGTTATTTTTCTTTCGAATAAAAAGTTTAATAATCAATAGTATTCTAATTATTTAATCTATACACTGAAGTCTTTTTTGAATATTTTAGCAAAATATTTTTTCTTAAGCGAGAGTGTAGGTAAAATTTAAGTTATTCAAATACGAAGAGCAAGTTGTAGATAAAAATTTAAAGTGAAGAGGAAAAGAGAGAACCAAATCATTTTTAGAATTCAAAGAATTTAAAGTGTGTTTATTCTAAATTTAATCGTATTAATAAAAACGTAAATGAAAACTTGTCAAACACTTGAGCTAGGGTCGATTTTAAGGTTTTAATTTACTTAAGCAAATACATTATGACATTGTAGAAATGTGTATTGAATTGTTCGAGTGCTTTTTCTGATTGTCAATTAAATTCACTGCTTTATATTGACCCGTTTTTATTTATTTATTCTAATAAAAACGAAAAACGGAAAATTTCATTAGAAAAATATTCTTTTTATATTAAAATTAAGGTACCGATTTAAATGGGCAAATTCTCATTGTTGGACTGTACGAGTGCCGCAACATGTGAATAAATATTTAGAGCAATCAGTCACCGGAGCGAGAAAAGACGACTAATCACCTGTGTATTTGGGATGTTAAACAGTTGTTGAATTTATTGCCTTTAAGATTAGCATTAATTCGGATAGTAAAAATTGTACAGGATCGATTTACAAATATTAAAAAGTCAAACAATATTTACCTATCTTATTTTTGTGAAGCTTGTAAAATATCCAACACCATATTGTTCTACATTCTACCAATAGCATCAAAATTCACTTAAAAACAATACCTGTACAGACTCGATTGCACTCATGACCAAATATTATCGAGTCTGTATTTTTTTGAACAATATTTGAATGTCTTGATAACATAGGGCTTAGACTTTTTGTGGGATTTTTTTAAACGAACTAATTAAATGAGCGAAACTCTGGTAAAAAATGGTCAATTTTTTTTTCTTATTTTTGAATATTTTTAAAATGTCTCTTTCTAATTTGAATTTTTTATTTTTTCACAAATTTTATTTTTAATTTTTATTTCTCCTCAAAAAAGGTAAAATCATCAATAATACAAGTAATTTGAAACATATTATACTAACCACTTTTAATCAAAATCATCTTAATTCTAATTTTTTTAAACATAACATCTAGAACTTTAGATTATCAATCAAATAATTTAATAACTTTTGTCACGAATGCTTAATGAGAACAAACTGTAACGTAAACCATCGCTATTGATCATTTTTTTCTTATAGAAGATTAAACTTGGAATAATATTTGACAAACGACTTGTTTTTTTTTTTATTTGAAATCGAGACTAACAGAGTCCTAAAATTAGTTCTAAAAATTGAGATAAAATTTTTCCTAAGACAAAATGGCCATTCTTTTTTAAGTGCATTTTTTTCCAACATTTAAAAGTTTCAAAAATATTTATGGTTAAGAAAAATAAGCTTAATCAACTCATAAAATAAAAATTATTTTAAAATTCTTCAAATTAGTCTAATAAAACAATTTAAGAAATAAGCAATTAAATTTTTGTTAAATTTGAGTTTATGGCTTGGGGCAGTTTAAGTAGCGAAAAAAAACTCAAGGGATTTCTATTCCGCTAAATTCAATAATTAATGTCCCTGCAAAAAAGATTTTCTTGTTGTTAAATTATTTTAATCAATATAAAAGATGCCTTATCAATAAGCTAAAAATAAATTGATATCAAAAAATTCAATAGAATATTTTCGGTCTATTCATCTTTTCGATTTTAATGATTTGGATTTTTTTTATTTGAAATTTTTATTAGAAAACTCTCCATTTGACTCAGGTGAATTATTATTTAAATTATTTAAATTTTTTTTTTATTAATTTCTGGCTAAATAAGACAAAGTCTTTTGAAATGCTTATTTTTAAATAAAGAAAAAAAAACTGCATTTAATGTACAAGTTTTAAGATAGATTTAAATTTTAAATTTTTTTTGCAAATTTATTATTGTATCTCTCAATTGAATTGAGAGCATATTTAATCAAAAATTTATTTTAGATTAATTGAACTATTGGGATGTTCTGGTCTTGTGTTATAAACAAAATTATTTTATTTCTACTCATGATCCGTAAGTATTGATAAATTTTAGTTTTGAGATTAGAAAGCGTCAGATGGACATGATCGATTAATCAATAATCACTAACTGGCACACAGTTTCGATTAAACTCATGATAAATTTATATCGAAAAATATTAATAACTATTTGGTGAAGTTTGGCTTTTATTTTTTTAGTTAATAAATTTCTGCTTATTTACTTTGTCGGATATTGAAAGTCTAGCTATGATTCGATTTCTAAATTAAATTATCTCACCTATTCTGTTTTATAGCAAGCTTTGATTCAATGCAGTTTGGGCGCAAATTAAATTTTGTTATTTTTATTAAATTTATTTTTGTTCGGTCAAAAATGTTTGATTAAGTGTGACAATGCTTCGAGGATTTGTCTAGTCGAATGAATGAAATATTGATTTTTAGCTTTCTCTATTCATTAAAAATAAGTTTTAAATTAAACTTTTTTAATATCCCGATAGTATTAGCAGAAGATTAGCTAAAAATCAATCATTCCTTGGCTAAATAACATCTATCTGTTTTTAATAGAATAAAATTTTTCTAAGTTCTTTTCTTCGAGTTGCATCAAATTTAAATTGAACTTTTTTGTCATCAACAACAAACAAAATCAATTTATTTTTTTAATGTGGGAATTCTTTTAAATTTTTTGTTACCAGGAAAACATAAAAAAAAGAATCTCTAAATTTTTAAATAAACAATAGTAAAATGCACAAGTTTAAAACAGTGATGAGTATAGGCTCGTGGGATCAGACTTTGTTATCATTTCTCATAGAGTCCCTCAAGACTCAGTCTGACTGTAATCAAAATAGTGTCGATAAACACGAGATCATTTTCACATGTTGCCACACAAATGGTCACTTTCTCAACTCTCTTGGCCATTTATGTTATATAACACTTTTTTTAAACATGTGATTAAATTTCAAATATTATCTTAAATGAAATAGGGACATTTGTAATGATTTAGCAAATTCTACTAAATCTACTCAAATAACTGCAGTGCATGATTTGATTTAATTAAAACAATCAGCATGTTTTTTTAAACAAATTTAGCATTAATAATAGAATTATATAACAAGAATAACATCAACTTAGAAATCGTTCAAGCAAGTTAAATAAGCTGATAGGGTTGCCACCCGTCGATACTAATTTAAATAAAAATTAGGTACTAGAGTTAAATTAATATGGATTTATTTGCTCGAAGATGAACGTGACTACCAGTAAGAAGATAATTAAGTTTTAGAGAGTTTAAAATTCAAATTTCGCCAAACAAAGTCAGTTCGGATCGAATGCAATTAATGTGAAATTCGATCAAGGACTGTCGAATTGCTAATTCATGCAAATAAATGTCTAAATAAATAATTCGGAAGTTTATTTTTTTCTCTCTCTCTCTATCTCTCTTGCAAAGATTTATAAAACGTCAAAATTTATTTGTACTATCATTTATAATTATCTATTTTAAATAATTTTTTTTAAGCTTTTTTTCTGGGTTTTTTTATCACCTATAAAGTCAAGCTATTTGTTATTTCTATTTAATTACTTTTTTACTTAAACAGTATTTATGGTCAATTTAAACCAAGCTCTTGAAATTGTTCATCTATGACCGGTTGATGAAAATTTACAAAATGAACAATTTTACTTAAACAATTTTTGCAATTTTTTATACTAATTTTCTACTTTTAAAATGATCAGAATTGGCGTTGAGTGAAAGTAATAATAAAAATAATAGTAATAATATTTACCTTTTTAATCAAGCATTGGAGATAAAATCACCAAGTTTAATTGTTCTTCTTGGAACAATTAATTTATAAAATTAAATCTAACTTTTAAGGAAGTATTTATTTATTCAGAAAAAAGCAGTTTAAAATAGCAATAAAAAATCGTTTAGTGCACAATTAAAAGGATTAGTAAATTAAAAAAATATCGTTTAATCTCAAGCTTAGTTTTAAAATAAGCGTTGATATTTTTTTTGAAAATAATCAAATTGTTATCATTAGGCTGAAAAGAAGGAACAAATTCCAAACTACCTCAGTTTATTGCATTAGCTCAATTTAAATTATGTTTCTAAAGGTTGGTTTAGCCTAAAAATCGAATCAATTCAATAAGTTTATTTATTTTGTAAATTATTTAATCAATTTGTTCTCTAAATTTTCTAAAGCTATTTTTTTAAGCTAAAAAATAGGGGATCAATATGACTACCTTAACATATCCACAAAAAAATGGAAAATTTTCAGCAAAATTTAAAATTTTAGGTGATTTTTTAAAATAAAATTTTTTGAATGACTTTCGAGAATTTAAATTATTTTAGAAAAATCATAATTTAATTTAGAACAATTTAATTTAATATTGCCATTGAGACTTAAATAAATAATTAAAAGTTATGCAAGCTATAAGACTCATTTAATGCTTCATTAGGTATTTAGACCGCTCTCGGCTTCAAAATACTTTTCGCCTGTTCTCCAAATTCATTAGTCTTCATACTAGACGCAATGATGACCATCTAAATCGGGCTGGTAACTGTTTGGTAATTAGCTTCGTGTTCAAATCGTCTCTGATTGTAAACCACTTGACAGTTACGTTAAATTGAGCAAATACCAGTCATAAAATGCTTTATTTGTTCAAGATCAATAAAAGTAGATAAGGCAATAAATGCTGACCATGATTTAATTGATCTCAACTGACCATAAAAATCCATTTCCAATTAATTTAACTTTTGACTAAGGTAATTTGGGTTTTTAAAAGAGAAAATAATTTGATTTTAACATAAACATTTTAGAGGAAACTAACTCTAGCGAAGATAAACATTTAGCCAACGGTTTATCTTTCGAATGTTCAATAACAAATTACCAACTGAGAGTGATTTGAAGATAATACAATTTTTGCTTATCTAAGTTCATTTATCATTCAAAACAGTTTTCAATTAACAATCTTTTTATTTTTTTTATATTTAAAAAGAATCTAGTAAATTTTAGAATGAAAAAGAAAAAAGAAAGAAGAAAAAAATTTCCAAAATTCCAAGACAACGTTAAATGTTTGTTTTGTATTCAGGACAGTTTAAATTTGTTTGAAAACTTGACAAATGAACCAACTTGGCACTTTATTCCTGGACAAAAGGATGATTAATGATAAATCAAATTAGACAAGATCCAATATGTTTTTTTTTTTTTAGAGTGCTCGGTCAGACTATTCATTCATATTCGATTCGGTCTCATGAAGTCAATAAAATAATTTTTAATTATTTTTCTAACTAATTCGATTATGAATACAATTAAGTTAAGATAAATAATTTTTTTTAAAAGATAGATCTCCAAATCGAATTGAAATCGGTCAACAGCGATTTAATTAATTCAATACAAGAATTTAGTTCTCTTGTTCTGATTTTCTTCTTTTTTTTTTTCTACAATTACAAAATAAATTCCAAATTAGTTTTTTCTAGTTTATTGTTGAATTAATTAAAAGAAAATATGTTTTTGGCCATTTCTTAATATTTTTTTAATTTACTCGACTTAAAATTTTACCAAAGGTTTTTGTTGCTAGCCTAATGACTCCATGATTAATCGAGTAATAGATTCTGACTGACCTGTTTAGGGCGATAATTAGACAAGACATTTTGAAGTATTGAAAACAACTCGGGGGCTGTCTATTCATACAAAATCTAAAACATAAGGTTATCGATGATTTATTATCTCTAAAATATCAATCAATGATACTGATTTAGATTCGTGGCATTTCACAATATTAGATAAAGTGTTGATAATAAAAAAAAATATGCTTTAAAATATAATAATCTCTCTCTTTTTTAATATTTAGATTAGTTAAATCGTTAAATAATAATAATAATTCTAGATGCATTAATTAGCAATGGAAAGAAGCGAATCGTTCAACAATTTAAACCCAAATCAAAACAACGATAATGGTAGGATTTAGAAGCGTTTTAAATTGCACGATCAATTTACGCAAGATCATGCAAACATGGACCCTTATTAAATTTCGCTACTAATCGTTTTAAATAGGATTTAACTTTAATAAAATAATTAAACATATGGAATATATTTGCACTTGCATTTATTCTCATGAAAAAAGAAAAAAAAATTGAATATTAAAATTGGGTAATTTAAGATCGACTCAGTTCTTAAATTGGCCCGAGTAATTTTTTTCATCATCTAAAATTTTTTCCAAACCAAAGGTTCTACGACCTCCAACACTGCCTATAATTTGATATCTTCCATAAACACGAACACCACGCACATTGCCGACTCGACCACAGCATCAGGCTCTTCCTTGACAACATCCACTTCCAACTCGCCCAATAATGACAACCAGCAGCAGGCTTACATGGACCATTTAGCCCAGTACAACAAAATTCAGAACACGCTTGCGCGTGGCCAATTCATTGATCCAAGATATGCCAATACGAGCCAGCTGATCGACAACCAGATGAATATTCTGCCCACTCAGACACAGCTGGCTGGTCAGCCCACCGCTGCATTTCTGGTTCAAACACCGAACGGAAGTGCGCTCTTAATTCCGCCATCGAACAATTTTCACACACTGAACTCGTTTTCTCTCAGCAGACAAAACTATTTGACCACCTCGCCTTCGGTGACCAGTGGTACATTTCGGCCCGAGTCAAACCAGTCTCAAAATGTCTACCAGACTATAGATGCGGAAAAAAATGGCTATTTGTACCCCATAGACGGAGCTTATGACTCTGGCACCACATTCACAAATACGTGCTCGACCAGAAGCAAATTTAAGAAGAGTTTACAGCATCAGCAGCAGGCGCATTTGGCCAAGCTGCTCGAAAACTCGCACAACAATGCTCGATCGAACAGCAATGGCTATTTTAGTTCGCCCACCGAGTCCAGTGTGTCTACGCGCAATCGCAGACACTTGAACAACTCCATTTTGGAACGATTTAAATTTGGTGTTAGCAAAAAGCTGGAAAAAAAATGCTCATGGAAATGTCTGAGCTTTTTGTTTCTAATAGTTATTTTAAATTTATTCTTGTTCACTATTTATTTGACCAGTGAGTAAAATTTTATTTAATTTTTTACAATTAAAAAATTTTTTTACAATTAAAAATTTTTTACTATTAAAATTTTTTTTTCAAATAAAAAAATAGTCATGAAAAAATACAATTTAAATTGGCATCTAAAAAATCAAGATGCCCAGCCAATTCAAATGGCTAAAGCAAAGTCGGTCAATTTGATGCTGTTCACAAAGATTGGCGACACCATCGAAGACCAAATAGAGCCAAATGAGCTGTTTAACATGCAATTCTATCTGGACACATCCGCCTACATTAAATTCAATCTATCCATTTCGCGCAAGTCCCAAATTGGCTTCTACGCTGACAAAGGCACGCCGCCAACATTCACTAAATTCAAAATTTTCGAAACATTTAACTCAAATTCAGTGATTTCGAGCCAAAAAAAGTCTCTAATCAACACTGGCTTTGTCCACTATTTGGAACAAGGTCTATGGTACATATCAATTTTGAATGATAACAAATATTCGATTAAATTTCGGCTCAGGACCCAGTTTCACTCAAAGCTAATTTCAAATTGTGAAAACAATTGCTTTGGCAAAGGCGAGTGCATCAATGGCAAGTGCGAATGCTTTCCGGGCTACACTGGCTCGGACTGTTCGCAAACAAAGTGTCCTGTATTGTGCAATGGTCATGGAAAATATGAAAATGGCAAATGCAGCTGTGAAACTCAATGGCATGGTGACGAATGTGAAACACCCATTGACCAGTGTCAAGTCAAAGACTGTAACCAAAATGGTGAATGCATGAATGGTATTTGCATGTGTTACCAGGGCTACACGGGCTCATTTTGCCAGACCAAAGCTTGCAAAGTAGCCGATTGTTCCAATAATGGTGTTTGCGTCGATGGAGAGTGCAAATGTTTTTCCAATTATTCCGGGTCTGATTGTTCACAAGAAGCCAAACTAAAGACTAATTTGTGCTCGTCAAACGGAATTTTTAACTTGGATACAAAAAGTTGTGAATGCCATAAAAACTGGAAGGGATCCGACTGCTCTGTTAATCAAAACTGCTTGGACAATGAGTGCTCCAAGTGCAAAAATGGATGGTCGGGCGTAAATTGTGTGCGTCAAGTTCCGCTATTGTGTGATTCTAGATGCAGTGCTCATGGACTTTGTATAAATGGTTCATGCAGTTGTTCGCCGGGCTATCAGGGAAGAAATTGTGACATAAATAGCTGTCCGAATGGCTGCAGTTCTCATGGAATATGTGAATCGTTGCCGAGCCACGGCTACCAATGCGTGTGTAATCCAGGCTGGACTGGTAAAGCCTGTGAGGTGGGAATCGAAATGGTCTGCAATGACGACATTGATAATGATGGAGATGGATTGACTGATTGCATGGACTCGGAATGCTGTGTTTTTGACAATTGTAAGCTATCACTGGCTTGCCAGAGTGCGCCTGAGCCCAAAGACCGTCTGTTAAGAAAACAGCCACCAAGTTTGACCGCGAGCTTTTTTGACAAGATGCGCTTTTTAATCGAAGATTCAAGTGTTCAGTCGTTTGCCTATTCCAACTCGTTTATAGACAGGTATTTAATTTTTTTTTTACTTGCCAAAATCCCCGTCCCTTTAAGTATGGAAAATTTTATAAATTCTATAAAATTTTCTCTTGTATTTTCTATCACTCTACTTGTGAGCACTTAATTTTCTATTTTATTTTATTCACACTATTTAGAATAAATCTGTTCAATAAAAGGTAAAACAAAAATTAATTCACTTTTAGCTCTTTTAATGTTTATGTGTTTAGCTTAAATGTCAAAAAATGCTAAATTGTATAAATGTTTAATTTATTTAAAAATTTTAAAAAAAAATTAAAAATTTTATTAGAAATTATTTAAATTTTTTTTGTTGTTGTAGCCAAGTAAGTGTAATAAGAGGCCAAGTCTTGTTCAAAAATGGTCAGCCTTTGATCGGAGTTAAGGTCACTTCGTACAAAAATCCAATCTACGGATACACACTGACCAGAAACAATGGAATGTAAGAAAATTAATTAATATTTTTTTTTTTTAATCTGAGAAAAATTTTCTTTAAAAAAAATAAAATTTAAGATTTGACATAATGGTAAATGGTGGTGGATCGATACAGCTTGAATTTAGCCGAAATAGATTGAGAACCCAAGTGATTACCATAAATACAGCATGGAATCAATTTGTGTACATTGAGCCTGTTAAAATGCATTTGAGCGAAGATTTATATGTAGAACAAGACGAACATTTGTGTCTGAGCATGATGCTTGTCTCCAAGCCAATGCCTCAATTTAGACCAATAGTTCGAACGAGCTGGAAAGAGATACGCAGCTCGTATGAGACAAGTTCGATTATAGTTCCAGACACAGGGGTGATCCGGTCGGAAATTCAGCTAAATGAACCAAATTTAAAACTAGTGTATTCGAGTAATTTGGTCCAAGGATTCTCTTCCAGTGTTTTCATTCGCTTAACTGGGAGTCAAATTCCCGATGAGCTTCAAATGGTTCACTTGGAAATAATTGTCGAAGGAGTCCTGCATACGGAAAAGTTTGATGCATATCCAAATTTAAAGTATGAATATTCATGGGACAGACGCAACGCTTATGAGCAAAGAGTGTATGGAATGACATCTGCCAAAGTAAAAGTTGGCTACCAATACGAAGACTGTTCAACAATTGATTGGCAAACACAAATAGTCAAAATAGCCGGCTATGATCTTGGGTCATCTGAAATTGGCAATTGGAATTTGAATGTACATCACAGACTAAACACTCAATTGGGAATTTTGCACAAAGGAGATGGTTCCACAATTTATCTAAAAGAAATTCAAAAAACCATCGAACATGTGGTCAAACTGGACTCAGAAGGCGTCTATCTTGATATCAACAAAGATGGAACGATATTTATCGCAGACTCCAATTTCATTTGGATGCTGAACAGCACAGATCAACCAAGACAAATTTTTACCCACTTCATGAACAAATTGTTCATGACCAGTGATCCAATTGAAGGATTACTTTACCTAAATAATCCGGGTGAAAAAAAAATAATTTCCGTCAAGTCAATGGATAAATTTGTTGAAGAACCAAGGTTTAACTACAGGACAGAGCTAGACGGACTCAAGTATCCCAAAGGCCTCGCTTTTGACAACAACAAAAACTTGTTTTTTATTGATAGCAATTCTGTTAAAGTGTCGAGAAATGGCGTGGTCAAAGACATAATTGTTGGTGGCCAAAGAGACAGACCGGTTGAGTGCCGAAAATTTTTTGATTTGGACAAAAAATTTAGTTTGTATTGGCCTACAGTATTGGCCGTAAATCCAATTGACAACTCATTGTACATTCTTGATGACGGAATTGTGTACAAACTTGGTGTGTTTAATACACTGGAAGTGATAGCAGGCAGACCATATTTTTGTGCCGAAGATGATCCAAATTTTGTCAAATTACACAATCCAATAGACATGGCATTTAGTCCTGACGGCGATTTGTTCATCTTGGAAAATGATGCTACCAATAAAATACATCAAGTCAGATTGGTAAAATCAACTGGTCAAATTCAAGTATACTTTACTAATTTACACAACCCGAAAAGCATTCGGGTGCATCAGAATCGTTCAATTTACATCTTGGACAGTTCGAATTTATTTCAAATAAAGAATACAGTGGTCAGAGATGAATACACTGGAAAGTATACAGTGGTCAGCACCGAGGCAAAAGAAGCATATATTTTCAATCGATTCGGTTTACACTTGAACACGGTAGACTTAAGAAATGGTCAAAGTTTGTACAATTTTACTTATAATGGAAATGCTCTGTATGGAAAATTGATACAAATAAGTGATCAAAATAGAATATTGGTGAATATAAAGCGGGATTTTCATGGTCGAGTGGACATGCTGCAGCTATCTGATCAAATATATCAAGTTAAATTGAACAATTTTAACATGATTCGAAGCATGACTCAATCTCAGAATACTATTTTACTAAATTATTTGGGAAATAGTGGACTATTGGCGTCGAGAGTTGAGGCCGAGTCCAAAAATTATTATTTTAAATACGAAAAGTCTGGAAAAGTTAAAGAAATAGTCGAAAATGTAGGAAGCAAAAATATAACATTGGGTTTTGATTATGATTTAACGGAGCAGGGTCTGATAACAGGTGTGATAAGAGCCAATGGTGGTGTGGAAACTTGGCTAACTAATTCATCAGGACTTTTTATTTTTGATTCGAATAAGAAAATTTTAGAGTATAAATACGATTTTAATATAAATTATAAGACTGTTTTATATGACGATTTGATTAGTTTGTTTTGAATGACAAACGGGTTCTAAAGGATCCCGGAGCCGCTTTTTTTAAATTAGTGTTTATTACCAAAGTATTGTTGTATATTACGGATAAAAATGAGAATTTAAGATAATTTTTTTTTTTGACAAAAATTTGTAAATTTTTATTACCAATAATTTTTATGTTGTTTTTTAAATAATTTCAATTAATTTTATGAATAAAAATTATATCTGAATAAAAAAAATATTTTTTTCTTATGGAATGAAACTAATAGAGAAGAAGAAAATAATTTAACTCAAGTCAAGTCTTTGGTTATGTTTCTTTTGAAAATAAAATGTAATTTAAGTCCTATTTGGTAATTTTAGGTAATGGAGATAAAAAATGAAATAAAGAAGTTTGAAGTTCATCTCTTGGTAACACGGCGCTGATGAATAGTTAAAAGAAAATTCATTCAATATTATATAAAATTATTAAAAAATCAAACTTTCAAATTCATTCCCTTAAAATTCATTTAAACTTGTTTCAAACCTTGCTTCACCTATTTAATTTAAAAGATTTCTTAAAATTGAAAACTATGAAAATTGCTTTTTCTGTAAAAATTTTAATAAATAAAAAAGATGAATTTTATCCGTAATGAATCAAACCTGCAATTTGAAAAACCAAATTCAATTAAATATTAATTATAAAAAATTAAAATTATATTGAGAAATGAATGCAATTTTATTTTTAGAATAGAGGATTTAATTATTTTTAAGTCCACGCAAATGCAAATACAAAAAATTATTTCATTGAAAATGTCTACTAATTGTGTAAAAATTTTTTCCCAAATTTATGAAGAACATGAGAGACTTGGTCATCAATCATTTTCTTTCAACAAAATGGCTGAAGAATTGGTCAAGTCTACACCAGTAAAAAAGATCAACAAAGACTTTTTGCCATATGATCATGAAGATTTATCGGTGTTTGTGTTACTGAGTAAAGATTGCATAATTAGAAACCTATGCTTGAATTCAAGTTTTCAAAAACATGCTGAATTTGGTATAAAATTCTTAAAAAATTTGTACAACTTTTTAAATCAAACGATAGCTTCAGAACAGTCTCTTGCTCAATCCATCTTTTTAATTCATAATTCAAAGGTTGATTTCCAAACAAATCACAAGTTCATTTATGATGTATTAGAAAAATTTTCATCGATTAAAATCAGTTCTTTAGTTGAACAATATCCGATTGTGTTTGACGAGCTGAAATCTTTATTTGGTAAAATAGTTTCCAATTCGTTTGTTCAGCAAACAGTCAATGCTTTAATTGATGAGTTGGCTAAAAGTGAGAAAAAATAATTTGGACTTTGATTATGAGAATCTAAATTTGAAATTCATTGACAGCGAATATGGCACACTTTATGGTTATGCAGGAAAGAACTCAATTTATGTCAATACAAAACCCTTTATAAAAATATTAACTCGAAAAAATTTAGAAACTTTTAGCTATGATCAAAAATTAACTACAATCAAGCTAACATTTGTTTGTGTAATTGTCCACGAAATCGCACATGTGGTCTTAAGATACAGGCTAAATGATATGAACAAGTCAAGTCCTTTTTTAAAGACACAGCAACGCTGATGAAGGTGTTTTGAATAACATAGCTGAATGTGGCTTGGCGTGTGAAAAGAAGTTCTTTAAAGAAGCAATCGATTGGGTTGTATCAATGCGGAATCAAAATTTAAATTTTGGATATCTAAACCAATTACTGAAGGATATTGAACAGGGACGAACATTTGATTTTGACACTTCAAAGACCAAATTTGTTACTTTTGATGAGACTCAACTTGTAAGAATGGCTTGTTATTTTAGACCCAAAAAAGAGATTTTTTATTATTAAATTGTCAATTTTTTAATAAATGAAAATAAAAATTTATTTCGGTAAATATAATTTTTATATGATGCACAATTGAAAAAGGTAACACCTCAAATAAATTTGATCATTTCTTTCGTTAGATCTCTTATAATAACCTCTAAAACAAAAGTGATAAAACTAAAAATCTTTTTCAATCAAAACTTAGATCTTTTGAAAACAAAGATTGCTAAGAGTGTTTATTTAATTAAATAGATAATATCAATTATTATGTAAGAAATATTTTTTTTTATTTAATCTTAAAATATTCAATTTGGTAAGGATTGTGGAATTTTCCTTTTTAATCAATTTTAATATTAGCTTATTTCCGTATTTAATATTTAATATGTAGGGGGTATAAAATATAATCATTATTTCAAAATAATTCTCAGTGAGAATTTTAAAATAAAGAAAAAGCTGATTTATTTTATTTCTTAAATAGTTTAGGCTTTAATTACACTTTTTTATATCGCTGATTTTTTTTTTAACAAAGGAATGTATTTAATTTAGAAAATCTTTAAATATGATGCTGCTTTTTTTTTTTAGTAATTTCATTAAAATATGAATTTATAATCAAAAATCCTTTTGATAAAATTTAATAATAATTAATTTAAATTAACACTTGCTTAAACATAAAAGCAAATAAGTAATAAATTAATTTGTTATGAGTTTGCCCCTTATTTTCTCTATTAAATTAATCAAAAAAAATGGATTTAAAGACAATCTGATACTTTATATCAATAAATTCATTAGCTAGAAACTTCATTTATTTTTGATTAAGTCTATATTCAGCATTTAAAATAATTAAAAAGTGAAAAATATTTGAATAATAAATAAACTAAACATAGAAAATTTTTTAAAATAAAATCTGAGGAAAATAAAATTTTACACTATATTCATTTAAATTTTTTAAATTCATGACGGAAAGAAAAAGAATAAATTCTCTAAGAATAAATAGAAAGAAAATATTAAATTTTTTTAAATTTTATTAAATTAATGACTTAGGTTATAAGAAGTCTTTTTTGTTCATCTGAATAGAAAAAAAAAATAAAATCTAAATGGAAATTTATAATTGACCACAGTCAGCAACTACAATTTTCTTGGTGGTTTTGCCAGATTGTGAACCATATGATTCGACTTTCTTGACAACATCCATACCTTCAATTACTCGGCCGAAAACAACATGCTTACCATCTAACCATGGGCATGGGACAGTGGTCAAGAAAAATTGACTTCCGTTGGTGTTTGGACCAGCGTTGGCCATAGACAACAAACCTGGGGTGGTGTGTTTGAGTTTAAAGTTTTCATCCTCAAATTTGTTACCGTAGATTGATTTGCCTCCAGTGCCATTGTGGTTGGTAAAGTCACCTCCTTGACACATAAAGTTTGGAATAACTCTGTGGAAACAGCTATTTTTGAAGCCGAATCCTTTCTCACCAGTGCACAAAGCTCTGAAGTTTTCAGAGGTCTTTGGCACAACATCGGCCTGCAATTCCATGATGATACGACCCAATGGTTGACCATCGGCAGTTAAGTCGAAAAAACATTTTGGGTTAGCCATTCTGATTATTTTAGCTGCTTGTGCTGATAATGTAAAAAATAAACGCATATAATCTAAATTTAAACAAAATTTATAGGGTTTTTAAGAGTCTAAAAAAAGATCATGGAAACACCTAATGCAAATGAATCATATGCTTTATAAATCCAAAGAAATATTGATTTTTTACTGATACCATCTATTCAAGTCTTTAGAGCAGTGCATGTACAACCCAAAATAACTTATGTCATGATTTCTTGTTTTTATCCATAGAGACATATTTAGCTTAGACTAAAGGAGAGAAAATGTTCTTTGAGCTTTTAATAATTTGCACGTTTACTAAAATTCTAAAAACAGTTTCACTATAGAACAGTTTTTTTTTCATATTAAAGCTTTATTTATAGACGCCCTCCAATTAACCGGTGTCGTGTAGTAACATGCGCTTCAGTTTTGTTTCAATCACATGATTTAAGACAAGTCAAAAATAGTTTCTTAAAATTTTAATTTCAAATTATAATTTTTTTTTGGTCTGTGTGATTTTTATTATTTTTTGTTTAAATTTTTTTTTGTATTTAAATTTAATTAAAACAAATAAAATAAAATATTGATCTAAAATTTTTTTCTTTTTATATTTTTAATTTTTTTTTTCCATAAAAAAGGTCTTAACTTTAACTAGAGAATCAGTTTTGATAAATTTTAATTAAACCATAATTAAATTAGTTAACAGATCATCCAAATGATTTTGTAAAATGTCATAATACTTAAAGTTTAATAAATTTTCGAATTTAGGAGAATTTCACAATCAATTTAAAAAAATTATATGATTTAATTTTCATAAGGACTTTAAGATTTTTTAAAATTGATTATAAAATTCTCTCAAATTCCAAAATTTGTCAAACTTTAAGTATTAAGACATTTTCATAAATTATTTGGATGAGCTGTTAACTAATTTAATTATGGTTTAATTAAAATTTATCAAAACTGATTCTTTAGTTAAATTTAAGACCTTTTTTATGAAAAAAAATTAAAAATATAAAAAGAAAAAAATTTTAGATCAATTTTTTATTTTATTTGTTTCAATCATATTGAAATACAAAAAAAAATTTTGTTTAAAAATTAAGCAAAATTAAAACTTTTAGATTAAACTAAAATATTTTTCTAATAAATTTAATTACAATTTAAATTCGAAGGTAGCTGTTGATAAAAAGTTGAATTATTTCAATCAAATGATAAATTAAAGAAAAAATCAATTTGGTTGAATTTGTAAGGATTTTTTATTTTAATTAAAAATTCAAGACAAATTTTTTGGTATATTTTTGAAATTTTTCAGTCTTGCAAGAGACTGTTGTTATTAACAAAAAAAATTTTAAACTTGCAAGCACATTTTTACCTGCAGATATATAAAAAATTGCTCTATTCAGCCCAAATTGAAAGCTTTAGTGAAAATTTAGTTGAGTTTGTTCTAAAGACGTTTTAAACATGGTAAATACTTTTATATGAAATAAAATTTTTAAAAACCTATTAAATCTTAATTAATCTTCAGAGTCATCGAAAATTCGAGCACCCAAGATGCGGTTCTTTGGGTTTCTTGCCCAGAAAGAGATCGAGAAGAATCCGCGGTAAATGCAAAGCTTTCCCAAAAGATGATCCATCCAAGCCAGTCCATTTGACCGCTTTCATCGGCTACAAAGCTGGCATGACCCATATTGTCCGTGATGTGGACAAGTTGGGCTCCAAATTGAACAAAAAGGAGACAGTCGAGGCCGTGACCATCATCGAGACTCCACCAATGGTCATTGTCGGTGTTGTTGGCTACATCCAAACACCAAAAGGTCTCAGAACCTTCAAGACTGTTTTCGCCGAACATTTGAGCGAAGACTGCCGAAGAAGATTCTACAAAAACTGGTAAATTTAATAAAACACAAATCTAATGGTTTATAAAGAATCGCTCCTGAAATCTTAAGGCGATAGATAAAGAGTTCCTCTATTCGATGAATATGAGCTCTATAAAATTTTTAATTTTCCTCTCTTGGGCTTTTTGGGCTCATGATGAAGTACTTATAAACCAGCTGTGGCTAGCCTTAACTAGTCATGGTGTCATTAGATTCGTTCGCGTGCCCGAACATGGTATCTAAATTCCAATCATCCTCAAAGGTACAAGTCCAAAAAGAAGGCTTTCACCAAATATTCCAAAAAGTGGAAGGATGATTTAGGCAAAAAAGAAATTGAAAAAGACTTTGCCAAAATGGTCAAGTATTGCCAAGTCATTCGTGTCATCGCTCACACCCAAGTAGGTTTCTTTTTTTTTTACAAGGGTTTAAATGATGATACTCGGCCTTTGAAGAGGTCACTCGGAGAAAATAATGCCGATATCCCATTATTTGCTGCCTTCCGTCTGATAAACCCGTTTAATAAGGTTGAAAAAAAATTCTAATTTATTTATTTAGATGAAATTGTTGAAAAAAAGACAAAAGAAGGCTCACATTATGGAGATCCAACTGAATGGCGGCTCGGTCGCTGACAAAATCAAGTTCGCTCGTGAACACTTGGAAAAGCAAGTGCCAGTGAGCCAAGTTTTTTCACAAGACGAGATGATTGACTGCATTGGAGTAACCAAGGGTCACGGATACAAGGGTGTTACTTCAAGATGGCACACTAAGAAATTGCCAAGAAAGACCCACAAAGGTTTGAGAAAGGTCGCTTGTATTGGTGCGTGGCATCCAAGCAGAGTATCCTTTACAGTCGCCAGAGCTGGTCAAAAAGGATACCATCACAGAACTGAAATCAACAAGAAAGTATACAGAATTGGTTCGGGTGCCGATAAAGCCAATGCCAAGACTGAGTTCGACCCTGCTGAAAAATCAATCACCCCAATGGTGAGTTAAGCTTCTTATTTTTTTTTAATTTAAATTAAACAAAACGAATCAATGATGAATACGAGAAGCGTCTAAAGTGACATTTGCGTTGGAGCCAGAAATGGATGAACCCACCAACGCGGTGTTACAGTCATGTTTTAGAACTTACCCGAACGGGTTGTCTGAAGATTCGTCTAAAAAAAATTTTTTATATTTTATTTTTAAAATTATTTATTTTAGGGTGGTTTCCCACAATACGGTATTGTTCGTCAAGATTTTGTTATGGTCAAAGGTTGCATCGTGGGTACCAAGAAGCGTCCAATTACTTTAAGAAAGTCTTTGATCACACAGACCAAGCGTGTTGCCTTCGAAAAGATTGCGCTCAAGTTCATCGATACTTCTTCGAAATTCGGTCATGGTCGTTTCCAAACTGCCGAGGAAAAGAAGAGTTTTATGGGTCCTGTGAAAAAGGACAAAATTGCTGCCGAAAAAGCTGCAACCAAAGCCTAAAAACCATCAAAATAATTAGCGTTTATTTATTTGTATTATTTTTTTAACTATTACAATTAAATAAATGTTGGAAAAAAAATTTAATATTTTTCATCTTTAATCATATTTTTTTGAACAAAAAAATTCTCAGGTTTCACTTTAAATTAGTCATGATTATCAATTTAAAATCAAATTAAATAAGTATTAAAAATTGAAATCATATGGCGTTTAAATATGGAGCATTTTCTAGCATTATTGAAATCTGATGAATATTTAAAATATAATGTTGTTATATATTATTTAAAAAATTTAATTTTAAGTGTAAAGTATAAAGACAAAAAAAATAATTTTTTTTTCAATTTTGAATGTTGACCAATATTTTAAAAAAAGAGCATCATTGCTTTGGAGTCTAAATAAAAAGTACCAGTGATAAGATAAGAATAAAATCGATATTCAAGTGGTTTATTAAAATGGAGGATCTAAGGTATACAGTTGAGGACACATTCACATATTAGCAACTGACAATTCTTGGTCAGACATCTCATAAATCTAACAATAATGCATCTTCGTTTTGATCTCTGGTTAAAACTCTATACAGTCGACTCTCTTTAATCCGTAACAGACGGGACCGAAAATAACCATTACGGATTAAGTTTTACGGATTATCTTTAATCCGTAAACGAACAAAAATCTTAAAATTTTCGGATTAATGAATGTAAATTTTGATACAAAACTTTATTGATAACAATTTATAGAAATATAGTTTAATTGGATAGTTTAAAAGATAGAGTGTGCTATAAAAAAGAATAATGAATCTAATTGATTAATTGATAATCGATATCAACTTAGTAATTGATCCATCCTATATTTTGTCTAAATTCCCATAAAATGATTCCCTCTTTTTTTCACGGTAATTTGGTTCTGGAGAGTTGATTAACATAATTTCGCATTATCAAAATGCAATCAAAATCTCGATATGTGTCTGGATTAGACTTGACAACCTCAAATCAAACATTCACTCTTTTATTTTCGATAACAATTCTAAGTCACACTCGTTAAAATCGAAAGAAATTTAAATTTGAAGTTTCAAAAAAAATTTGAACTTGATCTTTTGCCTGCTTTGCTTGTTTATAACTCACAGATACAGGTTCTTGAACGATTACCTCAACTTCGTCATCACAGTTTTGATTGTTTTTTTGAACAATTTCAATTATATCTTGATCTGTTAGGGCCTCGCCCTCACAGATTTAGAATTTTATTTTTTTTTGTTACGAATGGCAAAATAAACCGAACTAAAATTACGAATAAAAGTGATGAAAATTGTATTGAAAGTATTGGAAAGGGGGTAGGGACCGGAGAAAAACGTTCGAATGCCGAATTTTACGAATAAAGGAGTTTCGGATTAAAGCGAGTCGACTGTATTAATAATAATATTGCCTGGTCACATATTAGGTGACCAGTGAATATGTGACTAGTCAGAAAAAATACCTGGTCACCAAATCGACATAAAGTCACTGATCACATAATATGTGACCAACTGATCACATAACAGGCAAGACCCGAAATTCGTAATAAAAGAAAATATTTAAATGTTAAAAATGCTGTAACTTTATTTCATAATTTATCAATTAGTTCTTGGAATGCATAGGTGTAAAAGGCACTTTTATTTAATTTCTAACATACTGAAAACAACGGAAATTCATCAAAAATTTAATTTCTATGAATTTAAACCTATTGCAGAAATTTTTCAGATTAACGCAACAATTTTTGTTCGACCTTGATGCATTTCTAGAACTAATTTTTCAATTTTTTTATTTTGCACTTTTCTTTTGTAATGAATTTCACAAAACCTTTTTTGACTAAAGATTATACTTTCTCCAAGTTTTAAGAACCAAAAAACCCCAGCCATGATTTGAATAATTGTTATACCTCTTCACACTAATTAAATCTTTTAATTTCTATCAAAAAATTTTCTCTTTAAAAAAAAATTAATCCAAGCTTAACCCGTTTTGGGTCGCAGTATTTTTTACTGCTACTTTACTACTAAAGTTTTTTTCGATTTTTGGTATTAGGAGCTTTTTCAGGTCCCTCTAATAATTGGCACAGTTTTTATTTAGAAAATTTCTCTGAGATTTTAAGATTTTTTTAGGGTATTAGTCAAATGAAACAAAATATTCCAAATATTCTACAAATATCATTTAAAAAAACAGATGATATTAAATAAAAAAAAAACATTGTATATAAAATAAAATATTTTATTTAAACTTCTTTGAAATATTTATTGAACTTCGATTTAAAATCTTCCAATTTGACAAGCTCAGCTTTTATTTAAATTTCTAGCTGAGCAAAACTAGGTTTTTCATAATCAATTGCCATTGAAAATATTCTATTGGTATTTTCGACACACTTAGACTTGTCTAAGTCAAATTCCACTTTTTCCCCTTTTAGCAAATCATCTAAAAACTCCAAACAATATTTCACATTGAAAAATTTGTAATTAACAGATGACAACCAACTTATTCTTTTTCCAAACAACTTCTCCTCTGAATTAACTCCAGCTTCATTAATATTTTTGGCTTTTGACTCTATTGTAGTAGTAGAAACATTTAAATCATTCAAGCATTTTCTCACCACTACATGAGTAACTTCATAAATGTAAATCCGAATAAATTCCAGCTTAAGAATACCTAAAGCAGTATCTCTATGAATAGAAGGTTTTGATAATTTATCAAAAAAAGATGATAACTCAACTGAATTTACATAAATAGAATCAATACCAGCAAAACCTCGCAGGCCAACTATTTCGCAATTAAATAAATTCAAAGATAATTTATTTTTAAGGTATTCTTCCAGCTGGAAACCTAATAAATTCTGGGCAGTAATTTCTTTAACAGATTCTTCAATCATATTTGTAATTAACTCGTTTACTTTAAGCTGCTTGAATAATCCATGGATAATGTCAGTAAATTCAAACTCTTTAAGTTCCTCGAGATTGATAGAATCGAATAATTGTAGAAGATTTGACCATTCATCTCTATCGTCAATATCTGACTTACTCAAATGAAGCATAAAAATCAACTTTGCCAAATGTTGCTTTTCAATTGACATGCTGGTTGAAACCAATAAGGAGTAAAGATTTTTGAAATATTCAAATTTAAAATCAGAATTTTGAAGAAAAAAAGTATTTGAAGCTATATTTGTAACAATAGAATCTCGAATTTGTAAAACAATTGAGGCCTGATCATCATTTGGAGAAATTTTGAGCTTTTTGGGAGTAATTGAAATAAATTTTTCTCTTACAATATCAAAATCTAAATCTTTATCCACATTACCACATTCAAAATAATTCCTGCAATTTGATATGAAAACTTCGGCAGCCATTTAATCTAAATGTATTTAAAAAATTTTCCAAAAATAAATTTAAATTAATACTAAAATGAAGTACAAAACTAAAATAATACCTTATTTCATAAACCAGATTTTTTTATTCTCAAAATAAAAAAGAGTTGCTTAATATAGTGTATGCACGGTCTCGCCTGAGCTCAACATGCACATCGTCTACTGATTCAGATGAGTGCATGCAACTGCACAGCAAACCGAGTACATACACAGTGATGTCCTCATCACATCAAACGGTAATAGGCCGGATGGCCTTGGAACCAGGGGGCACACGACCTCCGCGTGCGACCGAAGGCTGGCGAGTTCTTCGTCGTCGTTGTTGCTGCTCCGGAACAACTTAAATACTAAGAACGACACGTTGCGTGTCGTCAAGATGTGGTTGTGCCGGTACACACTCACCATGCTGCCTCTCAGCTCCGTGATGACGTAAGGCTCCGGGTCCCACTCAGGCGTCGTCTTGCATACTCGCTGAAGCTTCAGAGTACAAGATCGCACACCTTCAACTCGGACTGCTGAAGACGCATGCGAGCGTTGTACTCGCGCGTCATTATCTCCTTGGCCTCGCGATCGTTCTCCTGCGCGAAACGGTTGCCGCTCTGATCGCAGGCGGGAGCGCTATGCTGCGGGATGCCTGACGTCCAGCTGTAGCCCATCATGAGCTGAGCGGGGGCTACCTTCGTGGTGGTATGAGGCGTTTCCCGGTACGCCCTCAGAAACTGTCGTAGAGCGACGTTCTTATCTACTCCCTCGATAGTGGCTGTCCTCAGCCCTTTTTCCGAGCTTCTTCATGAAGCTCTCCGTCTCGGCGTTCGCCCTGGGCCAGAGTGGCGTGATCCGGCGATGCCGAAAGCCTAGCCGCTTGGCGAATGCCGCAAACGAGTGGGACTGGAACGGCGATCCGTTGTCAGTCTTGTAGACCAGTGGCGCGCCGAACATGCTGAACAGCTCATCCAGAACCGGGATCACAGTGTCGGCAGACACAGACCGGATGTTCTGGACCATCGCCCAGCGCGAGTATTCGCAGTGGTTGACGAACCAGTACGAATCGCCGCCGACGACTTGCCACGGTCCTTGGGGCATCGGTGACGTTACATCGGCTCGTATGATCGCCGATCGGTGTTCGCCTGGCACGCTTGGCACCTCTTCTCTCTGTCGTGGACCATCTCGTCGATGCCAGGAAACCAGACGCGTGCTCGGACGAGAGCCTTCGTCTTCTCGATGCCCTGGTGTCTGGTGTGTGCCAGGTCTGCGACTCGGTCTCGCAGTGCTGCGGGCACGACGATGGGCTGATCTCAGAGAAGGATGCCGCACGTCGTGGTGTTGATCTCTTTTAAAACGTGTCGGTACGCCGAAAGATGCGGTACCAATTCCATACTTTTTTAGTTTTAACAGTAACTAACGATGTGACACTTTATCGAAAGCTTTGCAATAATCTGTAAAAAGAACATCTATACATATGCCTTCGCTCAAGGAACTTGTTATTAGATCAAGTGATTCCAATAAATTTGTAGTGCAACATTTGTTAGGAACAAAGCCATGCTGAACATTCGTCATCAACTTGTTGATAATCAGATATTCAAAAAGACTATGCTTTATTATCTTCTCTAACATTTTGCAGAGTATACAAGTAAGGGAGACAGGTCGATAATTCCCTACATCAGTTCTTGCTCCATTTTTGTAAAGAGGTGTTACATTTGCAAGTTTCCATATTTTTGGTAATCTTCAATGTTAGAATAAGATTGTTGGGTTGGATAAATACCGATTAGAAATAGTCATTGAGCGCATTTGCAACTTCCTAGGAATTAGAAGATAAATTTCCATTAATTTTTAGGGATATAATTGTATTCTTGAGCTTTTCTTGACCATTTATGTACTTATAAACTCTTTTTGGGTTGGACTTAATCTTCTTCAAAATAGAAGATTCAAAAATGGACTTAGCTTTTTTGATCACTGCATTACATCTATCTCGACGTAGTTTATACTCATTCATCAATCTTTTAGACTTCCAACCTGAGCTAGTATATCGTTTCCAAAGATTGAACTTTTCCCTGACGGCACTCTTTACTTCCTTGTTAAACCAAGGGGGTTGTTTTCTTGTTTTGGCATTGATAATGGTCGGAAAAACTGGTACAAAGACTTCCCTTGCTATTCTATAACAATCGTTAAAAATTTTATAAATTTCTTCAATGGTTTTATTTCCAAGTACAGAAAACCAATCAATATCATTGAAGAATTCTCAGGATTGACATGGGTATTTCGTGCGAATCCGAGGTTTTGCACGAAATACCCATGTGCAGGCGCTTGTAACGATACAGCCCTCGATGCGTTGTGATGGTGGTGTAGTTCCGAATCTCCTGGTCCAACGCGATCTGATGAAACGCCTTGATTAGGTTTATCTTCGAGAAGACCGTGGCGCCGTTGACCTGGGTGATGAGGTCCTCTATCGTTTTACGCGGAAATCGGGTCCGTCGGATCGCTTTGTTGAGCGCCTTGGAGTCACACGTGAGCCGAATCTCCAACGTGTACTCCGTACGCTTGTTCTTCCAGTTGGCGTGAGCCGTCTTGTCCTTGGGAACCACAACTGGGTTTGAGACCCATGGAGTCGGTCCGCTGCTGCTGTCAACCGGCTCGAGAATGCCTTGCTCGACCTGCTTGTCAAGCTCTCTTCCTTCTGCCTCGTGCCAGTGGAACGCAACCAGGCGTTGCGGCTGTATCACAGGGCGGACGTTTGGGTCGACATCCAGCTTGACGCTGATGTCTTTCGCGCAGCCCAGCTTTCAACTTAAAGTTCAGGGAATCTGGCTACGAACCAATCCACGATGTGCCACATTGAACAGTGATGTCCTCATGACAAATACCAACCAAAATGACTCTTTTCTACTTTTCTAACAACTTTTTAAAGCTAATGTTTGAAGATTGAAATAAAATGAAAATTTATCCATTATGCTTCATCCTTAAAATAGCAATGACTATTATTAAATAAAGCATTAAAAACCTTGGAAAAAAAACTAAACTCTTTTTAAAAAATTTTCCAAAAATAAATTTAAATTAATACCACCCAAAAAAATAAAACTTTTCTTCCAAATAATTTTTTAGAAAATTTTTGTATTTTTATTTTTATGTATCGTAAATCGCAAATTTTTTTGAGGTTTATTTTTCAACTTTAAAGTGAGAAAAAACATTTTGATAATGGCTATATAGGCTATCATACAATCAGATACAAAAAAAACATGACAATTTGAGTTGGATTGTATTTAAGATTTCAAAACAACGTGTTCTAATTAAACCCTCAAAATTTTAAGAAAAATTCACATTGAAAATCTATACCTGATTGATATTTTTGTTTGTACTTTAATGATACTATTTACTCAATAAGTCTTTAATTTGATTTTTTTTTCTTTTTTAAAAAAATTCTCAACAAAAAATATATTTTTAAAAAATATTTTTATTATGATTTTATATTATGCTGTTTTAAAACCTTTATAGATTTTATAAATTCAATTCAGTGATTATTAAAAATTTAATTTGGTCTAATTATTGTGGTTCCATTGCTCCACATACTAATTTGATGTGTTCCATTATTTATTTGTGATTGCCAAACTGAACCATCACCCGGTTGGATAGGTGCAAATGTTGGAAAAGGAGCAAATGTTGGGAAAGGAGCAAACGTGTTGAAATTCATTGGGGGAAATGGTGCAAAAGTTTGGTACGAGCCACCATTTGATTGTTGCTGTTGTCCAGTTCCTGATTGCCATTGTGATTGATAACCAGATCCAGGTTGTTGTTGTTGTTGGCTACCAGTTCCGCTTTGTTGTTGACCAGTTCCTGATTGCCATTGTGATTGATAACCAGATCCAGGTTGTTGTTGTTGTTGGCTACCAGTTCCGCTTTGTTGTTGACCAGTTCCTGATTGCCATTGCCACTGTGATTGTCTTGCTTTTCTATTATTTTCAACTGGAACGCAAAAAGCAGCGCTCAAAATTATCGATACAATAAGTAATTCTAACTTCATTTTTCTGAGAAGAAATTTTGTAAAAAATTAAAATTTATTAGACATGTTTAAATACCAAAAAAAATTATTTATTTAAAGATTAAATTCTCTTTCGATTTTTAGTGTCTCATTTTAACCATAAGTTATAGAGTTCTATTTAAGGTAAAGTTCAATTAATAAAAATCTAGGTATTTAATCCTAAAAATATCAGAGAAATTCGCATTTGTTTCAGTATGTATTCAAGAAGAGTCGTTCTCGGATTTTATTTATTCTTTCACTTGACATTTCCATTAGCGCAATGTTTTAATTCTTTTTGTGAAAAAAAATAATATTTGAAGTATTTGATTAAAAAGAGTATTTTCCTTTCTCATTTTTTAGAATTTTACTTTTTATTTTGGAAAATTGTCAAAACTGTATTTATTTAAAATTTAGTCAATAAAAGAAAGACACGTTTATTATTTTCTAATTTTTTATTTAATATTATCTCAAATAAAAAATTTGAATGTAATAAAAGACATCAACTGTTGTTATGTGCCTGACGAATGAAAATCTTGACAAAGAAAAAAATTAAAAATTTTAATAATTAATAACCATCCAAAGTATATCTTGTTAATAGCACCGTATTTTTCCATTAACTAAAATACCATTGTATTTAAAGGTTGAACGTTTAAAAAAGATCTCTACTTAGAATGATTTCAAAGCTTTCCAAATTTTTTTATTGAATTTTTAAAAAAGCTAATTTTCCGTTATTCTTCGTTTGATAATTCTGCGCCACTAATAAAGACACACCTTTGGTCTATGCACCAAAATACATCTCGTCCATGCTAAAACTTGTTTGATTAAGAACTAATAGCCCAAAAGTATTATCACGGGTTTAGGGCCGCATCAAACTCTGAAATTCTTAATTTAATGCGGGATCAAGACTAGCATTGTGAATTTTGTTACTGAAAACAAAAACAAAATGTGAAAAATACCAAAGCTCAAGTTCTGAAAGACCAAAACATGTTCTGTTAATTGTAACAACCGATACATACTTTGTACCACCACTTAAAAATTGAATTGGATTTTTAAAATACAGTCGATCCTCCGTATAACGAAATCCTCTATATTACGAATAGAATAAATGAACTGAAACAATTTTTTTAACCAAAAAAGATGATAATTCTAATATAATAAAATTATTATTTAATATTGAAAATTTTATAATTGAAAGTAGCTTTACCTAACAAACATCTATTAGCAATTTTATATTTTTAAAAAAAATTTAAAAAATTCATGACAAAATGGCCGGAAAATAAAAAAAACATTAATGAAAAAAATGTTTCAGCAAACTATAATTTACAAAAATAATCATTTTTAAAAATTAAAAAAATACTATTTAATCAACAAAAGATTATATTATATTTAAAAATTTAATTTTAAATAAAAAGATTTTTTATTTTTTTTTTAGATTTTTTATATTTAAAGGCAGATGCAGACCGAATGGTAAGTCCTAGAGCTTAGCTTATTGTCTTGCGTGAAAGTTTATAAAATTTACTACAAGTACAAGGCAAGTCGGCTATCGTCCGGCTTTTTATTCGTCTTTAAAGTATAGGTCCTTTTTTTAGTAAAAAATAGGTGGTCCGGGTTTTAGTAATAACCCTCGATCTTTAGTTAATAAAAAAATTAAAATTACTAAAAATTAATTTTTCTAATATTTTATTTTCTTAATTTTTAGTGCTGCACCAAATGCATAAAAATTCTTTTTATTATTTGTCTTATAATCAAGTCTTGATCACACATTAATATAAGATTTTCAGAGTTTGATGCGGCCCTAAACCCGTGATAATACTTTTGGGCTATGAGTTCTTAATCAAACAAGTTTTAGCATGGACGAGATGTATTTTGGTGCATGGACCAAAGGTGTGTCTTTATTAGTGGCGCAGTATAATCAAACGAGGGAATACGGTACTTTTAATTTTTTTACTTTTAAAATTTTTGAAATTTTAGTCTTTATCATTTAATAAACTGGTTAAAATGGTAACGAAATTTAAAATAGAAAATAATTTTTCATTAGAAACTCTGTATGCACTTAAAGCACTACAGTGTTTAAAATTTAGTTAAATATTCATAATATTCCTGTTAAAAATATAAGTTTTAATTCTAGGATCGAAAAATTTTTAAATTTAAATTTCGCCTAATTGTTAAATTAAAATAAAAGCAATTTTTTCTGTATGAATAAGCCACGACTTAAAGTTAATTTAATCTTGATACATAAAACGACAGATTATTTCTAGTAAAATTTATAAATACAATAGAAGAACTAAATAAAAAATTTCAATTTATTTTAAAATGTCAAATTTTGAATCTGAGCAAGAAAAAGACCAATTTGCTGCTCTATCAGCTGGATTAAACTCTCAAAATGATCTCGAATCAGTGTACATTCTGCCCAAGACTTACAATGGTAAGACCGTTACCGATCTCTTTCCGGAATTCAAGTACGACTCAGTGCTCAGATTTTCTAAACTATTCGGAATTGGCCGAACAATTTGTTTGCCAAAAACATGGAGAGGAACACGAAAACGCCGTAAGGCTAAATCTGAAAATGACAAAAGTTTAACATCGGACCAAAAAAACGACCAAGACGATGTATTCCAAATATTCGAAAGTGACTTTGATGTGACCAAAAAGGTGGCCCAAAAGCAAACTACCCCAAATCCTCCTGTCGATCAACCAAAACAAGACCAAGTCAAACAAGAAGAAGATGATCTTGAGTTCGAACAAAGTGATGAGATTAACTTTCTCAAGCCGTACATTATCGATGATGTAAACAAATCGGACAAAGTCGACAATGACAGTGAGTTCAACGAAGCTCATATTAAAAAACAGTGGGAACAGGGCCCTGGCTCATATTGGTACAAAATGTACAATCTAGATTCTTTGATAGAAAAAAAGAAAAAAGAACTAAAAAAATTAAAGAAAAAAAACAAAACCGAAGATGATGACGACGAGGAGGACACAAAGGAAGAAGAAGAGCCGGAATCTAACGAGAACAAAAAGGAACAAGAAGGTCTGCACCTTAAGCTCAATGATTTGGACATAAACAAATTGATAAATGAGGATAAATTTTTGCTCATCAACACTTCCAATTGGGAAAATAACATAATTATTGATCCAAACAATTCCAATAAAATCAACTCGGAAATTGTCAACGAAAGAATTAAATTGGCCAGTTGGGTTCCATCGAGCGAGCACCGCACTCTCAGCTCATTTCAGTCAAAAATCCTGGGCAAAAAAACCGACTTCATGAACCTATACAATGATCAGTCGGTTCCCAATCCGCAAACTACCAACACAAAATCAAAACAAAATCAGTGGAGTTCAATATTTCCAAATGAAAACTATGATTTGTACACTGATTGGGAAAAAAATATAATCATTGACCCGGAGAATGATGTCAAGCTGGACGATTTGAAGCCCAAAGAGTTTTTGATCGATCCAAATGATGACAATTTACTGCTGGGGGTGCCTGAGGATGTGGTTGTGGAAAAACCGGTGCAGAAAGAAGAGGAGCCCAAAGAGCACAGGAAATATGAGCGAACTAAGCCTAGCAAAAAGGCTCTTGAAGCAATGGAACATGATCACCACGAAGCAGAGACATCTCAGAATAATGAGCCAAAAAGCATGTGGAATGTTTCTAATGATGAATTTTACAACCCCAAGCAGATTAGTAGTGAACAAGGCGCTCAGAACAGCAAGCATGTGTCGTCTAGTTTGGCAATGCATCATGCCCAATGTGCTCTCGATCTTCATCCGCAATTTTTTCCCACTCATCTCAGTGTTGGCAAGCTACGAAATTTTCATCGTATGCCACTGAGAAGATTTCAGCCTAGCGAAATAAACTCGCTGATTAGCGTGCACAGTTTGCTCAAAAAGTTCGGAAAACTTGAGCCCAAACTTGAATTTCCTAAATCATTTACTCAGCCTCAGCCAATTGCGCCCATTGAGATAAATCAGATCAGATCGGTTGGTGATTTGACTGCCACCGATAATTGTCATTTTGTTTTGGCCGAGTATAGCGAACAATATCCTCCTTTGATGATGCAGCCTGGTATGGCCACGAGGGTGAGAAATTTTTACAAGAAAAAGTTCAGCAAAGATGAAGGACCCCAAAATGGAGAGTATGGTGACTTGGTCTATGTAAGTTCAAGCCCTTTTTTGGGTGTTCTAAAACCCGGTGAGAGTCTGCTGGCATTTGAGAATGGCATGTTCAGAGCGCCAATTTATCGACACAGTATACCATCTCAGGACTTTTTGGTTATAAAAAGCAAATCGTCTGGCTATGTTATTCGAGGTGATATTCAAAATTTGTTTGTTGTCGGACAAGAATGTCCACTGATTGAAGTACCGGGTCCCAATTCCAAAAGATCGAACTCATTTTTGAAAGATTTTCTGCAGGCTTATTTGGTTCGGCTTTTTAATGAAAGTCAAGATGTGCCCAAGCGGATTAAAATGGAAGATGTCAAAAAAGCTTTTCCCACTCTGCCCGAAAATAGCATTCGAAAACGCTTGAAAATATGCGCCGATTTTAGACGTACTGGTGAGTTGAATCTTAATTTATGTATCTTCCTAAGGCCCCTTTACACAAATATTATATATACATCAAGTATTTAAATTAATTAGATGATGATTAGTTAAGATTATTAATTCTTTATTTTACACTAGAAGCTCCAACGATCTGAGTCAAGAAAAAGATAAAGATTTAATTGTTTTATATGCCCCAAATATTGAATAAAATATACCAAAATTTAATTTTTTACCCCAATTTAATTAGAATTACATCAATTGATAAGAAAAAAATAAAAAATAAAATGACATTTTTTTCACATTGACATCAATTTAATTAGAAAAATACCTAAAGTATTAAAAAAAATTTTTTTATTTCCAACAGAAAAACTATTATTTTTTACCGCATTTATTTTGATAAGCCCAGTATCTTCTCTTAGTCATTTTAGGTCCACATTTTTCACAAAACATTTCTTGTATAACTAATCTTTTTGGTCTGTCCAAGTGATCGAAAATACAATTTTTTTTCTTTTGTATCAAGAGGATCAGCAGCAGAATTTTCATTGTTTGAATGATTTGAATGTTGATTGTCTGATACGTAAACTGAACCATTTGTTTCGCCATTTTAAACTTTGAAATATATTATTATTATTTTGTTTATTTATTTGTTATATCTGTCCCAAGCTAAAGCTCCTTCAGATTAAAAAAAAAATAAAAATGTAACGAAAAAGTAAGATAAAATTAAAAAAAGTTAAAATATAATAAAAAGACTTTGAATTGATAAATTGTAAGAGGTGACATGTGCAAAATGTTTAAGTAATTGAACAGTCCAGAAAAGAAAGAAGAAATAGTAAGATAGATTTTTTTTTTATTCTTTTTTATTTATTTGTTTTCTGTACCGAGCTAAAGCTCCTTCAGAATAAGTTAAAAAGTAAAATAAAAAAAAATAAAATAAAAATAAAATTAAAGTTAATAAAATGAGATAAAAAAAGAATCAAAATAAAGTAATTAACTAGACATTTTTGATTAATGGAACATTTATTAATTTCACTTTGTTAGATAGGATTTTTTAAGTGTCAAAAAAATTGGTTTCATTTTAATAAATTAGGTGTCGTTTTAATTTAATTGGGATCAATATTCGAAAAAAAAGTAACTTTTTATTAAATCATATGTAAATCTTAATTAATCAATTTAAAAATTGGGGAGGAAAATTAATATTTTGGTGTTTTTTATTCGAAAATTGTGGTATCGATATTATAGACCCTTTGTTTAAAGATTTGCAAACTTTTTATTAATATTTACAACTAATTTTTTGATTTGCTAGCTAAATTTATAATTTTTAATTGTAAAACTTAGTGAAAATTTAAAAAACCATACGAGTCATTTTATTTGTGTTGTTGCTTCTAGAAGTGTATGAATGATTTTGCTAAAAAAATTAATTTCGCAAAATCAAATTAAATTACCTTTATTTTTTTTTCACTAACCCATTTATACACTCCTAGAAGCACCAACACTAGTAAAATGACTCGTATGAATTTTTCAATTGATTTTTAAATTTTCACTAAGTTTTACGATTAAAAATTTTAAATTTAGCTAGCAAATCAATAAATTAATCATAAAAAATTATTAAAAAGAGTTTGCGATTCTTTAAAAAAATAACTCAGGTCCTGGTACTTAGGACGAAGATAAACACATTTCAAAAAAACAAAATTATAGTCTGCGTATTCTACATGGAATAAGGAGGGGCTTCAATGATTGGTACTTCTTGTGTTAAAAGATGATTTTAGATACAGTTTTTTGCAAGGAAACAAGAAATATTATTAAGTGAAATATTTTCTAAATCATTATTAGAAGGTATTGTTATAAAAAGATTTATTCAATAATTTTTTGGCATTTTTTTCTAATTATCCTGATTTGGTCAAAATTATGTCAATGAAATTTTAATTGGAATTTTATTTCCCTTTTTTAGAATTTATTCGTGCACTGAACTTAAATTATCAAAAAGATTTTCAATTCGAAAATTCTAAGGTAAAGTAAAAAAGAAAAGATTCAAAACTTATAATCGGTATAATATTTAAAAGTTGACATGCTAAAAATGAATTTTTTATTCTCAATAAATATAACAACTTATTGTGGAAAAGATATAAATTAATTTAGAAAATCTTTGGAAAATATATACAATTTTAAATTTACTCTTTTTAATTAACTCAAGTTATATTTTTTCAGTTTACTTTAAGCTTTAATAGCATTTTTTTATATTCAAATTTAATCCTTCAGTCAAAAAAACTTCTTAATATCAAGCTAAATGTCTATCTCTTCAAGTTTATTTAACTTTTTACTATTTATACATTTGAATTTAGCTTTATTTCAAAAAAATTATTAATGTTCTAAAATTAGGGTGAGGATTCAAAACAAATAACAAATAAAATTAAGAAATTAAAATTAAAAAAACAGCGCAAAAAAATAAATCTGTCAGAAATATTTTTTTTAATGTCAATCAAAATATAAAAATTCTTTATTCCCTTACAGAATGCGTTCTTAACTTTTTTTAATTAATTTCAATTTGATTTTTGTGATCTAGGTATTGTTGAATAAAGAATTTACTTCTAGAAAATTAAAAAAAAAAAAAAAAACTCGGAAACTTTCAAGAGTTAGTAATAAGACAGTAAGATTGTTGTAAAATTTAAAATTCATTTTAAATGATAAAAGAGAATATGTAAATATTTAAATATACTATAATTGACTTTATTTTTATATAACTTTTTTATCATTTTAGATAGATTGTTTACTTTTACGCGTGAATCACATTTTTATATTTTTTCATCTTTTTATTTGTTTTTAAATCTTCACCACAAAAATTATTAAGTTACACTCACATATCGTATTTGATCTAATCTACTTTAAAAAAAATCTCATCATATGAAATCTGAGAAATAGTATTTCTCACAAAATTTATTTAAATGAATAAAAATGTGATTTAAATTAAAATTAAAACGTTAAATAAATAGTAATGAAATAAATAATTAATAAATAATAAAAAATTTACAATACAATATTATTTTTTAAAATAGAACTAAAATTTCACTTAAAAATCTGTAAAGATTTATTCTTTTAAAAATTGACAACTTAAATTTTGAAATTCAACATTAATTATTCTTAAATTAAGATATTCTATGCTGAAACCAATAAAAACTATACTTTTCTATAAAGCTTTTTATTTTATTAATGCTATTCGTTTTAAACTTAAAATCTGAACTTTATTGAAAAAAAAAATTTAGTAGAATAATAATTGAAATATTATTGAATAAAGGTCTCAATGTAAAAAAATCTGTGCAAATTAATTACGTTTTATTTTTAAAATCTTTTAAATTGGGTGCAATTTTGCAAAATTCGCACAGATTCTGCAAACTTCTGCAGAAGGTGAAACAACATTTGTTTCACTTTTGTTTCATTTACAAAACAAGATTTTGACACTTAGAACAAAAGTTATAAAATATTTTTTTTGTGTATTGGAAGTTTTGTATGAAATTTCACAATGCCCTCGTTGTGGACAAAATAATTTTGTTAGGAAAATTACATTTTATTACATGGAATTTAAAAAAAATATCATGTTCAAAAAAAAATAAACGATCAAAATACTGTTATTTTTTAATATATATTTGTTTTTCTTTTGAAAATAATTTGGAAAAATAAGACTCAATTTGTCGCTCATTTCGGCATATTGAAGTTGATGATCGGTTTAAAAATTTAATCATTGATTAAATTTTATATTAAAACGTATTAACTGATATTTTTGTAAAGTTTATTTGAATTTTTTTATTTCAAAAGTATTTGTATCTAGTATTCAAAATCAAATTTAAAAAAGAAATTCAATTAATAAATTTCAAGAAAAAATCAGTCAATACATTTAAATATAAAAATTAATTTTTATCAATTGATTGAGAAAATTTTTTCTCATTTTTTTTTATTTTTTATATCTACATAACATGTAAATCATGTTACATAAAAAATATTCAATTTAAATCAAAGATTATAACCAAACCAAAACCACAAGCTGAGAAAGTGCAGCGTTATAAACTGCACTCACACTTTATGTGTTACAGCTTACACTACCACTACTAAGATTAGTTTTTATATCTAAACAAAAAATTTTTGAATTTTGAATTGATCATCAAATTCAAGATGCCCCCATTTTTTAAGCTTTCGTTAATCAACCGTTTTAAGACCTGTAATTTGTTTGGTTCAAAAGTTTTTCTTATTTGAAGCATAGCATCATTATTTTGTTGGATAACTTTAGGGTCCAATTGCTAGTAGAGTGGCGTTTTTAAAAAAGTATGAAACTCAACTAGAAAGTAAAGTTTTTGGTCTAGTTTAAGAATATTTTTCAGTTTTTAGGTGTAAAGCATCCTTTACAATTTAATTGAAAAGTTGTGACTCTTTTTGATAAATGAAACTTTTTAAAGGGGGCGCAGTCCCACCTAAAAAAATAGTATTTCTATCATTTTAAATTGCATTTATTCCAGAAAAAAATAATTTTTAGCAACCTTTCTATCATAATTCGAAAATTCCACTCTCTATTAAAGGTTCAAACGTTGACTGGCCTAACATATGAAAAAAATAAGTAACTAACAAAATTTTACCTATAAGGTTTTGTGAATTTTAAAAAAAATTGAACAAAAATTTTCCCTTTTTGATGAATTAAAATTAGAGTTAATAAAATAAACATAAAAAAATACTGCAGCAAAATCCAACATACTTTGTTGCACCTTTATTGCCTAAAATAAAATCATTATTTTAATTTTTTTTTAAGTAAATTAAACCAATAATCAATTTAAATCTAATTGACATTTAATTTTTTGTCTCATTAAAACATGAGAAAAATTATTCTAAGTAAAAAAGGTGAAACAAAGTATGTTGCACTTTGTTGAAGTATTTTTTTAAGTATATTTTATTAAATTTAATTTTAATTCATCAAAAAAAGAAGAATTTTTGTTCAATTTGAATTTGAATTTCACAATACCTTCTACAAGAATATGCCAAAAAATATAAAGATTAAAGTGCATAGTTAATTTTTTTTCTAATTGCCCCGCATCCATTTCAATAAAATAATTTAAAAAAAAATTATTATTTTTTATTTTAACCCTAGGTAAATTGGACACAAACTGGTGGATCCTAAAAGAGGACATTCGCTTGCCAACCGATGAAGAAGTTCGAAGTTTGATCGCACCAGAACAATGTTGCGCCTATTATTCAATGTTGGCTGCCGAACAGCGTCTCAAGGACGCTGGCTATGGAGAAAAAAACTTCTGGGCCAGTGACGATGACGATGACGAAAATTCCAAAATTGACGACGAAGTCAAGAACGCTCCGTGGCACACCACGCGCGCATACCTGGACGCAATCAAGGGCAAATGTCTGCTTCAAATAAATGGAGTAGCGGACCCGACAGGCAGAGGCGAGGGCTTCTCCTACGTGCGCCAGGCCATCAAGAACAAGGAAGAAGAGGAAAAGGACAAGAGCAATGACAGTGTTAATTCGCCACAGCCGCAAACCAAGCGCACTGTCACCGGCACTGACGCAGACTTGAGAAAACTTCACCTCAGCCAGGCCAAAGAACTGCTGGCCAGCTACGGCGTGCCCGAGGCAGACATAAAAAAGCTCAAACGATGGGAAATAATTGACGTGGTGCGCACCATGTCCACCCAAAAGGCCAAAGAGGGCGACGGAGCTGCTCTGTCCAAATTTGCCAGAGGAAACAAGTATTCGCAATCGGACGCGCACGACAAGTTCAAGGACGAGTGTCAGCGCTTGTTCGAGCTGCAAAACAGAAATCTGGCCAGCGAGGAATACTTGTCCACGGACGACTCCGAGGACTTGGACGAAGACTCGGACGTGGACGAAATGGGCAAAAATCTGGAGTCCATGCTGGAGAGCAACCTGAGCAAAGAGAGCAAGAAAAGCGATGACAAATCGTCGTCCGAGCTAAAGACAATCATTATGAACCAAGCTCATGAGAAAAAGAATGACAGCCAAAAGACAGACCAGAATCCGAACATGCAGAGAATTTTGAAGATAAGTCGCACTTACCGCGACGAACAAACTGGCAAAGAATACACCAAAGTGGAAACAGTGACCAATTCACTTGTGATTGACGCCTATGTCAAAATTCGCACCACCAGAGACGAAGAGTTCATCCAGAAGGCGTTCGCCTTGGACGAGAACGAAAAAGAACAACTGCGCAAGGAAAGACGCAGGCTGCAGGAACAGCTGAGGCGAGTGAAGCGCTACGAGGCTCGCAATGGAGAGGAGGGCGCGCCCAAGGTCAGAAAATACAACAAAACTGGCCTGAATCGAAAGTCCAAGCTGGACAACTCGATGCTGTCGTCGCCCGAGGCCAAAAAGTTCTTCATCAAGTCGTCGCTTCAGTATTCGAGTGGCGAAGAGGAAAAGTCACGTGACACTGGCCAACAACCTCAAAAAAGAAAGTATGTGAAGCGAAAAAAGCAGACAGACCAGCAGCAAAGTGGTGGCGAAGCGGCGCCGACCACCGGCCTTGCCAAGGTAGAGGGCACCAAGCTCATAATACAAAAGAAAGCGATCAAGATGGCATTGAACAGTGACGATGGTGGATCGCCGGCTAAAAAAAAATACCGGAGCAAAAAAGCGCTTGACTCGGAGAGCAAAGTGGACAATTTTGATGCCAATTCGAACACTAGCGAAATGGTCGAGCACGAAAAGCAAATGCCAAAAATAAAGATCAAGCCGGTCAAGCCGGATAGTCAGTCTGGTGAGCAGCAGTCAATTGTGTTGACTATACCAAAGGATAAAATAGCCATTGAGACAGAAAATCAAGTGGAAGAGACACAAAAAAAAGTGGTCAATAAATCAAATGTGGTGAAAAAACAGCAAAAAACACAGCAGCAACAACAGCAGCAGCAACAGCAACTGTTGATACAAGAGCAGTTGCAGCAGATGCAGCAGAATCCTCTTGAGATGGCGGCGTTGGCCGCAGCTTCTCAATTTGCTAATTTTTTTGATCAGCAGCAGTTTTTGCTAGCTCTGCAGCAGCAGTTGATGCAACAGCAGCCGACCCAGGCAGCACAGCCTGCGCAGAGTACCAAATCAACGCCTGCAGCGAGTGCACACCAGCAGCCCAAGCGAAAAGTGAGCACTCAGAATTCATGCGACTATTTGGTCAAGCCGCAGAAAAAAGTGGACAGACGTCACGTCGATCCACTGGTCAGCATGTCAACACTGCTGGAAAACATAGTCAACGAGCTAAGGGACTTGCAAGAAGCGCAGCCGTTTCTCTTTCCCGTAAATCCAAAAAAAGTGCCAGACTATTACAAGGTGATCAAGGATCCCATCGATTTGCAGAAGATAAGAAAGAAAATCAACGAAAAAATGTACAAAGATCGCGAGTCGTTTTTGAACGACATGCAGCTGCTGATAAACAATAGCAGGATTTACAACGGAACCAACAGCATCATAACCCAGTCGGCCGAGATGATCTATCAGCTCTGTGAGCTCAGGATCAAGGAGAAACAGGATCAGTTTGTCAGACTGGAAAAGGCTATTAACCCACTGCTAGATGAGAATAGTTTGATTGTGCTCAACTATTTGTTCGATCAATTGTATGAACAATTTATAATGCAAGTGGACAATTCTTTTTCGTTTCTAAAACCAGTCAATAAGGCCAAGTACAAGGACTACTATGATATTGTGAAAAATCCCATTGATTTAGAGGCCATTAAACAAGTAAGTCGAGTTCACATTTTTTCGATAACATAAAAATTCATTGAAAAATTAGGTAAAGTGAAGTTGGAAGCAATTTTTATCTGGAGCAGAGAAATTTATTTAAAATTGTGTTAAAACAGAATTTATTGATCAAAAAAAAATGGTTCAAAATCCCTTTTTAAATTTTAACAAATTTTGATTGTTATTCTTAAAAAAAAATTTATACCAATCTTCATCTTGAAAAAGTTATTAATGTTATATTTGAAAAAAATTGCTTACCAACTTCACTCTCCCGAAAAATTAATTAATAGAAAATTGAAAAAAAATAAAACTCAATTAAAAATGGTTTAATATTTTGCGTTTGAATTACAAAATTTATTTACTGTTGAAATAACGTTGAAAAAGTGCCATGTTTCAAATATTTTTTTTAGTTTCGAATAAAAAAATTATTTTAGGTTAATTAAAAATATTTCAAGCTTTTAAATATTTGAAATTAACTTTTTAGTGAAATTAATAGAGTTTTAATTTTTATTGGAAAATTTGAAAAAATATATTGAAAATTCTTTTTTTTACTTTAATTAATTAGAAGTTAAAATTTGAAAAAAAAAACAAAGTTTTTTACGATTGAATTTATATTAAAAATTATTTTTTGTAACTTTTAAATAATTCATTTAGATTTTAATTTAAATTCAATTGTAAAAAACTTTGTTTTTTTTTCAAATTTTGACTTCTAATTAATTAAAGTTAAAAAAAGAATTTTCGAATTCAATGCCGCTAAAAAATCCATTTGAGAATTTTTTTTTATTATAGTAACATGTCACCAAAGTCGAGCAATTATCTTATCTAAATTTAAAAAATATTACTTTGAATGAAATGAAAAATTCATTGAGTTGTTTATTTTTTATTGAAAAATTCTTTCTTAATTTCGCTTCGATTTATATGCAGAAGAAAAAAATGGGTTGTTCTTTTTTACTCTTTTAGTGACATTTTATCTACTTTTCGCTTTTAATAAATAACCGGTCGTAAATTTATTATTATTATCTTTTAATCAGAGTTGTTTAAAGTCCCAAAAAATAGTCCAAGTCCGGACTTTTTTTTTAAATTTGCTAGATCAGGCTTCATATCAAAAAATTTATATACTCTTGGGTTGGACTTGGACTTGACTTGAGACTTTGACCTTTAAACTACTCTGCTATCAATTTAAAGCCTTTAAGACAAATCAAAATAAAAAAATATAAAGCTAAAACGAATGAAATTTTTTTTACTTTACTGATTATTAAGTTAAAAAGTCTAATAATTAAAAATAATATCAATATGTTTTTTTATTTTTGCGTTTATCATTGTTCAAAAAAATATAAATTTGATTAAATTTTAGAAAATAACAACCAAAAAATACAAATCAAGAGAACACTTCATTAGCGACTTTGAACTTCTGTATTCAAATTGTGTTTTGTATAATGGTTTAAACAATATTTACACTGAAACAGCTCAAAAATTGTTGGACACATGCAAAAATGCCTGTGATATACCTGAGTATAGGGAGAAGTTTCAAAATTTAGAAGATCAAATTGCGTTGGCGCTTCATGTAAATCAAACACCAATAAGACATGCGTCATCGGTGAGTATGGATGCCTATACCGATAATGAATCAAGTATGGGAGGTGCTGCATCTATTGAAGGATTAGAAACAAATTTAATGCAGTCGAAAAAACCAAAATCTAATCCGGTAAAAAAAATGCCGGTCAATCAAAATCAAAATTTGAATATAATCAAACCGTCTGGTTCGGGTTTACAAGCTAAAAAGAAAAAGGTTTTCCCAATGGGCGAGATAGTTAAGCATAAAAATTCGCCTATATCTGGGTCTGATGCCGAAGTATTTGTTGATGTTGAAAGTATTGATGATCGTGTGAATAGTGAAATAGACTTTTTACCATTCGATGAAAATGCCAATTCTCAAGATTGAAAATAAATAATTTTTTTTTACAAATAAAAATATTCAATTTTCTTTAAACATAGAATTAATTAAAAATAAACATTCAAATTGAGAAATTTTTGTTTTTGTTAGAATTTGATCTGCTAAAAAAATTTATTTTTTATTAAAAATTGAAGTTCCATTTCCAAAAAGACTAATATTCTGAATTGATGAATCAACTGGTTTTACAATTTTAGTTCCATTACTCCACATGCTGATTTGATGATTACCATTTATTATATGTGATTGCCAAACTGAACCTGGTTGTGGATTAAACGGTGAAATTGGTGGAAAAGTTGGAAATGTTTGTGGAAATGTTGGAAAAGTGGGAAAATTTTGACCATTAGCCGATTTCCATTGATTATTTCTTTCATTTCTTATATCTTGTACTGGGAGGCACAAAGCTTGGCTTAAAAAATTGACAAAATAAATAAATCGAATTTCATTTTGTTTTTTTTTAATTTAATTTTTATATCAAATATTTTTTATTTACTAAAAGATTAAATTAAGATCTTTCGATTTATCAATTTTTTGAATTTTATTGAAACTGAAATATAAGAAAAAACTTGACTGAGTTTGAACCTTGAGTTTAAAAGGAATGCATTTCTTTCTGCCTTCACATATGCCTAGATTTTGTATGCAAAAATGACAATTTCAATTGACGTAATTTCAAAATTTTACTTGGAAAATAAATTTGGCATTTATTAATTAAATTAAGAATGCATGTATTTCGGCAAAGTAAATTACAAAGATAACAGTTAACTATTTAAACCGAGAACCAAGATTAATGGTGCTTGAATTAATTTTTTGAAAATAGCGTTTATTTAGAAGAGAAAAAATATTACTTTAATGAATGATTTATGAGGAATTTTAATGAATGATTTATGAGGACAATTAAAAAAAATCAATCAATTTTGATTTAAATCATTCAATTTTTATTTTTTTCAATTTTTGATTTCACTTTGGTCAAAATTCTGAAATTGTGAGAATATTTGAGCGATTTCGAAAAATTGCCAAAACCAAAATCGATTGATGTCAATTTAAATAAAAAAAGCTTGAATTAAAAAAAAAAAAGTTTGTTTTATAATTTATGCAATTAATGCGAAATTTTCAGAACTAAAAAGATTTGACTAGATTTTTATAAATGTTTGATTTACGTCACATCGAATCTTTTAATTATTTTTATTTAAGATTTCTTGCATTTTAAAATTGACTTTTTTAAATTTAATTTAAAAGGTGTTGTGAATTTCAAATAAAAATTGAACAAAAATTCTTCATTTTTTGATAAATTAAAATTAAAGTTAATAAAAAATACTAGAAAATATACTGTAAATAGTGCAACATGCTTTTTTGCATCTTTTTTACCTAAAATAATTTTCTTCATGTTAAAAAAAGACAAAAATAAAGAGTCAATAAGATTTTAATTGATTATTAATTCTATTTACTAAAAAAAATAAAATAAAATTTTTTTAGGTTAAAAACGTACAACAGTTTTTTTAGTATGTATTTTTTTTGTTTTTTTTTTAATTTAATTTTAATTTATAAAAAATTAAGATATTTTGGTGAATTTGTATTTGACATTCACTGCACCATTAAAAATTTGATTATATTCATAATAATAATAATAATAATATATATAAGCTACAGCAAGACTATCTTGCTGAGGTGGTCTACTAGGAATACACCTTTGGTAGCTCCTTGCGCATAACACATAGAAAAATACTGACAGCAGAAATACAATTTAATTTTTAGGTCAAAATAAGAGTTAAGATTACAGATAGAAAAGCTGGAGCATATGTATTTATAACTTTCAATTAATAGAAAAAAAATCATTTTCTTAAAAATTATAACATTTTGAGCTATAGAAAATTTTAATCTAGTGATGATGTTGCTTTTATTTCCCCAAAAAATTAAAATCAAAATTTTAAATACAAAAATTATTTCAAAAGATTAAATAAATAATTTTAATTTTTAGCCTAAAAGCTTGAATTCAAATAAAAACAAGTTTTCATCATTAATTAATGAATTAAATTAACTGAATTGTTCAAAACTCAAAAAATGTAGCTAGATTTTTAAAAATATTGATTAACGTCATATCTCATATATTATTTATCAAGAAATTAATATAAATTTCTATTTTATTTGTCTATAGACTCAGCATTTTTGTATGTTTATTGTTAAATAACTGAAAAATCAAAAATGAAACGACTTTAATTATTTATGTCACAATTTTTAATATTTATCTAGAAGGCTATATTTTTTTTAGAAGGTTTCAAGAATTTAAAAAATTTTTTCGCATCTTTTATTAGAAAATAAAAATCTATTACATGTCATCTTTTTTTTCTTTTAAATCAACTGATCTAATCCTCTTATTAAAAAAATATTTAAATGCAAAAAAAATCGACTGAATAATAAACTCGACTAATTCGAAGCCACTTAAAACACTAACTCCAATAAAAAGTACCAAATTGCCTCCGATATTACTTAGCAAATGATCAAACGAAACTGCTGCTACTTGTTCTAAAACAGAATAATCCAAATCTTCATAAAATATATTAGCTATTAGAGTTGATCGTGAAAAATTTCCCTCATTATAATACTCTTTGAATTTTTCAACAATATTTGTATTATTTTTAATAAAGTCCAAATAGTAGTAAGTTGGATATCTTGAATAAGAAACATGCTTGGTAAACAAAACCGAGTCACATGAGACTGGGCACTCATCGCATGTAAAACCAGTGATGTAGTAAGCATTTCTTTTCTCGATCATGCACTTGATTGTGTCCAAATTTTGACATATCGTCACATTTTGGTAGATATTTGGCAAACTACCATCTAAACAGTTACACTTTTTGAGAATAAAATCTTGTAAGCAAAGTTTGAAGCAAATTTTTTGCCTGTAACATGTCATGTTTAGTCTATCGAATATGGCTCGATATAGCCGTGAATCGAAGCTTTCTCTTGACTTACAATTTTTAATACAATTGCTGTATGGATGCGGAAGTTTATGGTCAAACGATTTTTTAATAGCTACATTGTTCTGAAATCCAGTGGCTAAGTCAATTCCTTCACTGGACATAATTGGAATTGTGCTCTGATTATGGACCACAATCCGGGCACCACTGTTTGTAACAAATCTAGTCAGATTCGCCTTGTCCAAGCCAAGATAAAGTTCCAGCTTGAGACTCAGATCAGATTGAAGATTGACTTTTTTTATGGGAACTTTATTTCCATTTATGTCATATCCACTGTTAAACGTGTAGCAATTGACGTAATCAAAGTCATAAAATGGAACAAAATCCGAATGATTGCATTCTTTGTCATTAAAGTAGCAGCTTAAAACCATGTCTTCAAGAGAAAATCCGATCGAATTTTGGTGAATTTGTCCCCCTGCTATCTGTGATTTAACCAAAGTTCTCACCAATTGAGGGTCCGAGTAATTGTTTAGGTTATTTTCGATCAGAATTTTGTCTAATATGTGACCAGACTTGCTCAAATCGAATGGATTAAGGTTACAAAATGTCACTGCCGGAAAATCTTGAGAAGATGCTGATTTTATCTTGAGAGATATGTTGACATTGAATTTTAAATAGCGCAGTATCAGATCAATTATCATCTTAGAACAGCCTGCCAGGCTACCAGCTATGCAAATTATCCATAGAATTTTAATTATTTTAAATTTTGTTCGTTTAATGTTAGACAAACCATTAATGGATGATTCAAGTATCCAATTGTTTGTGTAAGTTTTGAATGTTGACATTTTCTGTTCAAAATAGATTTATTCCTCTAAATATTTGTTTGGCTAAAATGCACCCAAATGGCTTTCTAATTAATTACATGTTCTCAAAGTGGAATCAAATTAATCATTTGCTTTCAAATCAAATAAATTTGAAAAAAACAAAATTAAAAATAAAAATTTTTGAGTTTTTTTTTAGTTGATATTTTAAGAAAATCAATACAGAAACAAAAATTGTTTATTTATTTAATCACGTAATAAACTAATGAGTTTATTTTTTTTTTAAAAAAACTCTATCAAAAAAAATTAAAAAAATCTCTATTAAAATCTCCAATATTTCCACAAAACTAAGCAAGCTCATTCCGATGAAAAGTCCCAAATTGCCACCAATTGTTCCAAATAGTTCATCGGGTGTCACTTCAGGTATTTCTCTGATAAAACTAGTTGCCAAATCGTCAAAAAAAACATTTATCAAGACAATATTTTTTTGTATGTGATTGTCGGACACAACAGTTGTTTTGGGAAACCGTGTTACCAAATCGGTCTGATAACGGATGTAATCAGTGTAGTATGCAGTGGGATATCTTGACTTTGAAATGGTCAAATGATAATCAACTGAATCGCATTCAATGGGACACTCAGGACAATTGTCCGTATTTTTTAAGTAATTTATTTTACTCTTTGAAACACAGTCCAGAAGGCTCAAACTCGCACAGTACTTGATGTTGGGATAAATGCTGGGCAGTTTGGGGTCCACACAACCACACGATTGCTTAATAAAGCGCTGAAGACACAGTCGAATGCAGTTTTTCTGACGGTAACTTGTCATATTCAGAACAGTAAATGTTGCTTTGAAAAATTCTGACCTATGTCCATGAGGCGAAAAGATATTTTTGACACATTGGCTGTATGGGTGCTCCAATTTGGTCAAAAATGACCGAGTGATGCCAATATCGGTTTGATAATTTGTGGCCAATTCTTGTCCCTCTGCTTCTATTAAGGGATTGATTGTTTGATTGTGGACAATAACTTTGGCGCCACTTTGTTGCATCCAAATACCTTGACTGAACTCATCGCCTAGAAATAATTCTAGTTTAAATGATCTTTCTGAGCCTGGTTCGTTAATTTTTCGAACCGGAACTTTGTTGCCATTCTGATCATACCCACTGTTAAATGTAAAACAATTGCCATAGTCAAAGTCATACAACCAAACAAAATCACTGGCATTGCACGGAATATTATTGAAAAAGCATCTAAATAGCATGAAATCGATTTCAAAGCCAAATTTGCGGATTTCAGTCCATGATAAATTTTTGTCCGCCAAAATGTTTGCTTTTATCAAATATTTGACAGTGTTTGGGTTGATGTTTATTTTTTCTATGTCACTTACATGGGATAAGTTGTGCTTAGCCAAGACTTGGTCGATATAAGTCTGAGAGAAACGCCGGTCCATTGGATTCAAGTTGCACACAGTCACCGCTGGAAAATCTACTGGGGCTCTGTCGACTACGTCAATGTTTATTATCACATCATAAGAAAAATAGGAGACAACAATGTTAATAATTGTGTAAAAACAGTAAATGGAACTTGTAAGCAAACACAAAAACCAGATGAATTTGACCAATTTGTTGTCAGCACGGCTTATGTTAGATATCCCGTGTGTAGTCGAGTAAATGCACCATTCGCTAAATATATTTCTAAGCTCATTTTTTAAATTTTTCTTTTCATCTATCATTTTTTATGCGCTGAGTAAAAAATTAAAAATCAATATTTTTTAGATTTTTTTTTTTCCTTAGACAAATAAAGTTTAAAAAATTTTTCCAAATAAAAATAATTAAGAAATTTTTTAATTTTCTAAATTGCTTTTTTTAACTTTGTTTCAAATAATTCACTTGTTTAAATTAAATATTTTTTTTGATTTGCTAACAAATAATTTAAAGTTATTTTTTTGGTGCCTACTCCTAAATTATCACTTAAGGGCGCAAAACGGTTTTAGGAAAAAATTCTAAAATTCCGCTGTACAGACATGTTATTTAATAGCTATTTTTTTTGTTGTATCAATAATTAACCAGTTTTGTGCTTCAGCTAAAAATCAATTCAAAACTTTTTTATATCATTGCTTAAATTAATCATTGAAAAAAATCACATCTTATATTTACGGCTTCTTAGCTTTGATTTATTTTAAATCTAATGCTATTAAAGTTTAGTTTAAAAATAAATAATTAAAACAATTTAGAAAACAAATGCCGGCATTTTTCTCCTAAATACACCGGAATTATTTTTAAAATATTTCCTTTTTAATTGCTTTAGATAAACTGTGCCAAAAAACAAATGCCTTTTGGAATAATGATGAAAGACCGAATAAATCCTGACAATTCGAACAAGACAGATTTATATGGCGAATTTAAGAATCAAGCAAAAAAATTCGAAGCAGAAAAAAAAACAGAAATGAAAAAATTCTATGAAAATCAACAAAATTTAATTAAAAAATACTCAAATAATAACTTTCAAATAAAAGAACTTAATTCGACAAACAAAATAGCCATTTCAACAACGCCATTGGACGACTCTGTTCCAGCAAAAATGAGCTCAAGAAAAATAATAAAACAAAAGCTTGTCGACTGGGCCTCAAACACCAAGTCCCATGGCGTACCAAACATCATGAGAGTAGAAAGCACATTTCTCAGAATAGTTTGGACAATTTGTTTTGTGGCCAGTTTAGGCTATTGTATATACACAATTGTGGGCATTATTCAAACTTTTCTACTATTCGAGGTATTGATCAATCAACAAGTAGTAACAGATAGTCCCATTGAATTTCCAGCAGTGACCGTCTGCAACTTAAATCCATTTGATAGACGAAAAGCCCAAGGATACATAGACCAAGTGCTAGCAAAGAACAATTTGTCGTATGTAAGTGATGTAAACAAGATTGACAAAAATCCTAGATTAATCAACACCTTGATCAAATCATCCATAATTGGTAATCCAAATCTCACTGCTGAAAATATCGAACAGCTAGGCTTTCATATTGATTACATGCTATTGACTTGTTACTTTAATGACATTCCTTGTAACCAGTCTGAATTTGTCTTGACCTACGACTTTGACTTTGTCAACTGTTACACATTCAACAGTGGTTATGACCGCCATGGAAATAAAGTTCCAATCAAACGAATTAACGAAGCCGGAGCAGACCAATCTTTAAAATTGGAGCTGTTTCTTGGATATGATCTGACACAGAGCCAGTACATATTGAACTCTGGTGCCCGTGTTGTCGTGCACAATCAAAGCGCCAAACCTATTATCAGCAATGAAGGTATAGATATACCGTCCGGTTTTCAGACAAACATTGGACTAAAGAGATCTTTTTTTCACAAATTAGATACACCCTATAGCACTTGTGTCAAAAATTCCAAGTCTCCTGATGGCTACCATTCGTTTTTCTATAAGGCAATATTCAACAGACTGAACATGAAAGTCTATAGACAAAAAGTTTGCCTCAGACTTTGTTTACAAGAGTTTATTTTGAATGAATGCAAATGTTTAGATGGTAGTTTGCCAAATATATATCAAAATAAATCAGTTTGTGAAAGTATATCAAGCTTGGAATGTGTGGCCGATTCAAGGGGAGAATATTTTAGCTCAATTAGTTCAAGCTCATGCAGCCAGTGTCCTTTGGAATGTGATTCGTATAGTTTTCAATTGACCACGTCTAGCTCGCGTTACCCTACTCTCTATTACAGAAATTATCTAAGCGAACAAACAAACATTTTGTCCAGGTTTCCGGAAGGCACCAAAATAAATGAGATAACTAAAAGCACTGTTTTGATAAATGTTTTTTATGACGATTTAGCAACTACGTACACTACTGAAACAGCAGCTGTGAGTCCAGTGGCACTTTTAGGCAACATCGGAGGCAATCTAGGTCTATTTATTGGAATTAGTTTGCTTACGTTTGTAGAAATAATCGAATTTTTAATAAGTGTTTTTTTAATATGCTTGAAAAAAATATATCTAAAATAAACAAATATGAAAAGTCAAAATTAAGATTAAATAAATTTTATTATGTTGAATTTTTATTTTTCCTAATGAATTAATTATCAATGTTGATTTTTTGCCTAGGAAATTTTTGATCGAATTTTTACCCAAAAGTTTATTTGTTATCTGAAAAAAATGTTTAAATTGGTAATTTTCAATACTTTTTTTTGATTAATTATTTAAAGATCATAAAAAAAACAAAAATTAAATAAAATGTCTAATAAAATAAAATCAAAAATAAAAGTCTCAATACTTCTCTCAATCAAGTCAAAAAATCAGTTCGAAATTTTAAAAATTTTAAATAAGGCAAGTATCTCATGATCGAAAGTATCAGAGGTTGCATCATATTTTTATTTTAGAAGTGATCGAAATGTTGCTTTCTGAGTAATTTTTTAAGTTTTTTTGACCATTTTAAATAAGTTTGGACACTGGATTTGATTGAATTAAATAATTTTTCAATTATGAAAATGAAAAAAAAATGTAATTCACTGTCATATGTAATAGAAGAAGAAAATTTAATCTAGTGTAAGATTCAAATTTGAGTTAAAAGTGGTAATTTTCTGTCATATTTAAAAGGCTATCATTTTCTACCTTCACTAATATATTTCCAATTCGTCATCTAATTAATGTCTTTTCTTCATCTAATAAATTTCCTTTTGAGTATAATTATATAAATCTACACTATTAAATTAAATGGAACCTAATATATTTCGAAGTCTACTCTAATTAATTAAACCTCATCTAAATAAATTCGTCATCACTAACCAATTCTGAGAATTACGAGGAAAAAAACTTCGGTCTTTTAGTTGCTTTTAATGGTCTTCGTGAAATGTAAGCTTTGATTTTTTTTACTTGATTCACTCCGCAAGTGTCAACTGATGAGATTTTTCATACCTGGAGTGCGGATCGTGACCCATCGATAGCCCATCAAGACAACCCCAAACTCCAACTGCTGATACAACACCGCTTTTAGACAGTGCCTGGAAGTGGCTCCTGCTCGCCAAGAACATCATCAGTAAAGGTAACAAGCACTATATTGCCAGTGGTCTCTCAAAGAAGAACGAGCTTCAACCAGCCGATATTACAACCTATGAGAGCGCGCTGAAGAAGACAAGTTGGAAGAGCTTCGATGTTTTCATCCGTGGAATCAACATGTGCCGAGTCGTCACACTCAACAATCAAGACTTCCGCCACAGCAAGTGTAGTTGTTCCAGCTATGACAGAACATTTGCAAGCGCATCATCGGCGTTGCTAGTTATTTCAAGCTATTCGCCATTCCTCTCGAGATCAAGAACTTGCCTATGGGAGAAAAACGAAAGCGTGGTGCTCCTAAAAAAGCTATCAAGGCTCTTGTTAGGATGTAAAAGTTTGTTGGTCGCTTATTTTTCTAATTATTTCTTATAATTTCTCATTATTTGTTTCTTATTTTTTGTTTGTTTGTCGTTTAAAAATAAAAAATTGATTATTACTATAAACTATCGATTTATATTTAAAATTGATTAGATGATCCCCAAATTATATAGTGGAGCTATATATTATTGGTGAAGCTTTATTTTATTAGTGACGATGGAAATATATTAGTGAAGGTAAGGAAATTGTTCCCTATTTAAAAGTGGGTCCAACTAAAAAACTGACCACAAAATTTTGAAAATTTCTTGAACCCAACCTATCTTAAAAAGATATTTCAAAAAGTTTTAAAATGTCAATTAATTGGGAAATTTCTGTACTTTTTGAAAATTAAATTAGTTAGTTTTTTTCTAAGAAATTTAATTTTTTTGAAAATTTAATACTTTTATATTTTTAAAAATCTGACTCCATTATTTTCTCAGCTTTTTGATTCAGTAATTTCAATATAATTTTTAGCTAAAAAACAAAAATTTGCTCTAAAACAAAAATGAAGATTTATTATTTTCTAACTTAAATAAATTACTGAAACTTTAACTAAAATTACTAAAAAAATTTTTGAATGTTTTGTACAAATAGAGATTTTTTTTTTAATTACAACAATATTTGGATAATTTAGAATATTATGGTTTGAATTCTGATAAAAAATGTGATTTCTGTTTCTAATTTAGATCTCAATTATTCTTTGTTTAGTACAATTCGGTTTATATAGTGGCAAAGGATAGACAAAAATTTTTAAAAAGTTAAATAATAAATTATTTTTTTTAATTTAATTATGATCTTAAAAGAATAACCCCGATCGGCGGTCACTTTTTTTAGACCTTATAAAAATCGTAAAAAATATTTTTTTCATGATCGCCCGCCAAAAAGTTTGCCGTATCCCAGGCCGTTTGCTTTTTTTTTACAGATTTTTTTGCGAGCAGAATTTTTGAACGCCAAATTGACCGATCAAATAACCACAACACAATTGTATTAAAAGTTTTTATGCATTTTTTTTTGGAACTAAGGGAGCTACAAATTTTGTCATTCAAACTTGAATTAAAATTTCAAACATGAACTAAAATCTTTATCTTTCACCATATTTTAAAGTTGATTTCAATATATTTTTTGCTAAGTTTCTGTGTTTTCATAAATCTAAGTTTATATTTCTTGAAGTACAAGAATGTCAAATGACAGGTTTTTCTCATGAATCCATAAAAAGTAACAGTAACAAAACACCAAAAAAATTTGGTTTATGTAATAAGCTACCTTTGGTATGTACACCGATAAAAAACATCAATATAACATTAAAAGAAGTGATATTTATATAAATTAAAATCAAGAACAAAAAAAAGCTTAATTTAGAAAATTTATTATTTACCCACCATCCTAAATCCCCAATTTGGGAATCTTCTTTTAATTTCATATTTTAAATTACACCATTAGCAATATTCAAGATGCCTCTTTTAGTCCATTCATTTGATGTCAAAACACTTACCATCCAATTGCCAGATAGAGCAAATTGACTTTATTGTTCAAATTGGCATGCTCAACTCAATCAATCTTTTGTCGCTATATTGATCAACTTTTTCATTTTGAAGAATTAACCTTGTAGCATTTTTAAAAAGATTATGATTAATTTTGTGTCTTAAAATTTTTTTTGAATTCTGTTTAGTTTATCTGAGGCATTATCTCAATTTTCATATTTAACAGATTTATTGAATAAACTTTTTATAGTTTCACCTTTTTTACTAAAAGTTAATTTAAGCTGAGCTTAGTTATAGTTATAGTTATGGAGACGAGTTGGTTATATATTAAGTGAAATGAGCAAATCAGTGGTTTTTCATCTTTTTAGCATTCTAATGGTGTATTTAATAGCATTGCCTTTTATTCGTTTATCTTAAGTTTTTCAGTCGAGCTCAAATTGAACTTCTCTAGTCCAAAAATAAGAATCGGTCTTAAGTACGTCTTATATAGACGTACTTAATATAGACGTACATCAGTAAGTGTTACCCCTAAATATTTCATAGATTTCACCTGTTTAATTGTGGCTTGATATAATTGGATATTTTCTTGTCAGAGATCACGTCTTCTCTCATATGTAAACTGCGCTTCTGTATACTTTTAAGTTAAATACCATATACATAGTCCTCTGGGGCTTAAGACTATGTATTTACCCCCAGAGTATCCAAGGCCTCTGCCAAATCAAAACTAAACTAAACTAAACATGTAAATTCAGTTAAGTTTTGCAAGTATTAGTACAAGTTAAGACTTAAAATTACAATTTTAGTTACAAATGAATTATTAAAAGTTCTTTTTCTTAAAACACAAACATCAAGATACAAATTTTTTAAATTGTTCCCATCTTCACTACCATTTTAGTATCTAAAAAAACCCGCAATAGATTTAACCCAAACTACACATGCAAGACGTCTGAAAAGCCTTACATAATGTAAATCAGAAAAAAGATAAAATGTAGAAAATGCTACGAAAATTTTTGGGTATCGTGAAAAGAGTATTGAGTCAGTAAAATTCGAAATAGAAGTCTTGATTAAAAATCGCAATTGAATTTAATTAGAATCTAACAAGAACTCTAGTAATTATTAATTATAGAATTTAGTCCAATAAAAATAATTATTATGCCTTTTCTATATAATTTTTAATTTTTAGCATTTTCGTATCAAATATTGTTTTTATTTTGTTAAATCTCTAATTATTTTTCAGATTTTTTAGACTAGGAATGTTGTGCTAATAAATTTTTATTTTTTTAGCCAAAATGCAATAGAAAACAAGCTCACTTTAAGATCTTGTAAAAAGATCCATTCAAAAAAGTATACATTCAGTTTTAGATTTTGAATCAAATTTATTTTTTATTAGATATTCTAATTTGAATTTTAATTTTTTAAATTTTTTTACGGAATCCTCTATCCGTATTTTATATAGCTAAAATTCTTTAACCAGAGTTCTATTTTTTATTTTTTTATTCAAAATATTAAAATTTTGTCGAACTTCATTTTTATGTTAGCAAAATATTTAATTGAGAAAATCTAATTGGGAATTGTTTGTAATAACAAAAATGAATTTATTAATTTAACTCGAGATTAATTTAATTAATTTAACTCTTTTTTGGATTAATTTATATTCAAAAGCTGGTAAAAAATTGTTTATAAAATTGATTTCATTTATTGTTAGTTTAAACTTGTGGCCAACCAACTGATCTGAAAATGAATGCTTTTTTTATTTTTTTGATGTATTTTTGCTAAAATTTGTAAAAAAATGTATATACTTCAGTCGACTCGCTTTAATCCGAAACTCCTTTATTCGTAAAATTCGGCATTCTGACGTTTTTCTCCGGTCCCTACCCCCTTTCCAATACTTTCAATACAAATTTCATCACTTTTATTCGTAATTTTAGTTCGGTTTATTTTGCCATTCGTAACAAAAAAAAATTAAAATTCTAAATCTGCGAGGGCCCTAACAGATCAAGATATAATTGAAATTGTTCAAAAAAACAATCAAAACTGTGACGAAAAAGTTGAGGTAATCGATCAAGAACCTGTATCTGTAAGTTATAAACAAGCAAAGCAGGCAATAGATCAGGCAATAGATAGAAGCAGGAAATTTTTTTTGAAACTTCTAAAGATTTTAACCAGTGTGACTTAGAATTGTTATCGAAAATAAAAGAGCGGATGTCTGATTTGAGGTTGTCAAGTCTAAACCAGACATTTATTTCTTCTTTTTTTAAAAAAAATTAATTTAAAAATTATTCCGTTTAATTTAAAATTAAATGATTATTAAACTATATTTTTATAAATTTGTTATCAATAAAATTTTGTATCAAAATTTACATTCATTAATCCGAAAATTTTAAGATTTTTGTTCGTTTACGGATTAATGATAATCTGTAAAACTTAATCCGTAATGGTTATTTTCGGTCCCGTCTTTTACGGATTAAAGAGAGTCGATTGTACTAACAAGTTAATTTTAAATCAATTTTTTTAAAATTGGTAATCAATTATTAAATTTAAGCCATTAAATAAGTTATTCTAGCAAGAAATAAATAAAAAAAATTCTAATTTGCAAAGAACTGTTAATAAAAATGGAAAAAAAGCATATTTTTAATTGAGCCCATTAAAAAAAAAGAATTTTACCAAACAAATCATTAGTCAAATTAGTTTCTCACATTAATTTTCTCATATTAAAATATTGTATTTCAGTGATAGGCTCACATTTTTTCAATTAATTCAATAATTCATTTCAATTAATTAAACAATTAATTCAAGAATCGAATCTAAAAAAATAAGAAAATTTTAATAAATTTCAAATTTGACTTCTATTTAATGTTTTTGTTTTTTCAAATTAAAGAAAATATAAAATTGAAAAATTGTACGCCAAATTACACTATATCTCCTTCAGAACAATTATTCCTTTTATTTAAAAAAATTAATAAAATTTTTTTTAATTTTTATTTAAAAAATTAGGAAACAAAAAAAAGTGCACTAGAGTTAAAAGCGGGAAATGTTCAGAGTGGTATCAGTTCCCATTGCTAAATTTTTTGTCGCTTAGTTGACTGATCTAATGGCCTTTTGCTTAAGTTAAGTCAGCGAAAAATTAACTGATAACGTAATTACATTATGATTAGCCGGTTAACTGATCAGGTGCATGAATCCAAAAAATTAAAATAAACTTAATTTTAGCATAAATTAAAAATCAAATTGGCCAAATTAAAAAAAATTAACTGATTTGTAAATTAAAAAAGTGATTAAATATTTAAAATATCCAAAAAATCCTATTGTAAATGTTCAGATTTAATAGATTTAAGATTTTTAGCTTTTGTAAAAGATTTTTTAATTTTTTAATAATTTTTAATAATTTATCTTTATTTATAGATCACAAAGATTGATTTATTTGAATTAAAATTTTCTTGTATATATATCTTGTCTTTAATATTTATTTATTTTATTTATTTGTTTTCTTACGAAGCTAAAACTCCGATATAATAAAATTTTATTATTTGACTTCTTTTTTGTAATATAATATACAATAAAGAAGTCAAAATAAAGTTAAATATAATTAAATAAAAAAAGTTACCAAGATAAAGTATAATAAATAATAAGATAATTAAAATAATAAAAATATTGAAATTCAAGGGTTAGGGTTTAACCCTTTGAAAAGTTGTAGCTCTTTCAAATAGCTTGATTTTCTATATTGAAAATTTTGGTTAAAAATATGGACATTGTTGGCCAAAAGGTTTTAAACACAATGATTCATTTTATTCTTCATATTATTTCATACCACAGTTACCATAGATGGGATCCTACTGTTTCCCATCTTAGCAAGTCTAGATTGTTAGCTTGTTGTAACTTATATTATTATTATTTATTATTATTCTGACCTAAAAATTTTTACAGTTTTTTCTTTTTGCAGTAATTTTTTATGTGTAATGTGCAAGGAGCTACCAAAGGTGTACTCCTAGTAGGCCATCTCCGCAAGCTAGTCTTGCTATAGCTTATATATATTATTATTATTATTATTGTCCAAATTGTAAATAACATTAAATTGTTTTAAAATCTCTAGACAATAATTTTTTACTTTAAAAGTTTAATATCTGATTTTTACATGCTTGCGTAAAATTTGTAAAATAAAAAAAATAATTTTAAAACACTTGTCTTCCAGACAAAAAATAAATAAATTCCTATAAACCAGTGTTCGATACATAAGAACATGTCGCTATAAATAAAGTAAAATGTCACTAAAGTCGGATAGTTACGTTTAATTTTCAGTTTCAAATAAAAAATAATTTTGAGTTAATATTGCAAGTTAAATTTCAAATAAGAAACATGAAAAAGAGCTGATTCTGAAAAAGAACAAATTTGATTTTAATTGAAAAATTTAATTTTTCAATAATTCATTTACTGTGATGTTCTGCATATTTTTTAATTTATTGTACGTTTCTGTACTTTTTTGGTCATCATTTACTCTTAAAAATTTAATTTTTTAAAATCTACATACATTTTTTTGATTTTTTTTTTCGGAAAATTCCTATTTTGAAGAATTTGCAAATTTTATTGGAATCTTTTTTCTCGTCGAAATTCTTTAATATTTTTGAATTTTTGTTTTACACCAATTTATGTAAAATATTGAAATTTTACCTTATATTGTAAAAAATGGTAAATTTATGATTTTTTACCTTTGCAATCTCACTCAAATATACAATTTTGTATTTTATATTATTGAAAAGTCTAGTGCATTTTTAATCAATCCCTATTTATTTTTTCAGATTATATCTATTTATTTATCTGTACAAGCTAATTCTCCTTCAGAATTAAAATAAATAAGAAAAAAATATGTTGAAATAGCTAGATGTTAGACATGTTTAAATATTTGATAGATTCAAAATAGAACTTAGTAATGAATTTTGAATAATTTGTATTTTTTTATGTTTTTTTCTGAGAATGAATTTAAACTAGGAAAAGAATAATCCAAGTTTAAGATCCTTTTAAAGATTTTTAAAGATTACCTAATGTTTTTGGCTTGAGACACCAATTTCTATTTTAGAGATATTTTATTATTTTAAGTCTTGAATTACAGCGTTCTTTTAATTCATCCACCATTGGACGACTTAATATAAGTTTTAAGTCCAGTCTTTGAGAATTTGAATTTTTCCTCATCATTTTTAACTATTAATTTTAAGGTCTAGATGGTTGTCCCTAAAAAGCGGAATCTGGCACGCGGAATACGGAATTCCGTGGCCCAAATTCCGCCAAAAAAATCGAAAAAAGTATTCAGAAAAAGAAAAAGTTATACTTTTTTTTCTGCGTTCCACCTATTTTTTTATCTCAACATACATTTTTTTAAATTTGTGCGTTTTATTCTAAAAAATTGGTGAAAAATAAAAAACAAATTTTTACTGAAAGTTTTTTTTTTAAATATATAGATAAGCAGAATAAAACGCAGAATAAATTTTTAGAATAAAACGCACAAATTTTAAAAAATGTGTGTTTAAAAAAAAAATTGGTGGAACGCAGCAAAAAAAAAAATATATAAAAATGTGTGTTAGGAAATTTGTGTATAACGCAGCAACTCTCGAATATTATTTATGTTAATTATAATTAAAGGCCGTTAATAAGCTTAAACGCTTCACTTATGATGAAATAGATAATTGTCATCTAATGCATATTTCATTAGGTTTCATGATATTCCTATTTGTTGCTACAAAGCAGAACCATGAATTAATAGTTAATGAAATAAAGGACTATCTGGTTCATAGCACTAACAGAAACAATTCAAAATTCAAAACTACATTCGATTGTATACCCTCCCTGCCAAGTACATAGCTGAATCTACTTAACAATGTAAATACAAATTATAAAAGAAAAAAAAAACAAAAGATTCCAAATTTATTTTCCTTTTTTTTTTTTTTTTTTAAATAATCTAAATTTTGTAAAATTAAAATTGCTAACAAGAGGGCTGAAAAGAAGGCTATGCCATTCGGAGCTGCCCTGGAAATTTTCCTTTCCTAAATTATCTTTTAAATAAAATAAAAATGATACTCCTTAAAAAGTATCATTCTTGTTTAGATGAGATTCTCAGCTCAAAAACTTTGATAAAAGCTAAATGGATAATTAGCGATTTCAATATATTAACTGATATTTTTCTCGATGAGATAGACATGGAAGGTTTAGAAAAATTCTTAAATAAATCGACATGGAATCTTTAATAAATCAAAAAGTGTCCAGTTTGTTCAAATGTTTGCTTAGAGGATTCCATAGTATGTGAAAACTGTAGATTTTGGTATCATTTTGATTGTGCCAAAGTGAGTAAATATCATCGAGCTGGAAAAGGTAAAAGTTGGACTTGCGAAAAGAATGGTTTTGGCTATGAGCGGAAGTAGATTTACAAAATTTAACTCATATTTATTATGTATAATTTTCATTTAATCAAAATTGAACTCTATGATAAATTTTTTTTTGCTTATTTTTTAAATTCCGCTAAAAATTCCGTCAGTTCTGTCAATTCCGTAAATAAATTCCAGCGGAATTTAAAAATCTACTAAAAGACGGAAATTCCGCTTTTAAGTATGTGTTTTACGGAATTAAAAAAAATTTTTTTCGATTTTTTTGGCGGAATTTGGGCCACGGAATTACGTATTCCGCGTGCCGGATTCCGCTTTTTAGGGACAACCGTCAAGATTGATTTTAACTTTTGTTTTTTACTAGAGTTGTTTAAAAGTCACAAGTCTCAAGTCAAGTCCAAGTCGGGACTTTTTTTTCTTAAGTCCGACCAAAGACTTTAATTTTTTTTTTAATTTTTATTCAAAAGTCTAAGTCCAGGCTTTTTCTTTTTGAATCCTGAAGAAGAAATTTATGCTAAAATTGCAACAAAATTCTGATATATGGCAAATATATTGCATATAGACAACCGAAGAGTATATAAATTTTTTGACATGAAACCTGATCTAGCAAATTTAAAAAAAAAGTCCGGACCTGGACTTTTTTTTGGGACTTTTAAACAACGTTTTTTTACTCAAAGATCATGTTACATGACTATTCAATATAAATTTCTATTATCCATTTGAAAAGCCATTTTAAAACTTCTTATAGGTACTTATTAATGATATTTTCAAGATTTTCTATCTTTTTGAAAATAAAAAAAACCAGCAAAATCATCTGAAAAAGAAGAGAGTATAATACTAAAACTTTGTCTTATTTATTACATTTTATTTTTAAAATTTTTATTAACATCGCCTTTAAGGCGTTCATTGAAATAAATAAATAAATAAAAAAAATAAATATTGGCAGTTTGCTTTGTTTCTTTTTGGTATGTCAATTATAAAAATGCTAAAAAGAAGTGGACTAATTACTGACCCTTTTGAAGCTCCTGCTTTAATAGGGTATTGATCACTTAGATAAAATAAAGAGGCAGACTAATTCTAATTAGCTTGTAAATTAGTCCATCGTGACAAACTTTATCAAAGGCTTTAGAAATGTCAAAATGTAGACAACATGACTCTTAAACTTTTTGAATAAGAAAATAAGATTATCTGAAGTGGGTTATCCCTGAAACACGGATCGGGATCGCCGGATTAGGTACCTTAAATTCGGATTTTTTTCCGAATTAGACTATGATTCTAAAATAAGGATCGATTTTGCGGATTTTCGTTGGATCCTAAAACATAGATCCGGATTAAAAACAATTTAAAATCACAGAGTTAGAATTTTCTTTAATATTATAATTTAAAAAATTTCAAAATTATAATATATATTTGGAGAACTACATTAGTTTAAGGTTGAATTTGAAAGAATTTAACTTCACTTAGTCAATTTAAAAAAAAAAAAAAAAATGGAATCAACTGAAATTGATTCAACGGCTAAAAACCAAGCTTATAGAATAAATATTCTTTAAGAGTTAATTTTGTAAAATATAAAAATATATTTGAAGAAGAATGTTTTGAAATTTTATATTTTAAATTGTTAAAAAAAAAATTTTGTCTTACTCAAAATGTGCTCAAATTTACAATTTTTTTTTAAATATTTTTTACTTTTTTTTTTTATTTTTTCGAATTTTTTAATTATTTAATGTATTTTTTGTTTAGATTCATTCTTTCTTATACTAAACTAGCTATTTTACCACCATGTTTAAATCGAGCCTTTACTAATGATATTTAATTTTTAATATTAAAGTCGAAGTTTATTTCACTCGGATTTACTTTTATTACATTTAGGAGAACAATATCGGGAATTTTGAGCTTAAAACTTTTCTAGAAGTTGAATCTTACTAGGTAAATGAAAACAATTCAAAAGTGTAATAACTAACCTGTTCTTAGAAGTGGTTGATTTAAAAAGTTTCTTTTTGTAGTTTTCTTTGATTGATTGGTTTACATGCTTTTTAGTCTTTTTTTCTTCTCTGTAAGTTGGCTTGAAAAGATCAAGATTTAAGCTACTCGTGCTCTTTTTTGATTATTTGATCGAGAGGCGTCAAAAGCAGTTCTGTTCATGGCCTTCCATTTTCTTATTCTCTTTTCTTAGGATTGTTTTCGAATTACCTAACACCAATTGTAATCGATGCTGCATTTAACTTTTCAACATTCATATTTGATAGGGATTTTTTAGTATTTGTCTTTTCACTAATATTCAGATTTGTTGCATTTTTTCGTCTTGATCGGTTAAAGCATTTTCATCATTACGGACTTAATCCAAATCAATTATCTCTTCACTACGTTCATTTTTTTTCCAAAAAGTTTAGAAGCTTTAATTAGCTGTATTACACTCTGCTTCGTCATAGGCTCTCGCCGAATATTTCTTGCACAATTTCTTGAATGACTCACAAATTTTTTGGAGAAATTTAATCGCCTGTAATATCCTGTTAGTTGAACAAGACATTTAATGATTTTCATGGTGTTTGTTCATTGGCATTTAATGATATAGATTCCAACTATTTTATTCAAATTATTTTTATTGTTTTAAAGAAACTAAATATTTAAAATAAACTTTGTATAATAAACAAAAAAGATTAACCAACATCCAATGGTTATCATGTGAGACCAAATTATTTGAAACAATAGAGTTAATTAAAAATAATTTAATTCATTTTTTGTCACGTAATTCAATTTACATTATAATCTAATAAAGCTGAAAATAAAATTTCTTTTAATTGAATTGTTTCAATTTAACATGTTTTTAATAATTTTTTGGTTGAAAATTTGTAGAATTTTGTGTTAGTCCAAAATGTATTTCTTCATAAACAGACGGTTGTATTAATTTAATACTAAAAATTTTTAGAGGAAATTCTTTAATCAAAAGAAATCTTAGAACTTTTTAACCTATCTCTTAGATTAGGTATAGTTCTGGTAGGTATAGTAGAAATTATGAAAATTTGCGAACATTTCTATGATCCAGAAAAAACTCTACTTCTTAATATCCTTATAATTATAGACCAATCAGTAAAATAAATTGTCTAGGAAAGTTATTTCTATTTTTTGTGTTCTTCAATGCTCAGTTATCGGTCCTCTTTTTTTTAGTATACATATATATATATTAATTACATTCATAAAAGAAACAAAACAAATAATGAATACTCTCTATTTTTTGCAGGTCATCCAGTTACTTTTTTTTACAACTAAAAGGGGATCCTTGAAAATAAGATAAATAAATACACCAACGAACCAGAACAATCGCTAGTTCAGTAGTCTTCTCTAAATGCAAAAAAGAAAGTAATGTCTCAAGCTAAAAATTTATTGAAATAGAATAGAAAGCCAAAAAGAAATTAATTTTCTAGGTATCAAATTTGATTCTAAATTAAATTTTAAAATGTTTTTTCATTAAGACACTATTCGTACTTATTGAGAAAGAGTGTCTTAATCAAAAAACGTTAGGAAACCCATATAAATCTTTAATCGGATCAATTTTAGAATATTCTTTCCCTTGATTGAATTCATTTTCAGTAAATAATGTCAAAAAGCAATTCAGAATACAGCAGTCAGATATATTCTCAGATTAAAATACGATACGCCCCCCAACACTATTCATCACGAAGCTTTTAATAAATTCAAATTACTAACAGTGGATATTAATTTTACTAAGAGTCTCGAATCGACTTTTTGAGTTGAGCGAGAGATATGTTGGGACAGGATTGAGTAATTCCATTCCATTGGTTGTCAGACTGGTGGAGGAATATGTTTTATGTACGAGTAATGCGGGTTTTGAATCAAGATATATTGAATGCCCGACTCCATTGTGTAATTGCTACCTTGCTATTTATACTTTTTTCCTGAAGCCTCAAATATGTAAATGCATATCGCTTATATTTTTTATTTTTTTCAATGCATTTATTTTTATTTCAGTTTATTTTACCTTATTTTACTTTATTTTTATTTTTATTTATTTTATTCTGAAGGAGCTTAAGCTCAGTACACTAAACAAATAAATAAATAAATATTAATATTTGATAATTTCTAAAATATAAAAGTTGAAGTTATTTGATACTATTAAATTAAAGTAGAATTAAACCATTAAAAATATAATTTCAATTACAATTTTTTTTTACTATTTACGTAGAGAAATATTGATGAAAAAAAATTTCTTACTTCAGTCTTACAAAAAATTGAATACAATTTTGCTGCATCTAAATTTTTATTTATAAAAATTTCACATTATCAATTTGAACAAATTTTTAATCTTTGATCCTTTTTATTATCTTTTTAACTTAAATTAATGAAAGATTAATTAAAGTAATATTTTTTTAATTTTCTTGCAAACTACTATACAAATTTAAAGTCTATCAATTTTTCAGAATCGGTAAAAATTAAAATAATTTGATTTACAAAAATAAATTTTGAATTCAAATAAATCTTCGTAATAAAATTTTGATTCTTTCAATATCTATTATTCAAGAAAAGTAGTAAATATTGTGCACTTTTAACGTTAAGCCTTGTATTTTAATATTTATCCTTATGAGAAAAAATGATTTAATTAAAACAAACAAATTAAAAATTCAATTCATGTAATTGACATGCCAAAACAATTTCCTTTTAATTAAAAAATGTGACCAGATATTTTAACGTTGAATAACGGTGCAACGAAATTTTTTATTTCATATTTTGATGCTTTAAATATCAGTTAAGGATATATTTCTTTAGACTTTCGTTATTTTCCCATAATAACGAATACCTTTCATTGGAAAAAAAAATAAAGTTAGCATCCTTGAATGTGACTTTAAAAAATAAAAATTTCAGTTTTTAAATTGGGATTAATTTTCGAAAATATCTGAAAGATTTTAAAGAATTTTTTAAATTTCAATCCAATTTCAAGTTGAGCATTTCAAAATTAATTATTTATACAGATTTTTTGAGCCAAAATTAATTTAGTAAAAGCGAGTTATCAGAATAATTTAAAAATTGGAAATTAAATAATTGCGGTAGAAAACAATCAACCTTTATTATTTTTTAAATTTTAATATTTTTTTTACCAAATCATCAAACAAGTCTATTATGTCTAATTTGTTTTTTGTCAACTTTTAAGTGCAAATTAATAATAAAAACTCTAAATAGAATAATCACTTTTTCTCTATAATAGTAATAAAGATCGAAAAATTAATTAGGCAATAATTATTTTGGGATTAGGTATTTTGAAATAGATTGTTTGAAAAATTTAATTAAAAATACCTTTAATTCGATACTAAGAAAATATTTTACATTAATTTTTCTAGAAATAGTTTTGAAAAAATAATTTATTTAAAAAAATGTGATTCACAGTTTCTAATGTATTACGCAAGTATTTCATTTATTTTTCTTTAGATGATTAGTCAATAATTGAGAAAAAACTAATGAAAATCGATATTTAAAATTCAGAAAAAATGTTATTCGATTCAGATGAATTTATTCTAGTTGAATGGTCGCTGAACAGAATTTTTACAGTTATTCAAAACTACAAAAATGTAAAGCTTAACGATACAGTAACGTGTAGAGTAAACGATATTAAAGACACCGGAATTGTAGTTTATGTGGGTACAGAGGAAAAATGCAACCAAATTTTGATTAATTTTGATATTGAAAGATCAAAATTAAAAAAAATGAAAAAATCTCTGTCCCGAGACACAAAGCTTAATTTACCGGATAATGATTTTTTAAGACGGTCGTCATTATCTTCTCTCTCTACAATTGATGATAACTCGAGCAAGTTTGGCCAAAAATATGCTTCGGCTATTTTTAATTATTTGAGTAATAAAAATGATCATAACAACCATAGCTGTTCAAAACTAGATGATATTGGTAAGCCAAAGAGTTTATCTTTAGACGAATCAATACTACAAAGTTGTCCAAATTGTACCAAGTTGAAAAAAGAAATTAACGAGTTAAACAAGAGAATTTTAAAGCTTGAAAAATTGAAAAATATCAGTCCTTTGGTTATAAAATGGTTCGAAGAATTTCAGGATTTAACTAAAATGAATCCTATTGACTCGGTTGATTTAAGCAATTTATCGCTAAATCAGTCTAATAATAAAACAAATTCTATACCTGAGATTAAAATTGATGATTTGTCTTAATTTTTTTTTCTTAGTCAATTAAATTTTGTGCAAATTTTATTTAGAATAAAAAATTTAACTTAAATTTATTTTTAAATGTCTAATAAAACTTTTCGAATTTATCTATTTTTTTGCATAGAATCAAAGAGTTAAAATTTAATTCAAAAAAGATAGAAAAAATAAATTTGCGTCATTCAGAAGTAATTTATTTAATTAAGATTGGCTAAATTAAACAAAAATCTGATGAAATAAAATTTTTTATGAAAAAAAATTTCCAATTAAAATTACTTTATTTATTGAATTTATTTTACATGAAATAAAAAAAAATAATGTGATGTAAACACCGGAAAACTAATTTAAAATAATTCATTTACGTATTTCACTTTTTAATATTATATCTAAATGTTAATTTCTAAGTAAAGAGATTATTAAAAAAATAAGAAAAATTTGCCCCAGGAGAGGTTCGAACTCTCGACCTTCGCATCGCTAAACTGTATTTATAAGTACGACGCTCTAACCGACTGAGCTACTCGGGCTACATTTTAAAGAGTATTAGAATTTTTTCATGAATTTTTTTCTAAAGCATCAAATTAGAGAGAAAAAAATTCGACGAGGAAGGGATTCGAACCCTCGCGTGCAAAACACAATGGATTAGCAGTCCATCGCCTTAACCACTCGGCCACCTCGTCATTATTAATAAATAAAATTAAATTGTTATTTTTTTTTCAACAATTTATTTTTGTCGCAATTAAATTATTTTTTTAATAAAAGCAAATAATTGTTTTGACATTCATTTTTTTAAAGGATTAGAAATAATTAAAACTCTTTTTGATTTATAAAAAATTTGCCCCAGGAGAGGCTCGAACTCTCGACCTTCGCATCGCTAAACTGTATTTATAAGTACGACGCTCTAACCGACTGAGCTACTCGGGCTTCATTTTATAGCATTGTGAAGTTAAGTTTCAAGCGAACTTAAACAAGAAATAAAAACTATTTTAAATTCTGAATTAAATTTTTTTTAACTTTTTTTAAAATAGATATACTAGTTAAAGATATTGTTAAAGATTTATTTGAATTAAATTTTTATTCTATTCAAAAATTTAAAAAAAAAATAAAAATAATTTTTTTTCCAAATCATCCAAAAAAACACCGAAAATATTTATTTAAAATCTCTGGACAGATCCCCGTAATAAATAGAATCATATTGGAATTTATTTGAACTTTCATTTTTAAAAATGGCTTTTTTTTTGATGTTCAAATTATTTAAATAATTTGTTCGTATTTTTGGAAAAGTATGCTGATTTTGACGACGCAAGTAAATAGATGGATAATTTTTTATTATAGACTGTATATTTTTGTTTAGATTCTGGTTTATCGGTGGCAAAACAGATTGGGAATCTTTTGAAGATTTTTTTTTGGACAGAATTGTGAATGAATTCGAAAAAAGAGAATTTTGGCTTGATTTCGGATGAGTGTTTGGTAATGATATGGTATGAACATTTGGTACTAGAGAAACTCGCATTTTCTTTGATCTTTTTACAAAATTTACATCAGATTGACTTAGCAATTTTTCTGATTTAAATGACAAATTACTGGAATTTACCGGACTGATGATTGACTTAATATTAAACATTGGATTTTTGTATACTTTTTTAAACTTAACTTAAACCATAATCATAAACTTGATTTGATTTAAGATTGATATTTTTTAGGCTTCGAGAAAAAAATTCTGTTAATTAACAAAAAAGTTCATAAACAAGGTTTTAATTACCTGTCTTGAATTTATTAGAGCCGTTTTTTCGCAGAAAATTTAAAGAAGTCTTTCAAATTGGATGAAGATTAAGCAACATAAAAAGTAAAATTAGAAATAATTCTAAATAAAATGGATGATCTCTAAAACATTTCAAGGCATTTAAATTTTTAATTAAAAATTTAATTTAGTATTTTAAAAAATAACTAATCACAAATTATAATCTTTCTCAAAAGTTTTCTTAATATGTTTAAGTTTATTTTTTTTATCCTAATCCATGATAAATTAAACTTTATTGAATCTTTCTTCTGGACAAATTCATCAATTTAAGTATTATGGCAAAAAATTTTTAATAAAAGAATAATAAAAAAATTAAGGACAAAAAAATTCGTCCCTAGGTGGATTCGAACCACCAACCTTTCGGTTAACAGCCGAACGCGCTAGCCGATTGCGCCATAGAGACTTCGTCTTACAGAAAAAAAAAATCAATTTAAAAAATTTGTTTTAAATTTAAATTTAAAAATAAATTTAATTTAAAATAAAGTCAAACTAACGGTCTCTATGGCGCAATCGGCTAGCGCGTTCGGCTGTTAACCGAAAGGTTGGTGGTTCGAATCCACCTAGGGACGAATTTTTTTATCATTTTTTAAAAATATTTTTACTTTAAAATTTTAAATTGAAAAACTCGTCTAAAAGTTTGATTTGTCTTTTTGAAAGCTCGCTAAATAAATTGTATTGTTGTTAAATTTTAATAGAAGATAAATATTAATCAAAATTTTTTATTCAACGAAAAGAAAAAGCAGAGAAGATTTTAACACTTTTCAAATTAAAAGAAAAGAAAAAAACTAAACAAACCGAAAAATTTGTTTAAAGTTAAATTTTTGGCCTAAATTTTTCATACAATCCAACTTCCTCGGTTTTAGTCAAATAAACTAGATAATCTTGGTAAACAAGAAAAAATTTTGGATTATAAAATTTGTGCGAGAAAAATTTTAATCCTTTTTTTATCAAAAACAAATTTTTGAATAAAAATAATTTCGAGTTCAGTTTAAACTTGCTCTTACAATGAAACCGAATGATTTGAAAGGCCACCGAGTGGTTAACAACGATCCTTGGGTGATTTTAATTGTTCTAGCTTGTCTAATTATAGTCGCTACTGTTGTATCTATAATAATCATTTGTGTTCTGTGGAGTCGATACCGAAATAGCCGAATAATATTCGATGAAAGCATGAATACAATGACTTATAATATACCAACTATCAACATTACTCAATGCCAAAAATTGCCAGAATATGAGGTTCAAAGTCTGGACATGTATGTGCCATCTGATGACAAGGAAGACATGAGTGAATACACGAAGAGAGAAGTGCATTTAATGCAAAGCCAGTTACCAGACAATAGGCAAATAACATACAATGGGTAAATTTATTTATTAACTTATTCACATATTTGATTTTAATTTTTTTTTGTTGGACTTGAAGTTATGATTAAATATTTTCAAGTAATTCTTTGTAGTTTTTCAAAGCTTTCGCTTTTATTTTCTTCTATTTTAAATTTACTTTTTGATTTAATTTAATTTAAAGTTTAGATTTAGAAGATAAACTTAACCTAAAAGAGTCAAGTTTTTACAGAAGAGTAATGAATTATACAAAGCTTTACAATTACAATTCAAATAGAAGCTAATAATTTTCGGTTTTCTGGTTCATATCTTTATTTTGCTAATTTTAAATAAATATGTAAAATTTGCCGTATTTTTCTTTTGTTTGATACTTGCCTTGGCAACTTCAAATTTTGTTTTATATAAATCCAAAACATTGAAATAAAAATTCATTAGATTATTTTGATATCGAGTGTCTTTTATTTATTTATGGCCATTGGCGTCTATTTATTATTTTAAATAAAAAAAATAAAATTGTGTCTAATATCAATTTTTTTCATGACTGGGTACAGAATTACTTTTTCATTTTCATGAATATGATACAGAATAGTGTTTCGTTTTATCAAAAATATCTTTGATGCACTCAACCTACATTTTTATCAATATTTCTGGCTCAAAAGAATATGATCATGTAGTTTAAGGCTTATCAGTTAGATCAAGATTTAAGGTTTAAAATTTATCTTGAATAAATGAGAAAAAAAATTTAGTCAGCCTTAATAATTAATTTTTTGTAATGTCCTGTTATAAATGTACGATCGAAAATCCCAAAACAAAATGGATTTCCGCTTTTCAAAGGATTTTTCAATCTCTCAAATTTCACAATTTCAATTTATTACTAATTGATAAATCCTACTGAAATTTTTTCTATTTTGTCTAACCATCTTATTATAAGTCACTAATCTAACGCAAGATAAATTCTATTATTAACCAGTTTAAATCATTTTTCTGATTAATTAAAAATAACTTGATCCATAAATTACATCCGTGAGTTCCATCTCCATTTAATAGGATCAATCAGTCGAATTTGTGTCTTTTATTTCCTCTTTATTATTCTGTTAAAATATATTTTAATATCGTTTTATTTTAAAAAATGACCCTAAAAAAAATAATTAAGAGTTGTGTGATGACGAAACAAATGATTTATCTTAAAAAGTGTTTTATTTTAGACATTTAGAAGGAAGATTTAAATTTTTCAAATTATGTAATATTAAAAAATAGAGGATAGTTTAAAAGAAAAGTTACGTAATATTAATAGATAGCTAGTTAGATTTTTCTGAAGTTTTTTAAATTTGATAAGAGCGCTTGACTATCGAGTTGTTAATTAAACGCGGCATTGACATATGAAGCTTTTTAAATTTTAACTTCCCGTGATTTAAACTTTATAAAAATTAAACGTGTAAAGAGGACAGATAGTTAAAAAATTGCGTAATCATTTATTTAGTATAATTTTTTTCATAAATGGTATGATCATGAGTTTCTATGTAATAACAAAGTCGAATGGTTTGTCTTTTTACGAATCATAACATGTAAATTTCGACAATTTCCGGTAAACTTAGATTTTAGTAAAACTTATGTAGGTTGTTAATTAAAAGTTTTGAGCCCAATTTTAGTATCGTATGATTATGATTGTTAAATAATGGGCATCGAACTATTTACTTAAAAGCAGGAAGTTGCGTTCTATAAATATTTGTCAGTTTTTAAATTTTTTTAAAGTATTTATGAGTCAAGAAAATAATCAGAAGTTAGATAAAATTTTAAGTTCTTATTAAATATCTCTTTGTAATTTAAGTTAGAAATTTTAAATTTAACTAAACTGAAACCTGACTAAGAATCGTAGTTTTTGCATTGTGATATATCATGAAGCCATAAAAACCCACTCAATCGGAAATATTTAATTTTTCCTATTTATTTCCTGATATTTTTTAATAAAATTTGCAGTTTAAAATCATTAATTTTTTTCAAAAGGTATATTTAAAATCAAATCTTGAAACATTTAATTTATCAAAATGAAATCAATCAAAAATTTGATTTTAACAGTTTTTCTGGCAATAATTGTTCTCATAAGTAAATCATGATTTTTTTAGTATTTAGCCTAATTTTTCTTCAAAGATACAGCACCTAATGTTCAATGTGAATCTGATCTCTTGTCTGAGTTACTAGAATCAAACCAGAATTCAAATGAAAAAATTTTGTCCCTGCTAAAGGAAGATTTATTTACAAAAAATAATCGTCGAAGAGCAGATTTGACTACGCTGATGAAGCTCAAACGAGAGTATAGTCCGCTTCACTGGGAATTGTGCAGAAATGTTAATTGTACCAATATACATAGTAATGGTCAAGTGAGCAAAACATGGCGAATGGCACAATTGGCAGCTTGTTGTCCCTCGTACAGAAAACAGTATTCACATCATTTAAAAAAAAACTCATTTTAATCATCTCCAAGAATTTTATTTTACAATTATTTTTTATCACCGAATTTCAGTAAATAATAATTTTTTTTGAATGTTTTTTTTTAATAAAAATATTTACTAAATACTTTATTAATGAGGCTATTTAGATTTTTTTTTTAAATTTATTATGTAATTTATGAATCAAAAAATAAAGCATCATAAAAATGAGATATTTATAAAGGAATTTTTAAATAGCCTCTAATTATTAAATTTAAAAGATTTTAAAATGATTAAATAAAACATTTTTTTCTTGCCTTTTAGTTTTTTGATCGTATTTATTTATTTTTTGGCTTTTGAATAAGCAAAAATTTTAGAATTAATAGTTTTAATGAAATTTGATTAATTATTTGGTTTCGTTTTTAATAAATCTTGTATTAAAATATAAATTGCAGATATTTTTTCCATACTGAACCAACTCAAATCTGCTTAAGAAAAAATTATAGGACTTACGTTATTTGAAAGTATTTATATGCTAAGTCGACTAATGCGTTTTAGAATGACGGAATTAAATAATTTTAATTTTATCTTCTAAATTTTTTAATTCTGGTAGAATTTAATATTAAATTCTCGAATAAAAAACCAAAAAAAATTTTAACAGTCAAAACTCTGTATTATGAAACTTCATTTAACACTGTTACATTACTTACCTACTAATTAAATTATTTAGAAGTTTGAAAATTATGTATCTTACTAACTAACAGCTAACATAGTGCAACTTATTTTTATCAATACTAAATGATACTAAATTATTATTAAAAAAACTATCATTTTTACAAACCTTTAAATCAAAAAAAACTTCATATAACAAATTCGCTTTTTAGCAAAAAACGAGAAACTTTATTACTTTTTATTGATTAAAAAATCTGTGAATAATTACTAAAAACCATTCAACTAAAAGATATACTAAAACTCATTAAAAATCTCAAGTCATAGTTTTGACACTTATTTTGTCATTTCAAATTAAATTCCTTTATTAAATCCTCAAATTAAATACGGTTCCTGACTCAAAAATTAAAATTCTGTTGAACGAATGATATCTGAAAATATATTGTTGGTTTAATACCAATTCCTATGTCAAACCAATATATTTCAGATAACCTTTTTATCCTTTTAAGTTAGAGGATAAATAAAGATATAAAAAATTTTGTTCAAAAACTTTATTGAGCCTAAAATTTCCAATTGACTTCTGAAAGTTTGTCAGCTTAGGACTTTTTCTTAAAGGTCTCAGTCTAAATCCTTAATTTAAGCTGTTATGATTTGGAATGAGCTGAAAGATTCACTTAGAAAGCTGATAATAAAAAATGAACAAGAAGCGATTATGGCGATAATTGATTTTCAAAAAAGCTTGGGTTAAGAAAAATGCCAATCTTATAAAAGAAATTTAAAAAAAGTTTTATAAAATACTATTCCTCATTAACATTTAAATATTCAAAAAAAGGTAATCAAAATAGCAATTGAAAAATATAGAGATTGGTCTAATCACAAAAAAATTAAACGAACCATATATAAAATCAATTCCATAAATTTGCATTTTCTTGTGTTTTTTTACTTTTTTAACAATATTTTACGGAAATTTACGCAAATTACGTAAAATTAAGTTTTTTATTTTTTGATAAAAAAAGGAAAAAAAAGCTTATTTTTTAAAAAATTGCAAGAAAAACAGCAGCTTTTTTGCCCTTTTAGAAATTACAGTAAAATGGGTAAATTTACGTAAACTTTACGTAAATTTATTAATTTTTTTACGTAAATATACGTCAATTATCATTAAGCTACGTAAATTCACGTAAAATCATCATAAAGTAGCATTACTGTAACTTTTTCTAATACTTTGTGGCCCTATTTATGAACATTTTAAAATTTACATGAAAATTTCTAAAGATTCAGTTTTTCACAACTCTATGTTTTGCTAGAAATGACTTCAATATTTGATTCACTTGCTTCTCAGAACCATTGAACCAAAACCAAAACCAAATGGATTCAAGAGCTATAATTAAAGAGCCTAGTGAAACTAGCCATCGTCAAATGGAAACCAACCCACTTACCAAGAGTCTATTCTTTGTCAATTCATATTAGAATAGGCGCAAAAATGACAACAGATCGCACAGTTACAGCTCGGTGTTGCCATTACAACCTCCATCCAAAATTCAGCACAAGATAGTAAACCACTCACGTTCATCGCTGGCGAACTAAACGGAGCACAAAAAACACAGCTCTCAAACAACCATGAGTTGAAATGTTACTGGAAGAATAACAAGGATAGTTGATTCCATTCTGATTCTAGAAGTATTGCGAGGCGTGTTAATTAATAACATATTAATAACATTAATAATATAGTCAAGTATTCTCTATATATGATTTAAACACGAGTTGATCATCAAGTGAGTGAGTGCTTAAAGTGTGGGTAACAGAAATAACAAAATCCCGAGGCAACGCGAGAGGTAAATTTTTTGGATATTTAACTCACCAATGCTCTTTATAACTACTCAGTTACAGCAAGCCTACTGATCAAATCATCAGACCACAAAAAAGTAATAGCAATGCCATCCAAAGCGAAGGAATACTCAATTATCTAAGGAAAAAGTACTCAAGTAAATCAATATCAATCTATGGTCAATCAAAAGAATAAGAAAAGGAATATTTCTGAAGCCAACATCATTGTGGTCATTTTTTCGATTTTAATCGTCTCTTTGATAAAAAGGAATTTGATTTTATCCAAGTCTCTACGAAGTGGTAAAATTGCCAATACTGTAGGCCAAATACGAATAAAGAGTAATCCAAGGCCCAGAATCGATTCTCTTTCTGTTGCTCACATCCCTGCTTGGCAATGTACCAATTCATAGAAAATTAATAAAATAAATTGATTAATATTCTGAAAAAATTTTATGATAAATTTTCTATGAAATATTTTTCTATGCTTTATCTTTTTATAAAAATTCTATGAAATAATTAATATAAGAAAAAAAATTTATTGTAGATAAAATATAATAAAATAAATTTCTTACATAATTGGAGAAATAATCTTCGAAGATTAAAATTGTCAACCCTGTATCCGACTCATGCACCAGAAAATATGCGCCTAAATTTTGAATAATCCATAATGTCACTCTCGACGAAGCTTTCCTCAGTCATTTCACTCACATTACTTCATTATTCACTTCAACAAATACAAAAGATGAAATGAGATCTTGCCACCCAAGAATGCTACAAATCTCTACAGAAAAAGCTCAGAACAAATGCAACCTTGATTCAATCAAAAAACTTATTGACCATACTTGCGTCAAACTCCTAAAGAGTGTATTTGATGAACTCGACCATCTGCTCATTAGCAAACTCAATAAAGTATCGAAAAAGAGTAAAGCTGTCTGTCGAGTCTGTCAGCTGTACCAAAGCATAAGAAAACTGTTTTGTACACAATTTTCTAAAAAGAGTCAGATATGGTGCAACCGATCTTTAAACAACACGACAGTGCCCGAAGCAGCATACGACATTACAGCATCGGTCCCCAAAAGCATATCAACTGCCAAGGAAGCTACCAATACCATAAATTTTTAACTAAGCAATAAGTCAGGCAAAGCTGGAACTGAATTATGTTGTTCGGACTTTTTTTTAAAAAAAAATTTTAAAAGTCTGAATTTAATTTGGGACTTTCAAACAAATCTACAATGTCCATAATTTTTTTTTTTTTTATTTTACTTTTTCTTTTACAATATATCAATCATTTCATGCTATAACAAGTCAAAACCTGTAGAAGCCTATTATTATTATTATTATTATTATTATTATTAGTATTATTATTATTATTTTAAAACCATTTAAAAAATGTAAACACTAAACAAATGAATTAGCTTTTTTTTTTAAATTTTTTTGACATATAAGAATGAAGGCTATTTTTTAAATGATTCATAAAATCAAATTTTACTATTCACTAATTTCGGGAAATAATTTTTTTTGGTCAAAAGCCAAGACGAAATAGGGAAATATGGCCATCGCCGGTTTTGTCTAGATTCATTTTTTCATTTTCTTCATTATCAGAGTCTTCATCACACTCAGCATTGGGTTGATTAGTTTATTTCATTTCATCTTCAAAATAATTATTAAAGTCGTTATTTTCCTCAAAATCATTATCATCATCATCAAAGATTGTTTATCATTCACGTTTATAAGAAGTTAAAATGCTTGGAAGGCGTCTTTTCGTCGAGTTATGGTTCAAAAAAGTGTAATCTATTAAATTAAATGTTAAATTCAAGTAGATTTTGAAATTTAATGATTAATCAGCTTGGTCTTCAATTTATTTTACAAAAAAAAAGACAATATTTCTGGTGGGTCTAAAAACCCTTCTTGAGCCTTATCGTATAATTTTTTTTACAGAAAAATAAAAACATTTTCAAAAAAAAATTAATTTCTTTAAAATCAAAACTAGTTCTGTGAATGAAACATGGTACAGCATGCACAGTCAACTCTTAAATTCTGAAGAAACACTGAAAATTTATCAGAAATTAAATTTCAATATATTCCAGCGTAATTCAATTTACTATGATAGATAATATAGAGACTTCATTACCAAACGTTGATGTAATTATGTATATTGTACCATGATGTTTTCGCAGAATTAGTTTTGAACTAATAGAAAAAATTTTTATCATTCACAGTAGTGATCCGCATTTTATATTTTACCTTATTTTACGGAAAATATTTTAAAGTTTGGTATTTTCTTCTTGAAAAACATTAGAGTACAGAATACAAAAATTCCTATTGAAAAAGATGCTATCGATGAATTTAAAAATTTGATTTTAATTATCTTTAAATTAAGAAATACCTTTTTTCAAAGTTTTTTTAAAAAAAAATAAATTATGCATTTTACTTTTCTTACGATATTTAACCATTATTTAGCCTAGAAAAATTGAATTTTACTCAATGCGTAAATTTGAGTAAACGACGAAAAATATCTCGTTTGAAAAATTTTCAAATTTTCAAATTTTAATAAAATCTTAGTTTTTTTGAAAAAAACATAAAAATTCTTTAATATTTTGGAAATTTTTGTTTTTACAAATATTTATGTAAAATATTGAAATTTTTCTAGTGTTGGTGTCCGCGCAAGCGGACAGTAAACGGACCAAATTTCTAAAACCGTAAGGGTGACCGTATTAACCGGACAGTTTTTTACGGGCTGGCTTTGGCCCATGTTCTTTAGCGGGCTACTTTTTGGCCCGTTTACTTACCATTTTAACTTAATAAAAACACATTTTTAAATATTTTTCAAAAACTTAGATTTTAGCGACTTTGAATTAACTATTAATAACTACCCTGAACGGAAAATATTCAAATAATAAATTTTACATAAAAATAAAAAATGATTTTCAAGTCTGTTTATTGAAGAATATTTAAAAAATTAATTTATAAATTAATTATTAAGAAAATATATTTTTATTAAATTCAAAACTAACCCGCCAAAATTCGAACTTAGACCGCCCATTTAAACTTAGACGGTTATTAAACGGGCCAACAAATGCTAGAAACCGTCCGTCTTATGGACCGGTTAGCTCTGACCGCATCCAACACTAAATTTTACCTTATTTTACGTAAAAAATGGTAAATTTATGATTTTTTACTTTGGCAAATTGTAAAACTATCCGGTTTTTTTTATCCCAAAAAAAAATAACAAAATTATCCCGTTTATTTTCAGAAATATAAATATATATATTATAATTAATTTAATATTTGAAAAAAATTAAATTCACCAGAAAAATTTACTACTCCTAATAGTAAAGATAACTTGAATATCTGTCCAAAAAATCCAGGTCTATTCTTTGATTTTCCTCAGTTCTAATTTTACTGCTTTTGCTAATTCTCGGTCCATTTTTGATACACGTTGTTAAAAGTGTCATTTTTCGCCCATAACCTCTTTTCTTAATTCTTGATATTCAAATCTTTTAAACCTTTTATTCTCTCAGCAATTGCTCTTTCAACACGTTCTTGCTCATCTCGTTTGGCTTGTCTCATTTTTTATAAATTCTCACTTTTTATAAGCGACTCAATTACATTAAAAAAATAATTATTATTACTCAAATCTAATTCAGCTGAATAAGTTGCTAAGTGTCTAACAATTTTAGCAACCCAAATAAATAAATGAAAAATTCCTGACATAATTTCAAAGCAAGAAATTCATGTAAAAATCTTGCTAAGAAAATAAGATAATTTTTTTTAAAATAAGAAAAAGGACAATTTTCTTATTTTTTTTCCGGTTAAAAAAAAAACGGAATGATTTTACTGTCTGCAAATATACCAAAATTTAATATTATGCGTAAATTATGAAAAATTTACCATTTTTACGTAAAATAAGGTAAAATACAAAATGCGGAACACCAATGTAGTTAACTTCTCTTGTGCTGAATTTCTAAATAAAACCATAGAATTTACGATAAAAAAAAAGTGAGCAGATTCGTTTTTTATTAATCAAAAAGAATCTTTTGACAAATTAGAATGCATATTTAAATAAGCGAAATATTAAAACAAAAGTTAATTGGACATTTCTTAGTTATTTAAATTTTATTCATTTAGATCTTATATTTTTTAATTTTTTTAAATTAAAAAAAAAATACACAAAAAGACAAAATCATCATTGTTTTTCTTTTCCCGAGTTGAAATTATTT